>CM053743.1:33143651-33184927 GCA_028658305.1 Pachyuromys duprasi
GAGGCAGCACCCTCCCCTTGCACTCCCCACCCACCCTGGCAGACTGCCCAGGCCAGCTGAGGTCAGTAGACAGCGTTGGTCACTTGTATGTCCCTTAATATGGGACATAGCTGTGGTTTCTGACATCCGCTGAAGGATTGAAAGGTCTACGGGTCAAACTCTCTTGGTCTCAGGGGAGGGGAAAGAAGACATGCTAAGAAAACATTTCCAGCAGCTCATCTCAAACACACATTTGTGAGGCTCTTACTCTTGACCCTGGTGTGAGAAAGGGTGTCTCTAAATAGGAAACGGGAAGGCGTGTGCCACAAGTCTGGTCTCCAGTTGTGAATTCCTCCGGGGATTGGCCACAGGAACTCTCCCAGCTGGACATGAGGGATGCTTGGGAGGCTGTGAAGGAGGCAGGCAGTAAGCTTCCCTCACAGGAAGGCTTCAAGGATTGGCCTTGAAGCTCTTTGCTCTGAGAGAGGAGTGTCTGGGCCTTCAGAACACGTGGCATTTAAGAGCCCAGGGAGTAGGAAAGGATGGGGAAGAAAATGGCTATCCCACAAAATTAAACCCAAAGGCAATAAATTTACCTCAACTGAACTCAAAAGAAAAATACAGGTAAAAGGGACTGACATTGTGACTTGGAAAGCCTTCCTGGAAGTCAAAAGCCTTAGTTTCAGGTGACTGAAGTCTCAGTAGGACCCAGGAGAGAACAGCTAACATCTGACCTCAGATCCTCACACCATGGGAAGATGCCTACGTGGCATCGCACAGGCTTTGTGTCCATGCTGCGTGGACTCAGAGTCAGCGGGAGCCTTTGGCCCCAAATCCGACTCCTTCTGCCCACACCGCTGTTGTTAGAATCTAACCTTGTCACAGCATTGTTAGGTTCCAAGTCCAGTCAGGATGATTTCGCAATAGGGACAGAACAATAAAAGTCCACACCGAATGCCAAAGAAAAGCTTTGCTCTGTTGTGACCCGGTGGACGCCCTGCAATCTACTTGAGCGGGGCTGCAGACCGCTCCGTGAACCTCGGTCCGCTCACCTCTACCCAGGACCTGGCTTTCTGCCGAGGCGGCCGCACAGGACATCCGTAGCGAGAAGTGCAGTGCGGACAGTGATACAGTGTTGCTGCATGGCTGCCTGGTATCTGTTTCTGCAACAGAACATCCGGTGCTAAGCGGGCCATCACATTCGGGACTTGTCAAGGAGAACTGAGTCTGTGCCTATAAAAAAAGGAAAGGAAGGTCCTGAAAATGTTTCCAGATATTTTTGTTTTTCTTTGCAACAGTCATTCAATAGCCCCCTGAAACATTTCCTAGGAATAGTGTTAGAACGAGTCAGTATCTGGCTACAGGCCCGGGACAGACCATTCTTATTATTAGTATTCAGGTAGTCACGTGGGATAGAGGCACAGGGAATACTGAACGTTCATTCCCCGGGGAACCATGGGGATTCTTTCCCACCAGCCTCTGGTCACAGGTTTCATTCACTCATCAGAACATAACCTTACTTACTTTAGATATGTTTCTTTTTAAAGATACTTATCTGCCCTATTTATGTGCATTTTGTTTTATTAATTACTAATCTTTAATCTTTGCTATTTTTCTTTTTCAAGACAGGGTTTCTCTGCTTCGCCTTGGCTATCCTGGAACTCACTATGTAGACCAGGCTGGCCTCAGACTCAGAGATGCGTCTGCCTCTGTCTACCAAGGGCTGGGATTAAAGGCTGCACCACCACTGCCGGGCACTTTCTGCTGATCTTATTATTAAATATTGCTACTGTTTTGAGACAAAGTCACACTTTGTATCCCAGCCTGTATCTGCCTCTGCCTCCTGATTGCTGGGACCAAAGGTGGGTGTGACACCATGCCTGGCTGGGGAGGCATTTGAGGAGTGAGAACACAGAAATGCAAAGATCTGACCCTGTATAGACAGCAGAAAGGATGCTCGTTCAAACAATGAGAGAGGATACAAAGACGAAAGAGCATTACTTATTCAGCCTCTGCTAAAAGAGTGTCCATTGGTTGAATGAATGAAAAAAAAAACTCCTTCTCTGTGTAGAACTTTGAATGACCATGAAATCCTTGTCAGGCGTTGGGTTTGGAGTTTTAGTTTACTCGGTATTTGTGGTTAATTTTTTATTGTCAATTGAGCAGATTTGGAATCGCTATGTAAACACACCTCTGAGTGTATCTATAAAGGTATTTCTAGAAGGGGTAACTGAGGAGGGAGGCCCCGCCTTGAATGTGGGTGACGCTACTCCTGGACTGAAGGAAAAGGAGAAGCCACCTGGACATCAGCATTCACGTCTCTCTCTGCTCCCCGCTGGTGAATGCAGTGTGACCAACTGCCTCACGTGTCCTCCCCGCCCCCCCCTTGCCTTCCTTGCCACAAAGGACTGTACCCTCAAAATGTGAGCCAAAAGAAACCTTTCCTTCTTTGTGTTGCTTTTGCCACATGTTTTGCTACGACAGCACCACCAACAAAACAAAAGACTAAGTTTGAAAATATAAAATCTGGAAAGACCAAGGAGCAACTGTCCATCCCTCAGGCAAGATCCCGCCAGCCCTGTGTCTATTCCACAGTACCCCCTGGAGGACCTAACTTCATCGTCGTTCGGCCTCTAGAAAAGAATGCAGTCGTGGTGAAGGGAGACAAAGTATGCAGTCTTTGTACCTCGCTGTGGATTTTGGCAGCTTCCTTCCCGGAAGGGTAGAGTCTGAGAGCAGAAGTAGGGATAGCAGAGCCTGGAGCTGAAAGGCCTGGATGTGTTGGAAAGCTGCCAGCCTGGAGACAGCAAGCCAGGGAGGCGTCGGCATCTGAGTTCTCCATCCCTGTTCGCCATCCCAGGAAGCCAGAGCTGCTCCTATGGACACTGCCCTTCTGCTCACTTCTGGAGACACTTCCTGTTTATTCCGGGGTGGGGGTGGGGGTGGGAAACATCTGTTCTGTGTGATCACCCCTGAGGTTTTGAGGCAGCAACTATTTCTGAGTTTCCTCTCACTCAGGGCAAGGACCCCAGCCCTGGATGCTGGAGTTAGGGGAGAATAAGCAGGTGGGGCAAGTGGGTGAGGAGCTCAGGCGGACCCTCCTTCCCTTTCTCTTCACTGGGGAGGCTTTTGGGTGCCCACCTTTCCACCGAAGCTTTAGGAATGGTAGGTTCCATAGCCTCAGGCTACTCAGCCTGGCTTTCTCTGCTTGGCTTGTGGCTGACCTCTGCTCTCAGAATTCTCCATGGGCCCACCCTAATTTTCCAGTCTTCTGACCTCACGCTTGGCTTGATCTGTGGCAGCTGCAGGCTTTGTAACCTCCCGTTTGCTTGCTCAGCAACTTCCTAACGGTCTTGAATAGGGCTGCTGTTACCTACCCCTAAGTGAGGAACCAATGCTGTCCCCAGCCTTTGCACAAGGCTGCACCCGTTTCAGTCTCCTCTGCAGAGGATCTGGCTTCCATGCCCACCACAGAACTCCCTGCCAAATGGACTAAAATAAGGGAGAGCTAGACTTGGTCCCGCTAGCTTTAGGCATGTAACTGGCTATGAATGGCTGAATGGTGATTTTCATGATGGGAATTTAATTTTCTTCTGGATCAATGGTAAGGATAGACTGTTAGAGCTATAAGACACAATGTACTCCTTCACGATGAAGGGAGAGAACTCAGAGCTTGGCATGGTGATTTAGTGTGTAAAGGCACTTACTGCCAAGCCCAATGGCTTTCAGTCCCCAGGGCTCATGTGACAGAAGGAGAAAGCTGACTCTTGCAACTAACAGCCACACACACGCAATAGCAGGCACATGTGTGTATGTGTGTACATACATGCACATGTCTGTGCGCACATACACATGCGCATGTGCGTGCACACACACACACACACGAATGTAATTTTAAAACAATAAAAAATGGAGCCCATAAAAATAAAGTAGCTTGCTAAAAGCCACACAGCTATTAAATAATAGCATGTGGCAGAACCCAAGTCTCCCCAAAAGCTGTCCTCTCCCTGCACCCACCCCTCTCCCTGCGTGGGTCCGTTTCCCAATCGTGGTTTATAGTTGAGTGCCGTGGTATTCCTTAGTCCCAGCTACTCAGAAGACTAAGGCGGAAGGGGCCCTTGCTCCCCGGAGTGCAAGGCCAGCCTGGACAACAGAGCAAGTGGCATTGTGTTCCAAAACAGAAAAGTGGTAGTGCACGTCTTTGCTCTCAGCCCTGGGCAGGTTAGGGCGGGAGAGCTGCACGTTCTGAGCTTCCCTGAGCTTCATGCAAGGCCAAGGCTAGCCTGTGCTTCATGTCAAGAGTTTGTCAGAAACCAAGAAAACCCTGAATCATGTCTGGGCTAAAGCAGAGGACCTCTGTGGTACATGTACATGCGTGCAGGTACACAAGAGCACACATGCCTTAAAAATAAACTTAAAATAAGGTAAGAATATTCCTAAAAATCAAAAATTTGATTTGTTAAGACTAAATCATTCGACTGTTTTTTTTTTTTTTTGAGACAGGATCTTACTTTATAGCCCAGGCTAGCCTCAAACTCAGAGAGCTCAACCTGTCTCTACCTCTTGAATGCTGAGACTAAAAGTGTACACCACCACACCCAGCCTCATTTGTTTGCTTGTTTTGTTTTTACAAAGGCAGACACATCTAATAACTAGACAGGACTGAAAATGGTTAAAAGCCAGGCCTGGTGGTGCACGCCTTTAATCCCAGTTCTCTAGAGAACAGAGGCAGACAGACTCTGAGTTCAAGGTCAGCCTGATATACATGCAAGTTCCTGGTCACCCAAGGCTACATGGTGAGACCTTGTCTTAAAAAAAAAGCAACAGCAAAAAAACCAACAAACAAGAAACTCAGGTTGAGTGCATGAGACTAAGAAGTGGAAAAAGTTCAGGACTGGGAGACCAGACTAAAGTTCACGGTGAAAAGTTTTTTTGTGCATGTGTGTTTTTGTTTTTTATTATTATTATTTTATTTTATATATCATTAGTGTATGTATATGATAGGGGTGGGGCATAAGTGCCATGCCGGTGGGAGATCAGAATGGAGCCCTCCTTGCTCTTTTATGTGGGCTCTGGGAATTGAACTCGGGTCATCTGCTAGGCATGGCACGCGCCTTGATTCACTGAAAGCTCTAAAAAGTGTCAGTCCCAGTTTTAAAAAAGTGATTTACTTTATTATTCTGTGTGCGTGAGTGCGTGTGTGCATGTGTGTCTGTGAACCACAGGCATGTGCTGATCAATGACAGCTCTGGACCCCCTGGAACTGGAATTATAAATGGCTGTGGGTGCTGGCAATCGAACTTGGGTCCTCCGAAACAGCAAAAGCAGCCATTGCTCTTGACGACTGAGTCATTTTCCCAGCCCTCCTTGTTTCGTTTGTTGGAGATGGGGTTTCTTGTCGCTGAGAACAACCTTGAATCTTTGCTCCTTTGCCTCCGCTTCCCGACTCCTTGGGTTACAGGCATTTACTACCATGCACATATCATGGTTAAATTATGTCATGGAAGCTGTAGTGTTCTGCCTGCCCACACTGTGTAGTGGTGGGAAGGCCTCTGGGCATCTTCCACCCATGGCTAAATTCTTAAAAACAATAGTTACTGACTATTGACTATTTATGCCTTACTAAAAACAACACTTGCATACAATACAGCCTAGTCATTGCTAATAGCAATGCCATGATGTCAATAGAATCCTTTTTCCCATTCTCTAGATGAGAAAACTAAGGCCTGACGGGAGTGGAGGCTATAGAGTCAGGAGGAAGCAGACTCAATTATCATTATTTGTAAATATTTGGTATTATACATAATGCACAAATTCTAGAAAGAAAGCAGAAAGGAAACAATCGAAAATTTGTAGTTTTTAGACATAAAACAAATCTAGTGAAATGACCAGGTGCAGAAAATACATATTTTATAAAGATAGGAACCTTTTTGTCATATCAATAATAATGAGTCACAAGTTACAATGAAGAGCTGTGTATAGCAGTGCACACGTGTGTTCCTAGCACTGGGGACATGATAGGAGGATCAGGAGTTAAAGGTCATCCTCTGGCACACAGTGGCTTTGAGGCTAGCCTATGCTACATGAGACTGTCTTAACAGAAAAACAAGCAAAAAGTAACAATAACAAACAACAACAGAAGAAAGAAATTATAATACAATACAAAAATAAAATCCTCTTTTCAACATCAACACAAACCATAAATTATCTAGACATAAGTTAGCAAAATCTGTGCTGGATCCCCACGAAGGAAATAATAATATTTTACAAAGGGACATAATATAATGAAAGCCTGAATAAATGAAAAACATACTTTATCCCTGGAGGGAAAAATGAGTAATATAAAGATGTCAGTTCTCCCCAAAGTAATACATTCCTTTAATGCATCCCCAATAAAAATCTGAGAAAGGACTCTATAGGGATTTGGACAAGATGATTCAAAATTCATCTGTAAGAGTAATAAGCGATGGGAGAAGACTGAAAACCTAGACATTATTTATAGATGATCACAGATGAAGCAGTTTAAAAATGTATCCTGAAAGTCTCCATGTCAAATTCATGTTGGTGACGGCCTCTGAGTGGGCAGAGCAGGGTGGGGAACCATTAAGGGACCTGACATCAATCTGCTATATGACTTCTCAATCTGAGGCCGCCATGTTAGAATGTCCACAGAGTTTAATAGTGACAAACATGGGAGGTAGGGTTACATGGTTCTTGTGTTGTTTTTCTGACTTTATTTCATGTTTGTTTTATTTTATTTCAAAAAGAAGACCGAGAGAGGTGAAGAGACTGTAGTGCGAGATATTTTGAATTAGCACTAATCACTAGAGCAGCTGAGGTGGGTGACATGCCTTAACTCCATACAGGTGGGGTGTGAGTGTGAGATCAACCTGAGCTAGCTTTTCAGCAAGACCTTGTCCCAGAGAGACAGCTCATAGGTAAAGTGCACTGGCTGCTCTTGCAGAGGACCCAGGTTCAGTTTCCTAGCACCCACATGGCAACTCACCAAGGGAATCTGACGTTTCTGGCCTCTAAGAGCTCCAGACACACACAGACATGCAGGCTAAACACTCATACACATAGAAAAGAGATGCATTTTCAAAAACTGCATGAAAATAAGTCAGCCGGAGCTGGTGTGAGGACTCAGCTTTTACAGCACTTGCGGCTCCTACAGAGGGTTGGAGGTCCGCTCCAGCACCCACATTAGGCCGCTTATAACAACTGCAACGTCAGAGTATCCAAGAGCATCTGTACACACGCACACACACACACACACAAGAGTGGCAAAAGTAAAATAAATCTTTAAGAACAAATCAATAGCAATAAACAACCCCAAATCTCTTCTTAATTCCCATTTCAAGTATTTTCTAGCTTATGTTAAAAAAAAAAAAAGAAGCTATTTCAATCTTGCTTAATTTAATTTTTGAGACGGCGTCTTATTTATCCCAGGCTGACCTCAGACTCAGCATGTGTCAAGGATAACCTTGGATTTCTGTACCTCCTGCTGCCTCCTCCTGAGGGTTGGGATCATCACCAGTGTGTGCCACCACACGTGCTTATGTGGTACTGGAGACTGGCTCAGGTCCTTTCACATGCTAACTAGGTAGTCAACCAATGGCACCATATCCCCAGCCCCTAATTTTATTGAGTGATAAATTCCAAGTCAGAATTTTGCAAATCAGTCTTTAAAACATGTCAGGCGTTAGTGAATAAATTCACTTAAAATTGTTCTAGAAACATCCAGCTTTTGTAATCCAGAATGACATGTACTCACACGGCTGATGTACCAGTTACAAAGGCAGAAGAAAAAAAAAAAAGAAAGTTAAATCATGGCCCATTGCTGAACGGTTATTAAAGAGTGTCTGGTCCTTAATAGCAAATTCATTTTCGTTTAATAACACGTTATTGTGAAGTGTAATGGGAAACAGCGGCATGCGAAACAAGCGGGCCTCTGTTTAGGTTGACTTTGTGCCAGTTTTGGGGGTGCCGATTACAGCGCTCTCCATCCTCATGAGCCAGTCTTTGGGAGACTTTATGAAACAGCTGGAAGGAACGGAGGAGGACAGCTTTATTAGTCACGAGTAGGTAATCCTGGCCGATTTCTCTACAGAATTATTAACACGTTTCTAAGCTCCTCTCAGGTGATGGCAACCCAAGAAGAGGAGGAGATCTGTGTTAATATCCTGGACATTGTTCAAGTCTGCAGAGAGTTTCTTTAGCTCTTTAGTTTTTTTTTTTTCCTGTGGTTGTTGTTTTTTGGTTTTTTGTTTTTGTTTTTTTTTTAGCTCTTCTGGGGAATCTGGCCTTTTGAGCCATATACAAAGACCTCAAAACTCTTGCCCACAACTCTACCCAAGGTAGAGAGACAAATCAGCATGACATCTACCAGGTAGAAGGTTTAAAGTATATTGCTCAATAAATAGGTGGGTTACTGCAAAGCTCATTTTAAGCTAGCTAGAAAAATGGGAATTTCTGGAGGGTGTCTTCAGGAATGCAGGAAGTGCATGATAAATAATTGCATGGGTTCCTGGGAATTCCTGTTACCAGGTAGGCTAAGTTAGCTAGAAGGTCCTGTGTGTTCTTACAAACACCTCTAGGACATCGCCTCTGCCTGGTCCCTTGGTGAGTCATCCTGGTAGGGTGGGAGGACAGCCAGCAGGGGAATGCTTTTTCCTGCAGCCAGTGGAGTCTTCTATGTGTGCTAAAAAGAATGGTGATCATGTCCTTGAAGCTTCAGCTGCTTCCTAGGCTTAAGAATTGGAGTGAAGGGCTGGGGAAATGGCTCAATGGTTGTGAGGATCTGAGTTTGGTTCCCAGCACCCATGGCAGGTGGCTCACATCTTCCTGTGACTCCATGTCTAGAGGGTCTCTAGCCTCTTTGGGGACCTCCACAGACATGGACCCTTCTCTACCACATAGACACATAATCAATTATTTTAACTTAATTTTAAAAATACAATTTAATTCTGTTTAAAAAACAGGCAAGAATTGGAGTGAGACTTGTGATTTGATTTGCCACTCAACAACTGTGGGACCTTGGACCAGTTAAGTAGCCCCTCTCTGTCTGTTTCCTCCTTACAAAACAGAAGCCATCTCATAGAGATCTGTGAGGATTAAACAATGTAAATGGGAAAAGCACTGGCCAGAGAGCTTCCACAAACCTGTCTTCTGTGATACATACAGCAGGGAGTTCTGCATTGGAGCACTCAACCAAGACACATTCGAGATAGTTTCTAAAAATCACAGCATCTAGCAGGGGGTTGTGGCAAGGCACTCAGGACGCACTTGCAGCTTCAGGAAGCACTGATGTTATGAACTGCTCTTGGGAGGATTCTCCCATCTGCACCTCTCAAAGCTCCATCCAGTCTACATCAAGCTTGGGTCCCTCGGGGGCTGCCCCAGATCCATATTCTTCTCTCAACCATCCTTAGCTCATCCTCTCCACAGCTCTTCCAATCCTGAATTCTTCAGTGGTTCCTGAGACAGTGATAAAGGATGATAATGGAAGAAGGTGACTGAGCGAGACGAGCAGGGAGAAGGAGGTCCATGGTGAGAGAAGGTACAGGGAGAAGAAAGGAAGACAGGAAGATTCATGTGTGATGCGACATCACGCCAGATTTTATTTTCAATATCATATCACCTAATCCATTTACTGTCAGAATTGACCTTCTCACCCTACCACCCTGACCTGTGAAACAGGGCGAAGTGCTTTTGCTTTAGACAGCATGAACGGATCTTGTTTTAAAATGACCCTCGGCAATACTTGCATTTGTAGCAAACTGCCACCCTTTTTTCACGTCTTTTTATCTTTGAAATCGAGGTGGAGAAAGAGGAAGAGTCCCAGTGTCAACCTCAGTTCGCTACACTCATATGCACACACCTCTGTGTGCAACACATAGCAAACATGCACACACACAGCACAAACACATATACACAAGAAAGAAAGAAAGAAAGAAAGAAAGAAAGAAAGAAAGAAAGAAAGAAAGAAAGAAAGAAAGAAAGAAAGAAAGAAAGAAAGAAAGAAAGAAGGAGGAACTGAAGGAGAAGGGAATCATTCCCAAGCGGGGCATAGTAACTTCTGGCTGATTTTAGCACTCAGGAGCTAAAGCACCTTGAGTTTGAGTTACATAGTGAGTTCCAGGCTTTGTGGGCCAGTGTGAAACCTGCCTCAAAACAAAACAAAACAAAAATATCATCAACAAAAACCAACATTCAAGACCCTGGGGAGCCAAGAACCACTTCTACCTTTACCCCAGGCACAGACCCAGCTTTATTGAAAATATCAGAGGCTCTGAGATGTCTCTGTGGATCTCTGCTCCAAAGGTAGTAGCAGAGATGGGCGAGATCAGAGAACAGATTGGCTTAGATTGCAGCCGACTGAGAATCAGGCTTTCTTGTCAATGTGTCTGGGCATCCAGAATTAACATAGAATTGTTTTGGGAAATTTTTTTTTCTTTTCTTCTTTTTAGATAAGGTCTTACTATGTAGTCTAGGCTGTCCTGGAACTCACAGAGATCCACATACCTCTGCCTCCTAAGTGCTAGAATTAAAGGCATGGCCACCACCATCCGGCTTGTTTTAGAGTTTTTATTGTTCCAAAAACTAGAAAACAAACAAACAAAAACAAAAACAAAAACAAAAAAATAACCAAACCCTGAGTGTCCTGTCTTATCAGCCAACACACATAGGTCGAAAGAAGCCTCCTTTTCACAAATCAAAGAGCTACATTTCTGGACATAAGAAGTATAGCAAGTTCATAAGTATCTAGTTAAAGCTGGGGTATAGCTCAGTGATAGAATATAACTAGTATGCATGCAGCTAGCATACATTAAACCTTGGCTATTTAAAAAGTGGTCTGGTTATATGAGATACATTTTTCTGTTTCTAAGCTCACAAAGCGGCAACAAAACCCAAAAACTTCTGAAACCTATTCTCCTCACCTCGGTTTCAAATTTCTAGCCACTGTTTCCTGATATTACTACCCTGCCTTATTACCTCTACAAAACAAAACTAAAGCAGTGAGTAATGACTGGTTTCCATGTTACCATGGAATCTGAGGTTACCAGGTTGACTTAAAAATAGATTAAAACAATAGACTTACTTATTTTGTGTATAAAGGTTCTGCTGGCACGTAAGTGCCTGGTGCCGGTGGAAGCCAGACAACGGTGTTGGGTCCCCTGGAACCGGAGTTACAGATGGTTGTGAGTTAGTATGCGGGTGCTGGGAACCGAACTTGGGTCCTCTGCAAGAACAGCTAGTGCTCTTAACTGCTGAGTTGTTTCTCTGGTCCCCAGTGTTGAGTTTTATTTGACACAATTTGAATTAGGCCAAATTGAAAAGAAGAAAAAGATTATGCAACAACTTCTTCCCTCCCCTTTGCTCTGCTGTCTGTCTGTGTGTCTCTTTGTGTGTTTGTGTGTGTATGTCTATCTGTCTTTCTGTTTCTGTCTGTCACTGCAACACTAGAGGAACGGAAGCCATTTTAATAGAACAGGAGCCTTTTATAGAAAACTCGGTTGGCGAGGCCTTTTCTATTCTATTTAAACATGTTACTGTAACAAGTCATTTTGAATCCCAGTTGGGAACTCTTTACTTAGTCCAAGAAAATAGACATTGCTTGTCTCTGGAGAACAGGAAAATATGATTTCCCCAAGAAGTGTGGGGATCATGTCCTCCTCTTGTCTTTCAGAGGGTTGAAGTGGAGCAAGATCATGGCGGGATTGAGGCTCCAACTCTTCAAAGATGGTAACATGATTTAGCATGGCCTAGGGTCTCATATATGACAGACAAATGCTCTAACAGCAAATTACAGCCCCAGCTCTAGATGGCAATCCAGCGTGGGCTCCTGTGAGCATCACAAATGAAAGCAAGAGCTCCTTAATCAGTGCTGTCGCTGCAATAATTAAGATTGGGGAAACCGCTGGCAGCTAAACCTTTAACCCATAGCCTGAGGGGGACTCAAGAGTTAATGACTCCTTGAACACCCCTTTCCACCTCTGCACCCTCAGGGTCCTGCTCAGGGCCACACAGCTGTTCATTCAGGAGGAGGCCTAGTGACAAGGGTCTCTAGTGCATCCAATGACCCGGAACTAGGATGCCTGAGATCTAGGGTTGATGGGAAAGTTGGGCAAACAATAGATTACAAATAGCTTAGATACAAATTTACAGGAAACCAAAAGGAAAGCAGTCACAGTCGTGATCTGGAAGGAGGGGGTGTAGTTTGGGACCCCTAAGCCTCCCCATTTTTCCAGCTGTCAGGATGTCTTTGACAAATTTTGGAGGACTAAGTGACTTTACACCTTGTTACCCATGATGGGCCATGGCTGTTGCTAGTAACACTGACCTGATCTTGGCGATCCTTCGAGCAGCCCCTAAGATCCTCTCACTCGAGGGGAGGATTTCTCTGATATTCCAGAATATTGAGGATCAAATGTAGCTTGTTGGACACCAGCAAAAACAAAACAAAACAAAACAAAACCACAGTCAAGATCAACTTTAAAGCAAGGGTGGAGGTCGGGGCAGTTGTTCCCCCTGGCAGGAATTTCTTCTTCTCTCCTCAGTGCAATAACAGAAAAGGGCTTGAGAATGGAGCGTGGATCTTCCTCCATCCAACCAACTGAACAGACCTTTTTCTTTTATTTTATGTATACGAGTGCTCTGTTTTCGTGCACACCAGAAGAGAGACTCGGATTCCATTACAGATGGTTGTGAGCCACCATGTGGTTGCTGGGAATTGAACTCAGGACCTCTGAGTGTTCTCCCCAGCCCCGTGAACAGACTTTCTCCAGGCTATGCTTCCTGGTCTACCAGACAACTGTGTTTTAGGTGACTTCTTGCCCCTGCCTGCTCCTGTGCCTGATTCTTGGACCTCCAGGTTGGAAAGAATCAGGAAGTGCACACATGTGTGCCAAATGCCTGAAGCTCTGCTCCCTTCTGGGTTGGGGGTGACTTTCTGCTCATTGGGCTATGCAGAAGGGGCTGGGAGAAAGTTCCCCTCTCATTCTTTAGTGATGTGCAAATGCCTTGCAATTGGCTCACATGGAGTAGTAGCTAAGCTAGGGACAGTGAAATGTTTTTGTTGGCAGGAGAACACATTTGACATCTATATAAATGTGTGTCCACTTTCTGGCAGATGGCAGAAACGCGGTGGTTCTGGCCCTTCCCACATCTCTGTACTAGCTCTTACAGTGCCTCACGGTCCAGCCCAGTGCCTGTCTGCTTTATGGGGTTTTAACGAACAATACCGTGCAGAGATCACCTTTACAGCAGCCAGAGCATTCTGGTAAAGAAGAGTGAATGACAGGACTCACTAATGGTGAAGGGCAACCTCCAAGATTCCAGGACGGGCCTTAGAAGTGGTCATCTATCCCGCAAGCTTTTGGCAACGGTGGGAAGTAAGGCTTCTCCTGTGATAGATGTTGCCTCTTGCCTCTGGGTTCTCCCACCAGCAATCCCCCATAGGGAGGCATGGGGTGAGGGGGAGAATGTGAGGCCTTCAGGGGAACCAGTAGGAACAGAAATGGAGATTCATCTATTTGGGATCTACAGGGTCCTTATATATGGTCCACATTCACTTTCCTTCAGAGTAAAACTGTTGCCGGTCTTTCTAGGGAAGAAATGGCATCAGCAGCATGCCCTCAGGGGTATTCTGGGTCCTACGTCCAGTGTGTTCCACAAAACCTGAGTCTGGAATCGAGCAGGCATTGGAGAAGAAGCAAGAGTCAAATGTTCTTTCAGTTATCAGCTGTATGAAAGTATGAGTGGAGTGCTCGGCTCTCATTGATGTGTCAGGATGGCAATTATCTTCAGAAAAACACCCACTGTTTCGATGCATAAAATTATCACTTTTAGTTTCTATTTGTTAGCATATACTGATTGTATAAAAGAATGAATTTCATTGTGACATTTTATACACGAACATATTTCACTTTGCTCATATTCAACCTCTTCTCTTATGGCTTGCTTCATCTTCCTTCTTTTGACTTTCATGTGCTTTCTTTTTTTTTGTTTTTAATGAAAAGTCTTCATGTGTTATTTGTCTTTCTGAGTCTGGCCTAGTTCATGTAACATGTAAACGCACACAACCGTCCCTGTGGCACTTTAAAAATGGGAATCAAACCAAAATAAAACTGACTAGAATTCTTGTCTCTGTAGAGCACACAGCTGAGGTAATGCCATAAACTCTGAAGCACTGTTCTTATGCATGCCAGCCTGCTTTCTCATGTCTTCTCACAACTTGAATCGACCTTAGTATATCTGATACACCTTCTTCGAATGAAATCTGGTGATACATGAAAATATTATCGATTTTGTTTTGAGATACTGTTTCCCTACATAGCCCAAGAGGACCGTGAGCTCTTTAATCTCTGGACTCTCCAGTGCTGGGATTGCAGTGTTCACTGCCACACCCAGCAATTCTCATGATTGCTACTGTAATTTTTCAGGGGTTTGAACACAGAGCCTTGCACAGAAGCCTATGGGCGCAGGGCAGGGGCTTCTTTAAAGAAGCAGGGCTACAGTTGCCATTCTGATCTCAAATGGAAGAGGGATTCTTCATTACAGCATTCACCAGAGAGTCAGTACAACTGTGACTCCACACATCCTTCCAAGCAGGTTCTCAGCCACAGGCTAAAAGAGGAAAAAGTTAATGAGAAAAACTCAGGCCATTTACCTGTAAACATAGTGGCTAGTACTCTACCCCTGAGCTACACTTAGGGCTCTTAAAAAAATGATGGACTCCTCAAAATACACATGACAGTTTATGCCTGTGAAATAATTTCAGCCAGTACAAAGCTTTACGTGGAAGGTCAGTATTGTACTTTCTCCACACGCCCAGCCCAACTCTTCAGTGTCTTTTCTTGGTCCTGTCCTCCAACAAGTCCACTGTGTTGTTTTGGTGTAAAATGCCTGGGTTGACTTTGGTCTCTGCTCACTCTAACCCCTGTCCCGGGCAAATTTACCAAGTTTATTGGTGCTTTTTCTGTACCCATCTCCTGGAGTGGGGGTGACGGGGTCTGCTGTTGGGAACTTAGAACTGCATCTGACAGGCCGCGCCCATTAGAAAACGCACACATTACAGTTTCTGTGCAGCTATTTCATGTGCTCAAGGCCCCTCCTCCCAAGGCTGTAGACTCTAGACAGACTAATGGAAAACATCTTTCTTGGCACGTCATGCCTAAGAAATGCGTGGGCGTGAGCGCCATCTAGCTGTGCTCCAGGTAGTTCTACGAACACCAGGCACAATGGCTGAACAGGCTCTGGGAAATGTCCTTTGATCTGTCAGGCAAAGCAGAACTCCCGTGGTGTGAGAGAAACTCAGAAGGACCGTGTCCTCAGACACTCACTGAAAGCCAGAGCTCCTTAAGAAGGGATGGGTGTCTTCAAAAATACAAAGAGATGGGAGTCGGCAGGCAAGGGCACGGTTTAAGATGGAAACAGCCAGGCGCGGAGGTGCACGCCTGTAACCCCAGCATTTGCAGAGCTAGATTCAGGCGGATCTCTGAGAGGTCGAGGCCAACCTGGTCTACAAAGCAAGTTCAGGACAGCCAAGACTACACAGAGAAACCCTGTCTCGAAACAAACAAACAAACCAAAACAAAAAGATTGAAACACGACTCCAAGGAGCACAATGGTTGTGTCTTTTGAAGCTGCAATCAGGTGATTCTAAAAGGGTGATCATGAGGGAAGGGCCCTGAGAATGTGGAAGAAGGGTGGAGATGGATGGATGACCCTCCGGGATGACACAGCTCAGCAACCACCTGTTAATAAAAGAGTGTGGCTGAAAAAAACAAAACACAACCCAGGACGAGATGATCAAAAACCAAAGGGAGAAGAGACAGCCGCAGAAAGGAAGGCTGGTTTGGCGGAGGCGGCTGTGAATGCCTGTCACGGTCTCTAACACCCTCTGCCCTCCGTTCAGCGGGGGTTAGGGTGGGAAAGCTTGGCAGGGCGGAGTCAAACTGCAGAGACACAGTCACCAGGACCCTCTGGAACTGAGGAGCCCGTAGCCATGCTGTGCACCCATCTCTCGCTTTGTTACCTTAGCTGCCTCTTTTACCACCCACCCAGGCGAACCAGGGCTCACTTTTTCTCCTTTGCCTGTGAAAATCTACCTGGGAGCTCCGCGGGCCTAATAGTTTAGCAGCTCCCGTCTCATCAGAAGCCTTTGCTCGTAGACAGAAATCAGTTCCGGGAGCGGGGTGTGGCTGCCAAGGCAGATGATGTATATGGTTCATTCCCAGACTGCCTTGCAGTCACAGCCCGGATGAATACAATGTAACTGGGGTCCAGCGGCAACATTGTCCCGAACTGGGATCCCTGTATTGATTCCTCTATTAAAGGGTTAATACAGTGCCCAACTTTCCAAAGGGGATGTATGCCTCCAAAATCACTAATGACTCACAGAACAAGACCGATGGATTTTAAATATCTTGAAAATAGTAGTTGCCTATCAGCCATTTTGAAAAAGAGGAATATTTGAATTTTCCTCTTGTCTCTTTTTCACTAGTAGCTATATGAAAACCTTTGCTCAGGGCTGGAGAGATGGCTCAGGGGTTAAGAATGTTCGCTGCTCTTCCAAAGGACACCAATTACTTTCCAGAGCCCACCTTAGCTGTCTCACAACTGTCCGTAACTCCAGCTCCAGGAGATCCAATGCAACTTTCTGGCCTCCACAGGCACTGCCCATCCCACACTCAGACAGAGACACAAGCAAGCAAAACTCTTGAAGAAGAAAGAGGAGAAGAAGAAAAACCTTTGGACCGTTTTTTTGTTTGTTTGTTTGGTTGGTTGGTTGGTTTTCGGTTTCTGAGATAGGGGTTCTCTGTGTAGCCTTGGCTATCTTGTTTTCTTGTTTTGGTGCTGAGGATGGAACTGGCCTGGCGTGTGTCAAGCCTGTGTTCTAGCACTGAGCCACACCCCACCGCAAGCAGACAGCATCTTGAGTTCCACAGGATCACCTACGATTTTCAGGTCTCCCTAGGGCCGAAGCATGTTAATTCTTCCTCCCTTCCTTTCCTTTTCCTTCTTTCTCTTTCTTTCTGCACTCTACCAACTGAGCTACATCCCCAGCCCCTAATTCACATTTCTTGGGTTTCTATGATGTGTCAGTCAGTGCTACTTTAATCATCACAGCACACTTTCAGACTGCTGACATGGTTCGGTGAAGGTCAAGTCACTCCTCAACAAGGCTGATGATCTGAGCTCCATGGCTAGGAACCACACGGAAGAAACAGAGAACTGACTTCTGAAAGCTGTCTGCTGTGGGACATGTGTGCCTGCTCTTACACACACGCACACACAGAGAGAGAAAGAGAGAGACATTCACATACACAGACACAAGAACACAGACATACATACTGACACACATAGACACACACACAAGGACACAGACAGACACACACACAGATACACACACATTAATTAAGAATAGCAGTTTCCACTAATTCCAATGGAAAGTATTATTGCCAGTGTTGTCCATACAAGATTTTGTTTGACCCTCTGCAGAAGTGCCATGTCCCATGTTAATTACTATGCTAACTTTACCAGTGAGAAAAGGCTCCATATGGTTGGGTGACTATCCTAAGCTGAACTCGGGATTTTAACCCAGGTCCCACAGATGTGCTCCAAGAGAAGACCCAGAGGCCTGCCGTGGGTCCTCCCTCTGGGGACAAAGAATGACAAGTTTTCCAGAGCCTGGTTCTGTAGGTAGCCTCCTGGTTGTCTTCAGGTGCAGGGTGGACATGCAGTTCTCTCCTTATCAAGCCTGGGCTCTCTGAACTGACTGTCTGGGTCCTGAGGATGATGTACTCTGGAGCATCCTCTAGATGTCCTGTTGACAGGCCGTGCTTGTGCCATGTTTGTGAAGTGGCCCTGTGATAGGAGCTCCCCGCTACTCTGGAAGCACCCAAGCTTGTGTGTCCTTGTGTGTGTGTGTGCCTCTGTGCGTGTTTGTCTCTGTGTGTGTCTCTGTGTGTCCATATGTAAAAGCAGGCACACATGTGCCACAGCACACATGAAGGCCAGCGGTCAACTTTCAGGAGCCCGTTCTCTCTTTCATGTGGTTCCTCGCCATCGAACTCAGATCATCAAGCACCCAAAGTGGTGTGGAGTGCAAGATGTGTCTTTGAAGCTTTGGACTTTCTTTTGGAGGTGTGGCCCTGCGGTCTGAGGATGGCTTCCCTGAACAATTTGAACAATGGTGGTCACCGGGCAAGCTACACTCAGATGGACATGCTGAGTCTGGCTGTTGGATGTACTATTCTCCCCTTTCCCTTCTGCACATGACCAGATTTGTATATGCTACATAGTCCAAAGCCACAGACCCTGGGCAGGCTCTGCCCCTCTCCACACAGCATAGGCACAGCGTGTCCAGTGAACGCAGGTCACTGAACTCTGGCTCCTTGCTTCCGGTTTTTAGGAGACACATTTAAACCACAGTGGATTAGGGCAAAGGGCACATGGAATCAATCACAATGACAGTGGGAAGTGTCAAGTGTGCTGAGAGGGGCGTGAGGAGCTGAGATTTAGGACTATTGAGAACTTTCTGGCAAATGGCTATGTTCCCAGAAAGCACTGCCGCAGGTCTCAGAAATTACAGGAAAAGGGAACAAGAGCTATTTGGACCCCCTGGGGGCTGGAAGGGATGGCTACCTTGAAGCCAGATGAATATGGACTGGGACCCTAGCTTGGTGATGCAGAGACACTCTGTGACTCAGCCATTTTCTCATCCGTTAAGTGCCCCTAGGGATGCTAGGAGGTGTGTGTAGGGATACTTACGTCAAGCAATGCAGCATGGAGGCTGTGGTGAATCTAGCCTAGAGAAGAACAGCTACGCTGCCCCTCATGATTCACCTCAGGGTACATGTGCTACCCTCCCACTGAGAGTAGTGAGCTAGTAAGAAGTTTCAGAATCTATCACTCCTAGGCAAACATGAACAGGTTTTCCTAAGCCAATATTTGGGACTAAACATGTAATGCGTGAAAATCATTTGCCTATAAACTGTCCTAGAAAATACAAGGGCGGGCCGGAGAGATGACTAGGAGGTTAAGAGCACTGGTTGCTCTCCCAGAGGTCCTGAGTTCAAGTCCCAGCAACCACATGGTGGTTCATAACCATCTATCATGGGATCTGATACTCTCTTCTGTCTGATACTCTCTTCCGTCATGCAGGCATATATAAAAATAGAGTGCTTATATAAATAAAAAATTAAAAAAATTAAAAAATACAAAGGCAATACTGTGCCCCTGTCTTTTCTTTATAGGATAGGGACTCAAATATGGAGTCCAAACTGGCCTAGAACTCATGACCTCTCAAGAGGTAGGACTGCAGGCCTGGAACCCCATGTTTGCGCCCATGGCTGCCTTTCTACTGCAGCCCAAAGAATTGGAAGTAGCCAACTGTTTCTGTAAGGGAACAGTCAGTGTGTATGTAAGGGATGAGAAGACCTGTCTAGGCAGATGCTTAGGTATTTAGGGCATAAAATCATCTTCATAAAGAGACTTGCCTTGTCACTTTATTCCATCCCTTTCCTTTTCCTTTTGGTAAGGTCTCTCTATGTAGCCAGGTTGGTCTTGAGCTCCTGACCCTCCGACCTTAGCTGCTTTTGAGTTTACAGGTATGTGTACTAAGGCTGGGTTTGTTGCTATTGTTGGGTGGTCCGTCTTTCCTTCCTTCTGTCCTCCCTCCCTTCCTTCGTCCCTTCCTCCCTCTCTCTCTTCCTCCTTTCTTTCCTTCTTCCTTCCTTTTTTCTTCCTTCTCTCCTTTCTTTCCTCCTTCCTTCCTTCCTTCCTTCCTTCCTTCCTTCCTTCCTTCCTTCCTTCCTTTCTTCCCTCGGTTTTTATTTTGTTGTATTTTTAAACAACAAAAACTCAACACAACAGCCCTTGGGGAGAGCTCTGGATTACATAAGCCACTTTCCTTGGCCAAACACCAGCCATCCCATCTGCTGTGCGCTGAGGAGGCACGTAAGGCTCAGAGAGCCTGTGCCCTTGCTGTCCGTTACTCAGCAAGGGGGACGGAGTAGGGACGTGAACCGTGTGCCTCCGCCCCTGCGCTTTTAACCGGTGCTCTAGAAATGGCTCAGAGAAGGCTGGGGGGGGGGAGGGCTGCTGGAGCTATCACCGCATGCAAGCGACCCTTCCCTCGTTCACTGTCCGCTTTATCTTCCTTTCTTCCGTGCACATCTGCCACTGTGCCGTGTAATTCCAGCCCTTTTCATTTTTTTTTCAATAAATATTTTACTCATATTTAATACTGTATTTAAAACACCAGGCCACAGAAAAGCCCTTCAAAGGCAAACGCCTATACGCTGTGCTTTATCTCGCAGCTGAACACAATTCCCCCCAGATGTCAGTTGCCTTCGTGTCTTGGGGAGTGGATCATTAGAGGTTCAGAGCCGGTTGAAAGTGTGCCATGACCAGAGCCTTTGGAGCCTTCAGAGATGACTTTGGATCCCCATATAAACCTACCACCATGGGGAATGGGGAATGACACATTTGCTCTTGGTCCCTTTGGCCTCTTTCATCTTCACTGACACCCAGAGCTTACTAAGCAGAGAGAGAGAGAAAGAGAGATACAGAAACAGAGATAGAGAGACACACACACACAGAGACCTTTGGCTATGCATCTTCCCTTTGCTCAGCCATCCTTATCTGATTGGGAATTGAGTGTTCCACAAGTCTGGGCTAGAAATACAGGCTGGTCCTCAGTGGGCAAGAGGCTCTGAATGGCTTCCATAAGTGTTCACCTAGGCAGCCAGACAGGAAGGAAGTGGCAGCATTTGGGCGCAGCTGCTCTGGGCTGTGTGAATCTGGGGCTGCTTTTACCAACATTGCAGCACCCTCTAGGCAATTGCCTGAAGTCTAGTGTGCTCCTGGCTTTTCTGTCCCCAGAGTCAGGTCTCATGTCTCTGCTAAGGTGGGGACATCTCCCAGAGGTGTTGAGCGTTGAAAGGAAAGATAAGAAGCTACGGAAGTGCAGAGCCTGCAGATCAGGACGAAAGGCTCATTCCTCCCGTGGAGCCTGTCTCCTGCTGGCTGCCAAGCTTTTGAAATGTTGAATGTATCCCCCTGCTCCTGGGTCAACCTGCCACCCTTGCTCTCACTTTCCCCTCTACATCTTCCACAGAGACACACCCCAGACTCTTCCTTCAAAACATGTTTTCATCCAAGTCGCTCATGGTTTCGAAGCCAAGACAATGAAGAAAGATGGTTTAGAAGACTATTGGGCCAGGTGGTGGGGGCTCATGCCTTTAATCCCAGCACCCAGGAGGCAGGGGAAGGCCTGTGACTGGTTTACAGAGGGAGTTCCAGGAGAGCCAAGGCTCTGAGAACAAGAGAAACCATGTTCTCAACTCCCTCCCCCGCCACCAAGAGAGAGAGAGAGAGAGAGAGAGAGAGAGAGAGAGAGAGAGAGAGAGAGAGAGAGAGAGAGAGAAAAGAATATTGCACAGACTGGGAGGCAGTATGCTGGGTTCTTCCAACTCTCTTTTCTTTCTCTTTTTTAAACCTTTAATTTTCCCTCCTCTCTGTCTATTCCTTTCTTTCTTTTTTCTGAGATAGGGTTTCTCTGTCTGTCCTGGAACTTGCTCTGTAAACCAGACTGACCTTGAACTCACAGAGATCCACCTGCCAATGCCTCCTGAGTGCTGGGACTAAAGAGTTGCACTGCTACACCTGGCCCACCAACTCTCTTTTCAGGCCTAACATTTGGTGATGCAGTTAGCATGAGTGACTCCATTTTGGTTTTTAGTTTGCTTTGTTGGGATCTGGTATAGGAACTCAGTCCAAAAGAATGGCTTCCTGCAGTTTTATTTAGCATGTGCTTTATAAACAAAGAAGTCATCTTTGTACTTAAAAGTAAAATAATCTGTGACATGTTCCACAAACTACAGAATGATGGGTTTGCTGGGAACGAGCACTTCTTTGGGACTAGAAGGTTCTATAAAGCCCAGGTTGAAGGGACTCTGGCCAGCTTGATGTGGTAGGCATGGCGACGGCAGGCCTTGCCTTTCTCCTTCAATTCCCTCTGCCTTTCTAAAAACTGTTAGATTACATTCCCAATACTATGGTCTATTTCCTTATTTAGCAACTTCCTCCTACTGAGGCTGACTACTAAGGTCCCACTATCAAAGTATTGAAGTCCAGCATCAAAAGCCCCTTTTGGCTCACCTCATTAACATGCCCGTTTAAAATAAAACACCTCATTCTGATACTGGTTTTTCCCCTTTACTTTTATAAACTGCCATTTGCCTGTGGGCCACATCTGTCTCCTCTCTATCCAGAGGCGGTCCTTTGTCCCCCAGGACAAGTACCCCTTTCTCCTCTCCCTTCTTCCCTTTCCCTTCTCCCTCATTCCTTATCTCCTGTCTTTGTCTCTTATTTCCTGCCCTCTGTCTCTCTGGGGCAAATAAACCTCCTTTGTGCTGAAAACTTGGTCTTGGGGTCCTGAGCCCGAATCCCTCACTTCATGGGAAACCTTTAGAATCCTACTTGAGTGATGCAAATGCTGGAGGAAGCATGATTTGTGTAGAAAGGTAGAGACATGTATGACACAAAGGCCCAGAGGTCTGAAGGTCAGTGTGGCTAGAGTCTGGAGTGTACCGATGGACGTGAGACCAGGTCACAAGACAGCCCTTGTCAGGCATGGTGATTTTAATCCCTGAGGAAGTCTCTCAGAAGGGAGATGACATAGTCAATACAGTCAGACTCGGGACCTGAACTGACTTCAGAGCCTGCTCCGTGGTAGATGATCTGTGGAAAGAGGAGCAAGAGTAATGATGGGGAGTCCCTCACGCTGAGGCCACAAGTCACTAAACCAAACAAAGCTGTCATCTCACCTTCCCAGAAGCCAGAGTGGCACAGCAGCCAGTGGTCCAGCAGCCCCGCGTCAACTGCACGGCAGTGCTAATGTTTCTGTGTGAAAAGGATGCCAACCAGACAGTTCCTTTGCAATTCTCCTCTCTCTGTCCCAACCTTACGAGACAAGAACTTTTTGTTCTGTTTCTGCTCCCCGAGTCCCTTTCTGTATATAAAACCCACCCCTTCTGCCTACCCCATTAGAAAAACACTGCACTATTTTAAACCATGAAGTGTTGCCTAAGTCTAGAATTGAGTGTAAAGCCAGTCAAGATCTCTGAAGTCAATTCGTTTGGTGATTGTGTATTGAACGATCTTTGAGAGCAGATCTTCTGTCTAGAACACTGTCTAGTACACGGTAAGTGGTCAGTGTGTCTGGACGAAGGCCAGTGGGCTGTTGCACTTACATAGTTACTTTTCCCTCAAGGGTCTGCATTACTTTGTATTCTCCATCATATTGGAATGACTTAGCTGTGCTGTGTCCTCCTCTGCAGGAGCAAGAACCAGCTACTGTATCACAGTCAACACCGACTATTTGTCAAGTATATGCTACGCGCTCAGTAAAATGCTTTTTGTGTCAGTGAGGAAGGGGGATGAAGAAGACAACATCTCTTTACTCTTTCTCTTCTCTATTTTCGTGATGGAGTCTCACGTACCCCAGGCAGGCCTTTGACTATGTGGCTGAGGATGACTGTTCACTTCGGGGCCTCCAGCCTTCATCTCTCACAGGGGTGACCCGTAACAAATTAGTTCATACAGTGCCGGGGCATTAAGCCCAGGATTTGTGCATGCTAGGTGAGCAGCGTGCCAACCGAGGTGTATCACCCCTCCCAAAGATCTCCACGCACCCATATGTGACAAAGGCCACAAATAAAAGCGGCTGTTATTAACAGAAGCGTCATTTCTTCCTTGCACCCAAATCTCAGCCTGTATGCTTTTGACTTTGTGAAGTGTGTGGCTTTTTTGTAGCTCAAGGCAGCTTGTTGGCTCTTCTGCTTTTCACAGCCCAGGAGATTGGGACTTCCTCAAAGAGTAGGACTTGAAATTAGGTCACTTCATCCCATTGGCAAGAGCTAAGTCATATGGTCATTTCCAATAGCCAATGGGGCTTAGGCAGACACCCACTGCATGGAGTGCTGTATCCATCCTTCAGCTTTAACATGATGATGATGATTGGGGGTTGGGGGTGGTCGGTGTCTAGACAAGTATCCTCGGCTGGCCCGGAACTTGCTATATGGAGCAGGCTGATTTTCAATTTGCAGTGATCCTCCTGTCTCTGCTTCTCAAATGCAGGGGCTACAGGTATGAACTACCAAGCCCCGGTGATTACAACCTTATTGTTATGGAAGAAGTGGAGACTGACTGTTGGGAGAGTTCATGCATCATGGCTTTCTCGTGTGTATTCATTGTGTCTCGCTGGGTTGCAGTAGAACCCCCGTGACACTCAGAGTGCAGGTAGAACCCGTTCATCTTACTAATGAAAACTTAGCGCTCAGCCAGGTTAGGTGACTCAATCAGCAAGAACTAGGAAGAGAGGAGCAGACAGCGGACTTGAAGCCACGCCCACTGCTGCCAGGATGCAGGAGACCCCTCCTCTCATTCAGACATCTGTTTTGCTCTTCACTGGCCACTAATCATTCCCATGGGCCTCGGGTGCTGTGTGCCAGGGCCTGCTGGGGGGCCTGATAACCAGCCACAGCCTCACTGACCTGGTGCTTCTGGGGAGTCCTAGCTTTATGTTTGCATTTCGGGGCCTAGCATGTGCCGTTTCCCCTGTGTTCACAGCATCCGTCAAGTGGGCTTGGTTTTATGCACAAGGGGAAAGCTGGCACCTGCAGGTGTAGAAAGACAGTGTCCACAACTGCTGGGCTTTTCCTCAGGTCAGTTCATCATTCGCTTATCTAACACAGCCCCAGTCATTGTGGCCAGGGACAGCACTGTCCCTTTCCTGCCTTCTGCAGCTTGCGGACTGTGTATGCATGCAGGGTGTTCTGCTGTGGAGAACGTGAAATAAGACTGAGGGGCTGGCTAAGCAGTAGACAGCCCACTTGCCCAAGCCTGTGTAAAGCTTTGAGTTCAGCTCCTAGGACTGAAAAACACATGGTCAAGTTTTTCCCAAAACAATACAGCCAAATCCATGAGATGTACTTACTGAAAGTTTAAGCGCAAGAGATGGGTGAGGACGTCACTCAAACACGATAGCAAAGCAGAGAAAGAAATGAAGGGAGGGGAAAAGGCAGAGAGGAATCTAGAGAAGAGACTTACAAAGAATGTTAGGAGGAAAGGCTGTGGGGGAGAGGCTCCTGTAGCAGGAACAGACAACTGTGATGCAGTGAATCAGCGAAGATGTAAAGATGGCATGGGCCTGTGGGAGGGTCCAACTGAGCAGACTGCTCACCACACAAAGATGCCTGTGCTAGGGGAGCCTTGCATCCTTGATGCAGAGTTTTATCTGCTTGGAGAGGGAGCAGGTTTTTAGGTGAGCAACAAGCTCTCTTTTAAATCGAATAGCATTTGTTTTTTGGTTTTGTTTTTCTGTGAGAATGAGCTGTCAGCTGGGGCTGAGAAAGCCTGCCTCTGATTTCCTCTTTGGATATGCTGTGAAGACTGGACAGTAGGGGGCAAAGGTAAAATCAGAGGGGCAGGAAGTTCTTGCAAATGGCGGAGACCTGATGGCACCGTCAGCTTGGGGGATACTGCCAATTTAGGGTCAGACAAGTGGGTTGGCCAGTCAGCAACCCCAAGTGTGGATCCAGCCTTCTGGAACTGTGCCTCAGCTCATCAGAGCTCCCTAAAAACAACCTAGGTGGGCTTGGCCTGCTGGACTACTGAGTTAACGCACCTGCAAACTGTTATGCCTCTGTTAGGGGGTGTCTGCAATTGGGGCAGACTGTGTGCTAAGCGCCCTTCACTCTGGCCTTCAGCATCTTCTACAGGTCAGACTTCACATCAAGGGCCTCGAACTCCTGTCTCTTTTGCATGTCTACAGAAGCAGAGAGTTCTAAGGGCTTCATTCACCTGCACCCTCCATGGAGCAGAGCTGGGCTGCAGACCTGGGCTCTTTCGTGTCTTGCTGCAGGTTAGTTTATCTGGGAGGAGGTAGGGATCTCTCAGCTCTGTTCCCACTTGTGGGGGGATAGGGAAGGGAGGGAGGGTAGAAAGGAGCTTCTCCCTAACCCCCCACAGATGGGAGTGTCTCACAGTCTCCTGTTTTGCAGGTAAATTAGCCAGCCAGACAAGGATTAGGAAACCATCCTGGTTTTGAAGAGAAGAGCCACCCGGTAATTTCCTTAGTTACTATTGGGAAGCTGAATTGACAAATGATCACCTGCGGGAGGTGTGGACTTAACTTTTCATCTGGTTACTAATAGGATGTTGACTCTTGGCTATTTGCTAAACAGATCAGGGCACTTGACTGAAGGGGATTCAGCTCAGGGATTCAAGCTGGGGAAGGACTGACCCAATACACAACTTTCTTGACACAATCTGACCTTCAACCTTTTGGGAGGTGAGGGGGAAAAAAGGACTGAAGCACACGAGGTGGTCTTCTTGCAGATTTTTTATTTTTTTATATTTTTGTAAAATAGAGGGAAAGGAGGGAAAGAGGGAGGGTGGGATTGGGAGGGGACGAGGGTGAAGCTACAGCTGGGATAGAAAGTGAATAAATTGTAACAAAAATTATATTAAAAAATAAATGGGAAAATAGAGGGAAAAGGAGTCTATCTTGATCTAATTATGTGTGATCTAGATCTCCATTTAAGCTCTTGCTTTGTCTTTTCAGAGCTTGAGGTCACAGTTTTGAGCTCCAATGTGCCTGTTAGAAAACATGGGTAGAAAAAAATCTGGGCAAAGGGGTCTTTTCTGAGACTGATACTCCAACCAAGGAAAATGCATGGAGATAATCTAGAACCCCTGCAAAGATGTAGCCCATGGCAGCTCAGTGTCCAAGTGGATTCCTAGTAATGGGAACAGGGACTGTCTCTGACATGAATTCAGTGTCTTGCTCTTTGATCACCTCCCCCTGAGGTGAGGAGCAGCCTTACCAAGCCACAGAGGAAGACAATGCAGCCAGTCCTGATGAGACCTGATAGGTTAGGGTCAGAGGAAAGGGGAGGAGAACCTCCCCTATCAGTGGACTTGGGGAGGGGCATAGGAGGAGAAGAGGGAGGGAGTGTGGGATTGGGAGGGAATTAGAGAGGGGGCTACAGCTGGGATACAAAGTGAATAAACTGTAATTGATAAAAAATAAATAAATTATAAAAAAGAAGGCATGAGTAGGTAGAGGACATTTAAAGGGTTAGCTCTGGGTGGGTGTGGTCTAGTGATAGACTGTGTACTTAGTATGCATAAGATTCAGGGTTCCATCCCAGTAAAAACAGAAGTATTTGCTGTGCATCAGTTTTTGGTTTTTTGTTGTTTTGTTTTTTGTTTGGTTGTTTTTAGTATTTTTTTTTTGTTGTTTTTTGTTTTGACACAGGGTTTCTCTGTGTAGCCTTGACTATCCTGGAACTCCATCTGTATACCAGGCTGGCCTTGAACTCAGAGCTTCACCTACCTCTGCCTCCTGAGTGCTGGAGTTATAGTTGTGCCCCACAACTGCCTGGCTCCAGATCCGTGATCTTAAGCAAGCTCTACTATTGCTTTTGGGAAGCCGGTGCTGCTGCCCCGTTTTGCAGAGGAAGCAACCGAGGCACTAAGGGACCGAGTCATTGCCACAGCTTCTGGGTGATGGAGCTGAGACTCGGAGCCTCGCGATCTGTGCCTACAGTGGCCTCATCATTTTCCCGAAACCCTGACTTGGGGGTGGGGACGAAAAAAGTGTTGTGCATGAACACTTTATGATGAAGGACAGGGAGGGGTGCTCCACAGATGGACTGTGCTCGGTGATGTCATCATTGGCCAAGTGTGTGACATTTTGTTACAGCCAGGAGGCTCTGAGCCAGGAATGGCACTTCCTGGTCCTGGAGTGCTGGGAGGAGAAGGATGGGTCTCTCTTTGGAACTCAGGATCCCCTGGAGGGAGTGGACTTGACTGGCATCTGCAATGGTTGTCTTTCAGTTTTTCGAGGGGCCCATGTTTCTGACAGCCAAGATGTTATATGGATAAACAAGACTGGTGTCTGAGAACAGATCAAGACCCATGAACAAGGGGGCCCCACACCGCTCACAGTTAGGATGATGTCAAGGGGGTGGGGACAGTGTAGAACAGTTCACCAGGGACCATAGAAGGCCCCGGTGGCCCGCAGTGGGGAAAACAAGGTCTTTATTAAGCTGCTCTGTGCTGAGAGCTGTGTAGAGCAGTGTTATTACCCTGTCATAACATAATGTTAGCTAGAACACTTGTACAGACGTGGAAACTGTGGCCTGGAACAGTGAAGTGACAGACCCATGCTCGTGGAGATTATTAAAGTACATCTGGATTCAAACGTCATTCGACAGAATCCCAATAGTCCGTACTTCTGCCTAATGTCCCATTTCTTTCTTCCAATAACATTCACTGAAGTACTGGAACACACCTTCCTTTTTCTTTTCCTTACTTCCTTTCTTCTTTTCTTCCTTCTTTTCATACCTTTCTTTTCAGTGGAACTTTGCCCAGAAAGTTGTTTCAACTAATTATCTAAAAGCCAGATCATGTTTCTGAGAGTGTCTTCAGCATCTGTGTTTCCAGACAGTGTCTTGTATTTCATAGCTGTAGCTGACCTTGAACTTGAGATCTTTCTTCAGCATCTGGGGCACTAAACACCACTCTCAGTTTCAGGGGCCTTTAATGGGGCTCTGGGATGAAATGTTTTATAGAGGAAAAATACCTGTACACAGCAAATGAGCATGTTCTCTCTCTTCTCCTAGGACTCATTCGGTCCTTATTTTAATTCCAGGTTTTCGTGGTCCAATCAGTGGCAAACAAACAAGGTCCACACAAGCCCCACACTGAGCCCAGCAGCCCAGCACCTGGAATGTTGATGGGGAACTGTGAGGCTGTGGGTTGGGATGGCAAGATGACCTTCCAGAAGCGTCATCATCAGATGCACCCAGCTTCATCTGAAATGCACCCCATCCTTCCCTTTGAGCACCAGCCCTGGCTCTCAGCTGTCCTTTGGCCCAAGCCATAGTGACCATTTGTGATAGCATCCGAGTCAATGCCCCGAAGTCCTGCCTTTCTTCCCCTAACCTTTCCTTCGCTTTGTGCTGGTGACACTTCCTGTCCTCACGGCCTCCACTGTCACCTCTCAGCATTCACTTGGCTGTCACATCACCATGCCTCCTCCTCTATTCTTGTCTTCTTTTGTGCTCGTCCCCAATTTCTCCCCAAACACCCCAGTGTGTTCCTAGCCATGGCTTTTGGGTCAAGTCCACCGTTCTGGTTGCAGTTTGTCTGTAGAGAAGTCATAAGCAGCGTTTCCAGCCTTTCACCTCCCTATAGAATGGGCGACAATAATTTGTACTTTCCTCATGCTTTTCCAAAGCTTGTTTTCTTTTAGAAGACAGGATCCCTCTGTGTAGCTGAGGCTAGCCTTGAACTTTCAGTCTTCCTGTTTAGCTTTTGGGGTGCTGGGTTTTAAAATATGCACACCGCTGGGAGTGGCTCTTGAAGACCGGCTTTCTCTCTGCCTTGGAGCCTCTTCCCTAACCATCTGTGAGTCTCTTAAAGGCCGCTGGCTCTTCAGAGCTGAAGTGCACACTCTTCCATGTGTCTTCCTTCTCTCTGTCCTCTAGTCCAGATGCAAACAATCTCTTCTTTTGCAATTAATATTCTTTTCCAAGTGGGCTCTGTTCTCTCTTGTATTATGACTATTAATAGTTTTGTCTGATCCTTCTTTTAAAAAGCCCTTGGCTGTGCTGGGGATTGAACCCATGGCTCCAAGTTCTAGCACTGAGTTACAACCTAGCCCCCGTGTCTTATTAGATACTTCCTTTCTTACACTATGGCTAACACTATGCCCTTGTCAGCTTTTTTGTGTGTGTCTAACAATAGAACCTTGTATATTGAGCCAGGCTTGGTGACTAAAACCTGTAATCCCAACACTTGAGAAGCTGAGGTAGGAGGCCTCCCAGGAGTTTGAGGTCAACCTGGGCTACAGTGACTACTGGATCCTGTCACAAAAATTAAAACCAAAATAACCTTATACATAGCTGGGCTCAAAAATATTTTACTCTGTGAAAGAAGTGAGCATTCTTCCTTTTCAACAGAAAAGATGTCAGCTAAGAATAGATTGGTACCTTGGCAGAATGAGCACCTTTTGGCTGCTAGGGTTTCAGCCCTTGATTGGGTACAATGGCCCATCCAGATAGTTTCTCCCTAAGAACAGGAATCAAACCTTGCCCAGTTTGACAACATACAGGGCCGGTTCAGGATAAGATTCCCTTGCTAGGACCTTGTGGTGTGTGTGTGTGTGTGTGTGTGTGTGTGTGTGTGCATCTTATTTTGAAATGACTGCAAATTCTCTGAATACCTCCTGCAGGGAACTCTGCCTTTCCCTCCTCACATAGCGATAAAATCTGAGCACAAAGGGAAACAGATGATAAATGGAGAAATCTGGCCCTCATCTGCTAAACAAATGGCTTCAACTAAAGGATCCATCCATCGGATCTGTAGATGTTTGAAAATATTACACATTCTCTTAAGTTCTTAGAGAAGTGCAGCCAGTCAGACTGAGTGAAACACCCAAATGAAAACGCCCCGAATGGCTGTGTTTTTGTATAGGGAAAGGAGTGACTTTTACAGACTCCCTCACTGCTCCCTTGTGGGGACTGTGGCGCCCGGTATCTAATCTACTCCCCACTTCCTGTGTTATGAAATGCTGGGCATAGTTCTGTCTTGGCTCGCTTGCGTTGTGCTAGAGCCAAGAGCGGGACAGAAGCCACAGCGAACACTGCCCTCTTTCGTCCGTTTGTGTCTCTGCGCTTCTCCGCAGGCCTGACCGGCAGAGGACGGCGAGAGCCTTTCTGGTTTCTCTGGGAGACTGGCGAGGCCCCAGCAAAATGGAACGTCTTTATTTCATATCTCAACTTATCCAAGGCTGCCACTTTGCACCGGAGACTCTGACCTGAGCTCAGTGCTGAGCTCGGGAGAGTGGGTGTGAGGGAGAAGAGTGGTCTCATTGTTTGAGGTCTCTCAGCACAGGAGAAAACCCCAGGCAGAAAGTGACAGGTCAGCAGCCGCAGTCAGGAACTCCGCTAAGTTCCCAACTGCTCATTTGGAAGAGGAGGCCTTTCTCTTTGTGGTGTGAGGAATGCTTTTCACACAATCTGGTCATGATGCTCACCAGTGTGGCCCCCAAACAGTGCTATATGCTCGGATCTGTTGCAGCAGCCATGCCGGCAAGAGAAAGACAGGCCTGCTCGTAGATAGATTTGATTTACAGGTTGTTTTTTTTTTTTTTTTCTTTAAATAGATACAACTAGGAATCACAACTAGAAATTAATGATTGGCAAGATCTCTCTCTCTCTTTCTCTCTCTCTCTCTGTTGACTTGAATGGTGCTTCTAAACTATTTCTGTCTTTGGATTGGTGGGGTGCAAGGAACAGGGTGGAGAGGTATCGTTAGGGGTGTGCACGCATAAACACAGCATACAGCCTGTTGCTCTCTGTCCAAATGCAGATGATTTCACTTGGCTTGAAAGTCTTCCAAAATAATATTTACGAAGATCAGTTTATCAATGAATTGTTTTATGTCTGGTCCATAGGCCACACTCTCAGCCAAGGGTCAGAGGGCCTGTGACAATAGGAGGACTGTGGTCCAGTCAGGAAAAGAAGACACGGAGTGTGGTTTTCATTCCTCAGCTTTAGTCCAAGTTCCAGTGACTCGAAGTCCACGATTTCAAAGGACAGCTCTGGAGACAGATGTGTGGTCCTGCTTTGCTCAGCAAGGAACACATGCTTTTCAGACTGTGTGCTTCCATTGGCAGCTTGGAAATGTGGGATACAGTCACAGAGACACAAAGTCACCTCCAGGGAAGGGTCCCTGGGGACCCTGGTGTCTGTTGCCCCGTGGAAAGCCTGGAGTGCTATCACTGCACATTCCAGGACTGTCACTGTTCCAGAACACCACTAGCTCTGTTGATCTTTAATACCCTCTCACTAACAGCAGACCTCCGAATTATCAGAGTGAAGTATATCTAAGGAGAAGAAAACACCAGAGAACAAAGCCAGGAGATAGATAGGTTTGTTCTCTGCAAGGGCTTTTGATGGGGCTTTTACGCCAGCTCCTGTCCACTTGCATAGGATCAGGAGGGTTACAGGGAACTTTCCAACAAGATGACACTGAGAAGGCTCATTCCATGAAGGCAGCCAGTCAGATACCTGGGGGTGAAGTCTGAGGGGATGGCTGATGATCTAACTTTGGTAATTGCACAGAGCCTCATCATGGCCTGAGTTGGATGAGTTAGCGTGCTGACATCATTTGAGAAGGCCTGGGGATTGGGAAGGTAGCTCACTCGGTGAAATTGCTAGGAGTGTTGGGGAGGCTTGCTGGCCCCGCCAAATAATAAGCTCCAGTTTTCCTGGAGACTGTCTCAAGCATAAGGCGGGGAGTGGCTGAGGAGGGCCTCCTTACGGCTTTTATACATACCCAACACACTTCATATGCCTTTACATATGACTACACGGACACATACGGACATCACACACAGGATTTTCTGCTGAGAAAATCATGATCCAATGAAAAACTGAAAGGAAGCAAATTATTGAAGAGTTCATGGTCCCTGGCGACTGATTGCAGAGCTAACACTTAATCATCTGATGGCCACTGAAGGGGAGGAGTTGTGCTGAGTTGGTGTGCTTCAAAACCTAAGTGGTTTTGTTTGTGGGTTCTTTGTTGTTTTGAGACTTACTATATAGCCCTGGCTGACTCACTGCACACTGGGCTGTGCTCAGACTCACAGTGGTCTCTGTGCCTCTGTTTCCCCAGTGCTGAGAACAAAGCCGTACACCACCATACCCACCACTTCAAACTTTTTTCATGTGTGTTTGTGTGTGTGCTGGTGTGTGTATGTATGTGTGAGTGTTTATGTGTGTGTCTGTGTGTTTGTTCGTGTATATGTGTTTGTATGTTTGTGTGTGTGAAACTCTTTCAAATTTCTCTAGTCTTTTATTGGGTTTCTTAATTTAATCAGGCATGATATACTGAATAGTAACTCTTGGGTTTCTGCAGCACTGTATTTGGCAAAGCCTTTTTTCCTGGGTAGGGATGGTTTGGGGTAGAGCTGAGCTGTGTGGGTAAGAGTAGGGAAAAGCCAGTCTACAGAGTTAATTTATGAAGCAGACTGGAAACAGAAACGAAAGAGAGTTATTTCTTTCACTTGGGTAAATCTGGTGTTTGGAAAAACCGTCTGGAGAGTGTTAGGTGATGGACAGGCTCCTTGATTAAAGACTTATCTCTCTTCTTTTCACCCACCCCTCCACCCCCACGCTTCTTTCCTGACCATAGGTCGATTGCATTTCAATCACTTGCAGTCTCAGCAGGGGCAAGGCTGCCGCAAGCTTGGGACTAGCATCTCAGGGAGGCTGCATCCCAGGGGCTCCTGGAATCAGTGCTGTTGATGGAAACCTTACCGTATTTCTCCTGCTAGTGCCTCCTTGATCCTTGAATCTCACCGGACTAGACGGCTGGATACTTCTATGAGCTGGCGCCTGCATTCACCGGCCCTGTTTGGAGGAATGTCGAAAATAACAAAAGCTGAGCAGGCACCCATAAAGGAAAGCCACTGTTTTGTTGGCCTCTCCACGAGGATCTGGAGTCTGCCAAACACAAACGCTGATTTAGAACCGGTCTAGGAATCCACCCTGGCCCTGGGGTCCTGGTGTTTTGAGATGTTTTTCATGGCCTGGCTCAAGCCTCTGCTGCGCTGGACAAATAAATGTAGCATTCTGAGTTGTGTCAGGGACAGCAGGTCCCTATGCAGTGGGCAGTGAAGTGAGCGAGGCAGGGAGCCTCTGCCTGAACTGCTGTCTGACAGACCACATTTTCAGTTTGGCTTTGAACTTTGAATGAAAAATGTGTGGGAAATGTGGTCTCCAGAAAGGCGAGCTCAGAGACTTCTGTGAACCAAGGAACCAAGAAGAGGTGTTTGTTCGTTTGTTTTGTTTTGTTTTTACAAGGTGACAAGATTTTTACTATGAATCCTAGGCTGGCCTCAGACTCAAGGCTGTGGTCTGGCCTCCTTCTGAGTGCCAGGGTTACAGACCTGTGCTATGACCCATGGCAAAGGAGGCTTTTTCCAAGGGTCGCAGTAGTTTGTTTTCCCAAGCTCCTCCAAGTCCCCCATGGTACCACAGCCTCTCAAGGGGGGAGTTCTTTGCAAATGGTAGTTATTAAGCTGATAGCCTCCTCCTCCTCCTCTTTCTCTTCCTCCTTTGGGTCAGGACTCATGCATGCAGGCTAGCCTAGAATTCACTACATTGCCAAAGATGACCCTTGCCTCCATCTCCTGAATGCTGGGATTACAGGCACATCCTAGCACTCTTCACTTTAGGCCACTCTAGGGATCAGCCACACAAGTGAAACTCACTCTACCCTAAGCTTATGCACTTCCAAACTCAGGGCAGTGATAGCTACTAGGAGTATCAAATCTGCAGAGGCCCCAACTGGTCCATTTTAGCGATTCAAGGAGACTTGCTCTCTTTGAGAGATCTAGGGAAGGGGCTGGAGGGGGGCTGGAATAGTTGAGGATGCAAAGTCTGCCTGAGCAGAGGCAGGAGGAGGTCTCTAGCGGCCAAACAGGAGATCCAGCTGTTTCAAACATTCCTGTCTACTGTCCTCCTTTGTCTGTGCCTCCTCTTTTCCCTCAGTCAGACCAGTGGCCTTTTGAAATTGGAGAAAATAAATATTCTTGATGAACTAGAAAGGGTGTGAAAGGTCCTGCTGGGTGTTAGCGTCCAGCCGAGTCCTTGCCTCTTGAATGTGTGTACTCATTCGAAAGGAAGGCCAGGGAATGGGGGGTGCACAGCTTTAAGGAGAGTTGAGGGATGAATCTATGGCTGCCTCCTGCGCACATCACCTACAAGCTTGTAACCAGCTGCTAACATCTGAAGCAGAAAGGATGGGTGTTATGGCCCAATAAAGTGTGTGGCCAATAACCCCCTATTTGGTGATTGGTCATGCTCCTTCATATCCTGCCTGGCCTTTGCTCGATTTTTACCTCCAGACTCACGTGGCCTTCCCACCATAAAGGCACATTTGTTCCAGACATAAGCACCATCTTCTCTGCAGTCTCCACTGTCCCTCAAACAGGAAGACCCAGGGAAGCCAACAACAATGGCAGCAATCAGGACAAAACACTTAGGACTGGTGTTCCCAGCAGGGCCTCCAGCTGGAGCAACGTGGCCTGGGATGGCAGGTTCAGGCTGCCAGGCAGGAATAGTCTTCCTGGATGTCACAGTTGCTGGAGGGACAATGTGATGCCCTGGGTGTCTGTCATGACACATGTCTGTTGATCTATGAACACCCGTGCCCCAAGGTAAAGGGGTGTGGGGCTTAGAAGGCGCAATTTCAAGACATGCCAGCCAGAGCTGAGCTTTGAGATAGTACCTGTTCCTGAGTCAGAGAGACATGGCCTTGGCCTGGCTTCATTTCCAGGACATTCAGCTGTGCTGTGATGGCAGCTGTTGGGACCCACCGAAATCCATGGAAGATTTCTTTCCAGTTGTTAAAATATGCTCTGCAGGTGCCTATCTCCCATATAAGCCTCCAGAGTAAGTCTGCATCACGAAAGCCAGCCATGGCATGTTAAATAAATGTACAGTCTCAAGCAAAACTGGTTCAAAAGGCTAACTGCCTTGCTTCCTGCCGAGGAGACAGCATATGCCAAGATCCTGAGGTAGGAATGAGTGTGGGCTGTTGATCTCTGTTCCATTTTCAAATCAGTGAAGATGTACTGAAATGAGAGCTTTGGACAGCTGCTTCCTTCTCTTCATTTAGGTTTTCTAGCAAAAAGCTCTCTATTCCCCATCATTTCACCACCCCACTCTCCTAGCTTGGTTCCTTGACTCTTTCCTCACCTAGGCATTGCATTTTGCTCTTATTGCCTAGTTAGCTGAAGAACAGACTGTATGAAAACAAAGTCACTGATGAGCTTATTCCTCTCAGCAGCTGTAACAATGGCAGCCACAAGCAGCCACATAGCTCACGTCCCTTGGCTGACGCAGGTAGGGCCAAGTGTTTGCAGACTGGAGAATGCTCAGGAACTTAAAAGGTCATGTGGATGGTACTTAGATTATGTTGGGATGTCCACCTGAGTCTTGGGTATCCCATATCCAAGAACCTCTGCCATCGTCAGTTCCGCATGAGGAGTAGATGCCTATTGTCAGTGAGGGAGAGCAAGAAGGACTTCAAATAGCCCCATATCGGAGCCTGCTGCCAACTTCAAGAAAAACCTGGATTTGGGAACTTCTTGGAGTAGACCTGCATCCAATTAGTATGTGTTGAGTGCATAGATTAAAAAACATGACCAGGGCCCATGTCCTCTGGTGGGGCTGGCTCTACACTGAAATAAGGCAGACACCATCATCAAAACTCCTATCTGCACAGAACACGGGCAGATAAACAGCAGTAGAGTACATGAGATGCCTTTGCCCAAGGAAATGAGCCTGCAGTGTCACAGTCATCAAACGAAGTTAATTAAGCCTCCCTACCCCCAACTCAGCCCGTCTCTGTTTCTAGTGAAGTCAGTTTTGGAGTTCTTTTTTCTCTCTTTTTTAAAAAAATTAAATCCCATTTATTTATATTTATTTATTTGTGTGTGTGTATGTATGTATGTATGATTGTGCCAGACCTTTCATGCAAAGGCAGGAGGATAACTTGTTTCTCTCCTACCATTCCTGAGTTCCAGGATCAAACTCAGTTATTAGGCTCAATACCCACTGAGCCAATTTGCCATCCCCTGCTCTCTTACGTTTCCCCACACTGAGGGTCACAATCTAGGGCCTTGTGCATTCAAAGCAAGAGCTCTACCACTGAGCTACACTCACCCCAGGAGTCTGGCCTTAAAGTGTATTCCCTAATGTGCTGGAAGGACAGGGCTGGGAGCCAGGAATTCACATCCCAGACAGGGTTTCTTTGTTCCTTCCTTCCCGGCAGGTCACAGGGTCAACCCAGCCAGGACTGGCTCTCCTTTAGAGGGCCCTCATGCCATGCAGAAATGCTGCTAGGTCTAGAGGCAAGGCAGGTGGGGCAGGGAGGCATTTGGGGCTCTCTGGGGTAGCAGCAGCTTCTGTCATGAAGGCAGGAACAGAATCCATACTTCCATGCTGCCTCTGATACAACACCCCCTCAGAAAACCAAAGGACAGCTGGCCTTTCCCTGGGACTCATCAGAGATCCCTCTACCCACCCTTTATTACACTCCCTTTCTCTTTTCCCTTAGTTCTATGGCTTTGGTGTGTGTGACGGACCTGCCTCCTTCCAACACTAGCTCTCTCTCTCTTACTAGAGAATTTTTTTTTTTAACTTAAGAACACTCTAAGCCTTGGTTTTCTCATCTATAAAATGGGGCTTACAGTTTAGCCTCGTCAGGTTGTAGATTACTGGTAATAACGGTTATCATGATGCTAGGCATGTAACCAGTAAAGATCTACCCCTACCCATTTACTGAGCGTCCCTTAGGTGCCAAGCAGAGTTCTGGAGGCTAGGGAGATGGGCGTGAGCAAAACAAACCGTTTTCCAGAACTCACAGGAACCTGCACTGGTTAAGACTTTCTAAGTATCTCAAGCGGAGTTTGCAGCCAGGCTGGCCAAGGCTGTCGTCTTTCAGATAAATAAATATTCCTGCGAGTCTCATCAGCTCCGCTCTGGCTGCACAGGAAACAGAGGGAGAAAAACTGCAGAGCACAGTGGCCAGTCAGTCAGTCACGCTGAGTCCGTCATCACACATCAGCTGAGCACCTGTGCATGCCTGCCCTGTTCTTCCAGTGGGCGTGACGCACAGCCAGGCTAGGTTGTGTCTCTCGTGACACACTGTGGCAAGAGCTGTAACAACAAAAGGCTGAGTAAGGTACTCCCCCCGGAGCCAGAGTGCCACGAGGAAAGCTGTGACACACTTGGGAGGAGGAAAGAGGTGGAATGTTCCCAGGAGGGATTTTGGGGAAGGGGGCAGCTGAGCTGAGTCCGGGACCAGGTGTTTGCCGTTGGAGAGGCTGGGACAAGCATTGCTCATCTTTCCAGTGGTTTTCTATGCCAGCGCCCAGCTGTTTCTTATCTAGTTCCAGAGGAAAACGATGGAGAGAAACTCGTGTCTTGACGAAGATTTATAATGGAACCTTTCTGGTTCTAGAGCCAATTCTGCCGTGAGCAAACGATCTTAACCCTTCAGTTTCCTCAGAGCTCTGGGACTTCAGAGTTCCTTTCCGAGGACTGGCTGCGCCAGCCCTTCTGCTGAATGCAATGGCGGCAGAGCCTCAGGAAACCATCCCTCTTTAGACCTTGAATCCAAAAGGCCCTTTTCTAAATGTCCCATCCGTGACTGGTCTCGAGTGCGACAGGGCTGCGCCCAGCAGAGCCGTGGCTCACTCTGTCTAAAGATGAAATTGAAGGAGTCACAAATGTACTGAGATTTATGAGCAGGAGGATTCCAAGTACCCCCCACAAGACTCCAAATGGGGGTTGTGTGGGCAGGCATGCCCAGACAGGTGGCCATTCCTTATCTTTGATGTCCAGTCTAGTCCAGTCTGGTTTCTGGTAAGATCATTCTTTTCAGTGAAAGTAATTTTAAAAAATGGTTGGGTTTGTTATCATTATTTTTTAATGTGTGAGTGTTTTGTCTGCATGTATATGTATGTATGTACCATAGGTGTGCTTGGTGACCTCAGATCCTCTGGAAGTGAAGTTATGGTTGGTTGTGAACTACTACCGTGTGAGTGCTTGGAATTGATCGTGGGTGCTCTTAACTGCTAAGCCTGAAAGCGATTTTTTATTGTGAGGTAGGAGGAGATCGCTCAGTGGTTAAGAGCACAAACTGTTTTTGCAGAAGGCCTGGGTTCGGTTCCCAGGACCCATGTGAGGAGCTCACAACCACATGGAAACCCAGGGGTAAGCTGACTCCTGTGGCTTCTCTGGCTCCCTTGGGCACCTGTACTTTTATGTGCATAGACCCACACTCAGACTTCTCATATACATAATTAAGAATAATAAAAACAAATCTTTAATGAAATGTCACTTATTACTATTAGACGCATAGATGTGTTTTAAGAATATCTTTGCAAGAGTTCTTGGAAAACCCTTGGCCGTGTCTTTACGTTATGTTCTGAATATATGCTCACCATAGTCAAAGAGAAGTGTCCTAAGGTAAATTACACCGTGGACTACAATACTAAAGGCAGTTCACTGGGACAGGTAAGTAGAAACGGTTTTTTAAAATAGGATAGGAGGATGCAGCGGTGGCTTACTGCCCTTTCAGAAGACTCAGCTTTGCTTTCCAGCACCCACGTGGAGGCTCACAGCTGTCTAACTCCAGCTCCAGGGGATGTGACACACTTTTCTGGCCGCTGTGGGGAACTAGGCACAGAGGAAGTGCATAGATATACAACTCATTTAATCCTCTGAGTAGCTCTCTGATGCAGAGAGTTAGTATATTTGTTTTACACCCATTGATATAACATAAAAAAAAATAAATAAAGGAAAACAGACCTGTTGTGGCCTAGACATAAAATGCCTCCAAAGTCTCATGAGTTAAAGACTTGGTCACCAGCTAGTGTCGCTATCTAGAGGTTATTGGACCACAAGGGCGTTAATGGCAATGGATTAACTCATTACTGAGTTCATAGCTGTCTGGGAGCTGGGGTGTAGTTGGAAGAATTGGGTCACTGGGAAGCATGCCTTTGAAAGGTATGCCTTGTCCTAGGCCCTTCCTATTTTTCTTTACTTTCTGGCTTCTCTGCCACACACTTCTGCCATCATAATAGTCTATTTCACTTCAGGCCCAAAGAAATAGACTTTGAAACCATGAACTAGACTAGATCTTTCCTTTAAAATAGTTTTTCTTGACAGCTGTGGTGTTTCACACCTTTGCTCCCAGCCCAGAGGCAGGTGGAGTTCTGGGAATTGAAGAGCTACATGCTGAGTTCATTCCAGCCAGGGATACACAGTGAGACCCAGTCTCCAAACAGGGGGGAAGGCTTGCCAACTACTTGGTCATAGCACTAAAAGCTGACCAACACAGAACCCCTTGACTTTATGAGGGACACATCCTGGCCTCAGCTGAGGAGGCGGAGAGGTGAAGTTCTCAACACGGTCATAACAGTAGTCTAAGGCAAAAGGTAACCCCCCCCCCAAAAAAAAACCCAAAGATGGTTGACAACACTATTTAATCCGAACAATGATTCATGAGCCTCTAATGTCATCTAGCATCTATATAGCTTATAAGTGTGGTTTGCAGTAACGTCATCAATGAAACCTTATTTTTATTTCATTTAAAATGTATTTGTTTTTATTTTATGTGTACGAGTGTTTGTCTACATGTGTGTAAAGGTAACATGTGCCTGTGGAGACCAGAAGCCCCAGAGGATTGCCTGAAACTGGAGTTAGAGGCAGTTCTGAGCCACTGTGTGGGTGGTGGGAACGGAACAGCCCGTCCGTGCCCTCAGCAAGAGCAGCCGGTGCTCTAAACATCGGAGACACCTCTCCTGCCCCTCAGTGAAAATTCAAAATGCTCAACTGGCCCTACTGTGTGTGCAGTACTGTGTACTAGTCCTAAGCCTTTTAGACACAGCAGTTCATTTAATCCTCTCGGTAACTCTCTGATGCAGAGGGTTATTATACTTGTTTTACCCAAGAGGAAATGGAGGGGGTGGTTCATATTATCTCAATAATATTTAAATATTGAAAAACAACACATACTCATTTGTATGTGTGTGTAAGTATGTGTGCATGTACATGCCGTGGTGCACGTGTGGAGGTCAGAGGCCAGCTTCTGGGAGTCTGTGTCTTCCTTCTACCACATGGGTTCCAGGGATGAGACTCAGGCTGCCAGCCATGGCTACAGGCACCTTTGCCCCCTGAGCCATCTCCCTGGCCTTGAGCCTGTGTTGATTGTTTAGATTTCCCATTGCTCTCAGGTTTTCATTTTACCTAAGCTTCTCCGTGTCTAGTTTTCCGCATCTTGTTTTTCTCCCCTACTGCACATACTGTGGACATGGTTTTGGCGCAGTGGAAGTGGCTTGGATGTACACTTTTGCATGACCAATGGCATCTACAGCAGGGGTCCTCAAACTTTTTAAAGTGGGGGCCGGATCACAGTCCCTCAGAGAGCTGGAGGGCCGGACTATATGAACTACTAATTCCTACCCACACTGCACATATCTTTTATAAATAAAATGAAGAACATTTATAAATAAACAGATCACGTACCAGTATTTCAATGGGAACTGTGGGCCTGCTTTTGGCTATGTATATTATATATACATACACAGTGTATAAACCCCCATTAGTCCCTGATGTGAACACTTACCCCTT
>CM053743.1:33185427-33224668 GCA_028658305.1 Pachyuromys duprasi
GTCCCACCATTTGCCTGTGAATTTCATGATTTCCTCGTTTTTAATTGCTGAGTAGTATTCCATTGTGTAAAAGTACCATAATTTCTGTATCCATTCCTCAACTAAGGGCCATCTGGGTTGTTTGCAGGTTCTAGCTATTACAAATAAAGCAGCTACGAACATAGTTGAGCAAATGTCCTTGTTGTGTACTTGAGCATCTTTTGGATATATGCCTAAGAATGGTATAGCTGGGTCTCAAAAGACACTGTCATCAAAATAAAACGATAGCCTACAGACTGGGAAAGGATCTTTACCAATCCTACTTCTGACAGAGGGCTAATATCCAGTATATATAAAGAACTCAGGAAGTTAAAAAGCAACAAATCAAGTAATCCAATTAAAAAATGGGGTATGGGGCTAAAAAGAGAACTCACTGTAGAGGATTATAGAATGGCAGAAAAACACTTAAAGAAATGCTCAACGTCCTTAGCCATCAGGGAGATGCAAATCAAAACGACCCTGAGATTTCACCTTACACCCACCAGAATGGCTAAGATCAAAAACTCAAGTGACAACACATGCTGGAGAGGTTGTGGAGAAAGAGGAACCCTCCTCCACTGCTGGTGGGAATGCAAACTTGTACAACCACTCTGGAAATCTCTTTGGTGCTTTCTTAGACAATTAGGAATAGAGATTCCTCAAGATCCAGCTATGTTACCTGCTTTTTGATCACTTCTCCCTTATGGGACTCCCCTACCAGGCCACAGGGGAGGAAGACAAACTCAGTCCTCATGAGTTTGGGTAGGAGGGTTCCCCTATTCTGAGGAATAGGAATGCGGGAGGGGGGTAGATTGGGAGGAAAAGAGGGAGGGGCCTATGACCTAGATGTAAATTGAATTAGTTAAAAAAAAAATGCTCCCAAGTTATCTCTGATTGGTTAATAAAAAGCTGAACAGCCAATGACTGGGCAGAAGAGATAGGAAGGTTGGGCTTCTGTTCCCAGTCAAGGAGGTCTCAGGTAGAGTGGAAAAGGAAGAAGGTTGCCATAAGGAGTTCGCCAGGAGGACAGAGAGAGATGGCAGATGGCTAAGGTGAGGCTGAGGGGACAGATAAAGAAGCACATGGCCGGGAAACAGCCAGACCAGTGTCATAACTGGGTTAGAATAGATGACCATCTGCCCAGTTACAGTGCTCAAAGCTTGTTGAGTAAATCTAATAGGTCTCTCAACTATTTGGGAGCCAGAACAGGTAATAGAAAAGAAAAAAGCATTATATTAGTTTTACGGACACAAGCTTATTATATAGCCTACTCTTGCTTTGAACTCATAGTGATCCTTCTGCCTCCGCTGAGAATATGTGTGTGGCTCCATACCCAGCTAGAATGGCTTTTTTTGTCTTGTTTTGGTTTGGTTTTTGATTTTTGATTTTTTTTTCCAAAACAGTGTTTCCCTATGGAGCCCTGGTTGTCCTAGAACTTGCTCTATAGACCAGGCTGGCCTCGAACTCAGAGATCTGTCTACCTGTGCCTCCCGAGTGCTGGGATTAAAGGTGTGAGACACCGCTGCCTGGCTCAGACTGGTTCTTAATGACCAATCTCCTGACCCTGCACTTTTAGCGCCTGTTTTTGCTGATGAGACAAAAAGGGAAACAAATATCCCAACTGCTTCATGCCCAATGGCTCTGGGCAGTCAGCTTGTTGGGGGATTTCACATTAGTCAATGGCATTGCCTTGCAAACCTTCCACAAGGATCCAATACAGGCATCTTCAGGGAGGTGGAGGAGGAACACAGAGAGACCAGGCCTCCTCCAGCACATCCTGGCCTCAGCCATCCTGGCAACTGATCATCATCCTGTTTTGAGCTCTCAAAGTCCAGGCAGGTCTGATGAAACAGTCTTCATGAGAGCCAACAAGATAGCTCAGGAGGTAGACAGACGCTCTTTCCACCAAGCCTGACTATTAGGGTATAGGCAGCCTGCTTCTGGATTACCTAGTAACCTATGATGTCATCATGTGTCACCCACCAGGTGTGTGGCGGGCCTGGTTCAGCTGCCCGTGCACAAGCTATGAAAGGACCAACCTGCCACTTCGTCTCTCTCTTACCTTCCTTTCTTCACTGACTGCCTGAGTTGGAGCCCCAGGACCCATGAGATAGAGAGGGTGTACTCTCACAAGTTGCTTACTGTCTACTGTTCTACAGATACACACACACCACTCATACCACCTACACAAACCACATACATATAATCATTCAATAAATATGAAAAGCATTTTAAAGTACCAGAAACTTTTCATTTGAATGATATTTCTTTAGGGGAAAAAAAAAAAACACCACATCCTAAATAAATGTTTGGAAAGAAATGCTAAGATTTTCCCCCACAGATTTTACAACCATTGGTTTCCTTTACTTTTAAACAGCCTGTGTTTTTTAATAAGATCCTCTGGGAACTTGTCTGTAAAAGAGTATTATATTCTTGAAGGCCTTCATAAATCCCATTTCTTGGCCACATTAATATAGCTTTGGCCCCAGAAGCCCTTTATCCCTATCTGCAAGGAGCCTAATAATGTCATTCAACCATGTGAGCTAGTGACTTCGCCCTGTTAACCCTGCCCCAGCTGTCAGCTGACATGTTGGGAGGGAGGTACAGTGAGACTTGAGGAAAACCCAGCATGGACACAAACCAGCTGAACATCTTCCAGAAACATTTGAGACACTCTCTTTACACTGTGGCAAGTGCCTCGGGTTTCTTAATGAGCCTATGCAGCCAAACTCCAGTTCCAGGTTGGAAAGAAATAGTGTCTGCACCACAGGCTTGCCCAGAGGAGAAGGCAGAAATGATTCCAGCCAGGCTGGGAGTGCACAGAAAAGCTGGCTTTGGTAGACTATGCTCAGACCACCGGGAGAGATGACCTGCATCTGCCCAGCCTCTGCTCTCAGGTATCACAGATACACCATTAGTGTGAAGGAAAATGTAATCTAAAATCTCCTAGCAGAGAAAGAGGGAGAAGAGAAGAGAAACGCAGAAATGGCAGGGAGGGAACCAAAATGTCTGGATTATCTAGTGAAGAGTCTCTGGGAAAGAGGAAGCCTTTCTCCTAGGCTAGAAAGTTCAGAGTAGAGGGCAGGGAAAGCCAGCCATGCCCTGTAACAGGTAGGGACTGAAGGATGCTGGGAGAACCTAGAGGCCAGGTCCACTTTGATATGTTAAATAGGCACCTCAGCCACTTACCCCAGGTCTGAAACTCAACAGTTTTTGTTTGTTTGTCTGTTATTGTCGATTATGTTTTTATTCAGTTTTTATTGTTGTCCTGTGTGGTAGTGAGATTTTATTGTGAACTTCACACAACCAGAATCACCTGGGAGAAGACTCTCAAGGAGGATTGTTGACATCAGATTGGTCTGTAACCTAGAATTGTGAACAAAAATAAACCCTTCCTCCCTTAAGCTGTTTTTGTCTTGCTATTTTATTGCAGCAACAGAAGGAAGTTGGGGCATCCTAGTTCTTGGTTTTCATTGTTTTGTTTTTGCTTCTGTGGTGTTTGTTTGAGAGATAGGGTCTCACTTAGCCTGGTCTCAAATTTGCAATATATCAAGGATGACCTTGAACTCCTGATCCTCCTGTGTCTACCTCTCAAGTGAGGGGGTCAAAGCATGTTCCTTTGTGTTGGGAGATTAAACCCAGGACTTCATGCAAGCTGGGTAAGCATTCTACCAACAGATAGAGCTACGGCCCAGGTCCTGTTTTGTTGTTGTTGTTTATTTTGAGACAAGGTCTTACTCTTCTAGTTTATAAAAAGCTTAAAACTCACCGCAGTGAACTGAACTCTAGATGCTCCCATTCTCTGGCTTTAGCAGAACAATGGTTGCTGTTGCGAAACTTGTGTCCCATTTGAAGAGTTTGGCCAGTTCATCTTACCCAGAGTAAATCCTCATGTTGGGGTCCAAAAATCCAAAACACTCTAAACAGCCATAAGAGTCCAAAGCAAGATCTTTATTTGAATTGGGCAGCAGGGACCAATCAGGGACAATGGCAGGGACTCAGGAGCTGACTGTGTCTTAGAACATTCATAAATATTTAAGCAGATGACAAAATTTTATTGAACTCAGGCCACTACTGATCAATCATGGCTGCAGAACAGATTTGAGAGCTGAACTCCAACCCCAAGCCAGAATGTTAGAGGTTTGTTTTGTTTTGTTTGTTTGTTTCATGTATACAGTGTTCTGCCTGTATGTACACCTGCAGGTCAGAAGAGGGCACCAGATCTCATCATAGAGGGTTATGAGCCACCATGTAGTTGCTGGGAATTGAACTCAGGACTTCTGGAAGAGCAGCCAGTGCTCTTAACCTCTGAGCCATCTCTCCAGCCGGAATGTTATAGATTTTTTAAGCCTGAATCCCACAGACATCTGTGCCAAGCTACAGTTACATTTTCCCAGCAATCAAAATTTAGAGATAGGGGACTTCCTTAGGAACATGTCTTTGTGGTACATTTATCTTGTTCCTATTAGCTGGGTTATTCAACTACGGCGTGGGTGACTCGCCTAGCATTCATATCTCAACTTGCCAACCAGGATGTCAGTTACCCAGGGAGGTCTTTACTTAAACTTTATTTGACCCCTATTCAAAATGGAAGTGCTATTCAAAATGGCTTCAGTTTGGTTTCTTCTCACACCTACTTTACTCTTTTCATTTAGACCTGCATCTGCCTTCCATGACAATAGGCAGCTGGGAGATAAGCCAGATTAAATAATTTAGATTATTTTAAAACAAGTATTTGATTATCAAGCAGTACCAAGCTGATACTGTTAAATCAGGCCTGTTGACTCACTCCCATGATCCCAGCCTCTTTTTTTTTTTTTTTTTTTTTTTTTTTTGGTGTGTGTGGGTCCTGGGGGACTGGGGGAGTAGGACTGTAAAATCAAAGCCAGCTTGAACCACATAGTAAGACCATGTCTCAAAAACCAATGCAAGAACTAAGGAATCAGCTCTGCATTAGACATTTACTGAGCAAGTGTGAGGGCCTCAGTTTCCGTTCTCAGTATGGGGTGGTGAGGGAGATACAGATAGCTACGAACTAACAAGAGAAAAGAGAACTAACTCTTCCATATCCTGAGGGAAGATAAGGTTGGTTGGTGTTTGTTAGTGGTAATAGTGGCTGTTTTGTTTTGGACAGGGTTTATTGCAGCCCAGAATAGTGTGTGTGTGTGCTAGGCTAATCTTTTTGGGGAGAGTTCAGGGAGCCTACAGGGTCTCTCTATACAGCCCTGGCTCTCCTGGACTTGTTATGTAGATCAGGCTGGCCTTGAACTCACAGAGATCTGCCTGCCTCTGCTTCCAGAGTGCTGAGATTAAAAACCTTGAGATTCCACTCCTATCCCAGGTTGGTCTCAAACTCAAACTTGATATGCAATTGAGAATGACCTTGAACTTCTTCCTGGTCCTCCACCCTCTACCTCCCAAGTGACTTGATTACAGGTGTGCACTAGTATGTCAGATTTTTGTGTGTATATAACTAAGCCTCTACACCTGGCTAAACATGGTGGTACAAATCCTTAATCCCAGCACTCAAAAGACAGAGGCAGGCAGATTCCAGAAGAGAAATTAAGACCCTGTCTCAAACAAACAAACAAACATCTAGACTCTATGTCTAAAAAGAAAATTATTTTCTCTGGGACATTAAAAAAAAAGTTAAATGTGTAGGCAAATTTAGCTTTTCATTGAGTAGTCATTGCTGGTATAAAGAGTAATAGGTATTACTAACCAAGTTGGTACTGTTAGCTGGACATGCTTGTACAATCCCTTGAGAGACTGTGCCAGGGAGATTGCGCATTCAAGGGAAGTCTGGGTTACATGGGGAAACCGTGTCTCATAAAAAGAGATGGCATTGTTTGCATACCTGACCCCGGCAGGAACATGCAAATTCCTAATTTAGAGTCAGAAAACATGGCTTGTAATTCTAGCTCTCCCAAGATGTGTGACTACGGGCAGGTTACTTAACCTTTCTGAACTTCAGTCACACCTGTGATATTTAGAGGCTAGAGAAAAACAGGTGTTAGGATTGGCAGGAGGCGGCAACAAGGTGGCCAACACAGGGCACACTGGACAGCACTGCCGATGGTCTGCCAGGCTCAAAGCCATGAAGCGCCTAGAGTTTCTAGTAGTATGTTCCTGGTCTAACACGCAGTTACTGTGTGCTGACGTCTGAATGAAAATGAAGACGTGACCACACCAAGGTATTGGCTGAGAAGGATATTTTTGTAAATATAAGGGAGAATTCAGCCAGAGGCATTTGGAAAGGTCCAGACTCACCTGAGCCATGAGAAGAGAGGAAGAGAAGTGGTGGGAGGGGGGAGTGAACGGACCATGAGGTGAGGTCAAGAGCGACCCAACAGGCCAAGAGAGTGTGTAGCCCAAATGTCTAGATTACAAAGGAGAGGGAAGCAGCGCCCCTGGGCTGCAGAGGTTTAGGGGAGGAGTCAGGGCAGGGAAGTGCTGAGAGGAGCCACAGGTACTGAGTGAACATAGTCCCGGTCTCTTTGGGAACTGACAATGTCCTAAAGTATGCACATCATAACTGTTTGCTAGCTTCACAGGAAAATGGTATTGGTCTGAGCTCCTTCTACTGTGTAGATCTTGGTCCTCAGGTTTGGTGGATAAAGGCTTTTATCTGCTGAGCCACCTTCCTGGTCCAGGCATTACCGCTTTCTGAACAAATCCTCCTGTGACTGGAAAGAGTTAACAAAGGTTTGCAAGAATCCTCCTTTATCACCTAAGAAAAGCTTAGGTACTGTAAAGCTCTGACTCATTTATCCTCGCTACAAAAGCTGCACTAACAATCGGCCCACCTTTTCTTTTCGATAAGTGGCATAAATTTTATTTTAAGTGCATTAAACTCAAATTTAGACTGCATTTGCCAGAATCTTATCAAAAGAAATCATGCGTAATGAGAACAGCTCAACGTTTATAATTCAAATTTTTAACTTGTAACATTAGAATTAACAACCGCCTCCCTCCATCACCCATCTCACTTTATTTCGTTTGTTTAAACTTTCACTTAGTGCTATTGCTGTGTGTTTGTGTGTCTGAGTGCAGGCATTCAAGTGCCGTGGCACTCATGTGGAGGGTCACTTTGGGGGTTCAGCCATCTCCTTCCACCAAGGGCTCTGGAGGTAAGGTCATGAGGCTTGAGTGACAAACTCCTTTATCTGATGAGCCATCTTGCTGGCCTCACTCCACTCCTGCAGTGCTGAACTGAAGCAAGGGCGAACACGTGGACGCTTTACTGAGTATTCCCTCAGCCCCCACCCCACTCTCCTGTGGGCAGTTCTCTCCACTGTAACAGACAGGTACAGCAGTAGATGTCAGAAATAAGGCTTTGGAGTTTAAGCCTTTGCTTTCATTCCTAAATTTTCTGCTTCCTATGATGCCTGTTTAAATCATGGTTTTGTAACAGTTAAGCAGGGCTGGAGATATGGCTCAGTGGTTAGAACACTGACCTGCTCTTCCAGAGGACCTGGGTTCAGTTGCCAGAACCCTCATGGCAGTTCACGCCTCTCCAGAACTCCAGTTCCAGAGCTTCTGTCACACTCACACAGACATACATGTGAACAAAACAGCAATGCACAATAAAATAAAATTAAAATAATTAAACACTGTTTAGAAAGCCCATCTGCATACACTCTTCGAAGACATTACAAAATATAACCATATTTGAACAAACCTACCTATGCAAAACCCTGACCTTTCTGCCTGGGTATGGTGACTCCCTTTTGTAATACCAGCTCTGGGAAGGCAAAAGCAGCAGGCTCTTCGTGCCACTCAGATTCCTTTGTATCGTCTTTAGAACAACCAATATGTGGCAAAGGGTCAGAATGTGTTGTCTGTTCAGGTTTGTGCATGTTTTAAAAAACGTAGAACATAAGTAAGACATGTGGCTTAGTCTCAAAGAACACACACTACTCTTCCAGAGGAACCAAGTTTTGTTCCCGGCATCCATGTTGTTCTGGACAGTTTTATGTCAACCTGACACAAGCTAAAGTCAATGGAGAGGAGGAGATCTCAATTAAGAAAATTCCCCCATAAGATCAGGTGGTAGGCAAGCCAATAGGGCATTTTCTTCATTAGTAATCGATGGGGAAGGCACCAGCCCATTGGAGTGATGCTATCCCTGGGCAGGCAAACCTGACTTTTACAAGAAAGGTGGCTGAACTATCTGGTCATGGCCTCTGCATCAGGTCTTGCCTCCAGGTTCCAGCCCTGTTTGAGTTCCCATTCTGACTTCCTTCAGTGATGAACAGCAATGTGGAAATGTAAGCTAAATAAACCCTTTCCTCCCCAACTTGCTCTTTGGTCACGGTGTTTCATTACAGCAATAGAAATCCTAAGACACGCGTCACGTGATTCACTTCTGCCTGTAACTCAGCTCCAGGATATCTGATTCCTCTGGCCTCCAGGTACCTGATTCCCAAGCATCAACCCACACACACGACATACACACAGACACACAATTAAAAATGAAATATTTTTTTAAATGACAAACGTAGATCGTGCACCCACTTTGAAGAGTTTTATTTTATTTTGGAGATAGTCTCACTGTGTGGCTGTGGCTGGCCTGGAATTTGCTCAGAGATCACCTGGCTCTGCCTCCAGAATGCTGAGATTAAAGGCCACTACTGCCCCAGGAGGAACCATTTCTTTAAAAGAGAAAATTCAGGGACACAATGAACTCTGAATCAGATGAAGCCTCTTACAAGTGCACTTTCAGGACAGGAGAGATGGCCCAGCAATTGACAGCAATTACTGCTCCTCCAGAGGACCACAGTTTGGTTCGCAGCAACATCAAGGCGGCTCACAAAACCTATAACTCCAGCTTCTGACTATCAGATGCCCTCTCTTGGCCCCCTCAGGCACTGTACTGACGTGGACAAACCCCACACAAAGACACACGGAATCAAAACAAACAAACAAACACATAAAATCTTTGAAAATTTTTGTACAAAACTTACACCTTTCTAAGCCATCTAAATTCTCATCAGTTCTCATCTCAACTGCTTGGCAAATTGGATATTACATTTTTTATGGAAACTGCTGTACTTGTTTATAATTTGGGACAAAGATTACGTCGCGCTCAAGAAAGGAACAGGTGCGTGCTTACCTTGTTCTCTCTGTGAATGACTCCAGATGGTGGCTATTCAGTGCGGCAGCTTCTTAGGGAACAGCTGTTCACAATATTTATATTTGACTTCATTATATTTTCCAAAAAAATTGTGTTTTAAATACAGTTTCCTTTAAATTAAAAAAAAAAAAACCATTCATTTCTCCTATTCATGAGGAAGCCTCTCTCTTCATCTTGTCTCACTTTGCACAAGCCTTCCTTATTACCTCACAAACAAAGCGAGATGGAAACTGTAACTTCGTGAAAGGGAGAGAAGGAGGGATAACTCGTCCGGTCTTTTGTATGTACTCCAACACTGTTGTGCACAAATTAATTATTTCTTGATTAAGAGAATTCAATTGGCTTCAGTTTTCCCTTCTAATTGCTGTACATAGGAGTTTTTGCAGCTTGAATTAAATATTCTCAGAGCAGAGAGGAGAAAAAACCCTCACAGGTTGCACGGGGATGTTGATAGCAAGCTGATCATTCCTCTAGTTGTGTGCAGGCTGTTTTGTTTTTTTTTTTTTTTAATGATAAAATTCATTCTTTTGAGACAAGTACATAATGATCGCAAATTCAGCAAAATTGCCCACTGTGAAAAGCCAAAATTCAGTGAAGGAAGGAGAGAAAAACCCCTCTTTTCATTATGTAAACAATAAAATACTAAAACCCTGTGCATAGTTTGTCGAGAGCAGCATTCCTAAAAATATGTAGAACTTCTAATTTGTAAGATGGCAGATTTTTAGACAGCAAATACAGGACTTGGTTTGGTCAAGTCTTAGAGTGTGTTCCTCTCAAACTCTTAGACCTGTGTCATATAGTTTTAGCAAAGTGATAGTACGCAGAAGTAACATGGGAAAATCATACAGTGCACCATACAATATGCCAGCGGTGAATTTGCTAAAAAAGAAATCCAGGAGAAACAGCCCTCACATGGCTCCAAAAAGAATAAAACACTGGGTTAAAGGCTTAATCCAGGAAATGAGTGTGGTGGTTTGAATGGGAATGGTCCCTACAGGCTCACATATTTGAATGTTTGGTTCCCAGCTGGGGGATTGTTTAGGAAGGATTAGGAGGTGTGGCCTTGTTGAAGGAAGTGTGTCACCGAAAGTGGGCTTCCAGGGTTTCAAAAGCCCAGGTCAGGCACAGTCTTGCCTTGTCTCTGGCTGCAACTTGAGGGTCAAATGTAAGATCTCAGTTACTGCTCCAGCGCCTGCCTGCCTGCCATGCTTCCTACCAAGATGATCATGGACTAACTCTCTGAAACTGTAAGCAAGCCCCCAACTAAACGCTTCTTTCAGCCTAGCATGATGGCACACACCTGCGATCCCAGAACTCAGGGAGTCAGAGGCAGGTGGATCTCTGTGAGTTCAAGGCCAGCCCAGTCTACAAAGTGAGTCCAAGACAGCCAAGGCTACACAGAAACACTGGACTTGCTCCAAGGAACCTGACAACCCTAACCAGCAGGAAGTAGTCTAAAGAAAACTATGCCCCCTATCCCTACTAACCGTCTTTCTCTCCTACCTGGTGTTGGAAGGGATTGGGGTAGAGAAGGAAGGAAAAGGCATAAGGAATTCCCTGCCCCTCCCCCACAAAAAGCAGTGCCAACAGTGGTGCATGCCTTTGATGCCAGCACTTGAGGCAAACGTGGTCCCTATGTATCAAGTTCTAGACCAGCAAGTACAAAGTCATCCTTCACTACATAGTGAAGGTGTTAGAGACAAACATCCTTTGTGGGGAGGAGAGACAGGAGCCTCACTTTTTTTTTTATCTTAACACAGGTGGTGATTGTGTCTCTTCCCCATTGGCTGAGGCCAGGACTTAAGTCTTTCAGGATTGGCCAGTTTTAAAGAGTCAGTGCAAGGAAATGAATAAAAGGAGCAGGGTTGGCTGCTCCAGGCCATCGAGTTCTGGAAATGTAGGAGGGGGAGGGTAATGGGCCTTTTCATAAATGAAAGTTTTACCTGGTTGGGGAGATGAAAAGATTTGCATAAAAATTTTATAAGGTGAGGGAAATAAAATGATTTGAATTCCTTTGCAAAATTTTTTTACAAGATGGAGGAGATTTATGCAGTGTCAGTCCTTGGTGGGCTAGCTACCTTGATAGGAAAACAAAAAACATTTCTCACAGAAGTCAATATCGGTTTCATGAGCCCCTGTCTCAAAATAAGGAGAAACACACGCACGCACGCAGGATTACAAAATTTAAACACCAGGAAAAACAAATCTTCTAATCCATAAATGAACTAAAGGGATCATTCTCAGTTCAATTCCTCAGGACTAAAGATCCCAGGAGGGCAATCTGGGAGGTCCTCCTAGTCCTCCAGAGCTGTTTGTTGGTTTAAGAAATGAGATTAGGGCACTTGACCTCAGAGTGGTCGAGTCTCCAGCCTGAACAGAAGTGCTCTCAGCCAAAGTGTATGTTTCCTCCCTGCCTCATGGGACAGGGAGCCTGGCTGGATCCAGAAGAAACTGAGTCTGCAGGATACAGTACTATGAAAGGCATCTGTCCACAGCAGAGGATGGGCTGGCAATTGGAAGACTTCAGATCCCAAGCATTCTAGGGACTACCAATATGACTAGTAAGAGGCAGTCTTGTTTTGAAGAGGTCTGCATTAATTGAATATTGATGTGCTCAACTCTGACAGGAATTGTCCCGTTTAATTTTTGAGCCTGCAAGTTACATTAATTTAATAAGCAAAATAGATTTGTAGTGAGAAAATATCTCAGAAGGAGTTTCAAAAAGAAAGCCTGTTTATACACTATTGAGAGACTTTCAACATTTGAAAAACCCTTTCCCATGAAAATTAAGATGATTTCCAGAGCAGAGTTGACCTCACCTCTCCCATCTTGTATTTTATTTACTAAAACTGAGATATGTATTTTGTTTCTGTTTATCTTTAGGCTGATCTGGAATTCAGTGAATCTGAGGATGACCTTGAACTTCCAACCTCCTACCTCCACTTCCTGAGTACTGGAATATGTGTACACCACTTACACTTGAGACTCAAACCAAAGGCTACCTGCCCTTGACAGACAAACACTCTGTCAGCTGAACTATACCACCAACCATCATATGTATTTTATATGTGGCACTCATTTGAAAATGAAGATAGGTGGGCACAGTCACACCTGTGATCCCAGCACTCGGGAGGCAGAGGTGGGTGGATCTCTGTGAGTTTGAGGCCAGGCTGGTCTACAAAGTGAGTCCAGGACATCCAAGTCTACATACACACACATACACACACACACACAAAACACCCTGTCTCAGAAAGAAAGAAAGAAAGAAAGAAAGAAAGAAAGAAAGAAAGAAAGAAAGAAAGAAAGAAAGAAAGAAAGAAAGAAAGAAAGAAAGAAAGAAAGAAAGAAAAGAAGGAAGGAAGATGAAGATAAAATTCGGGGATGTGAAGAGGGCCAGAAGCCAGTTTCTTCAAAATGCATTTATAAGACTACAAAGAATAAGGGGAAAGCATTTATCAGATAGTAAGAATTAAAGAAGAGGAGGCAGAAGGTAATGGAGAAGGGAAGAAATGGGAGAAAAGTAGGGATGTGTAGAAACTGCAGTTCATTGCTGTCCATCTCCCCAGCCAAGGTCTGCTGAACTCTTTCCAGGAGGCCCATCTGTGTCAGCTCAGGAGGCAGTGCGCTACAAGGATATCAAGGAAGATAGACTTTGATTAAAAGGGATCTGGGAAAAAGTGTGAAGGAAGCCAGGCAGGAGCAGTTGAGCCCAGAGCTCAGGCAGGGACCAGAAGGAGAGGAAATGCGTGCTGGGGGCCTGGGCACTGAGGAGTGTAGAGCGAGCCCCCATCTGGCTCTCATGGACTCAGGACCTGAGTTCCTCAGGAGTTTGCCAATCCACAGAAACAATTTCAGACCTGGAAAAAAAAAAAAATACCGAAAAAAAAAAAAACCCCCTCACTTTAAAAAATGTCATTAAAATCTAAATTAATGAATGGTTAATTAAATGTCTGCAAAACACCCCATTGTGCTATTGTCACTATTAATTCAGAATTCACAAACATTTCACCACGTTTGAAAATGAGTTGTAGGTTAGAGTTTTCTCCATTGTGACGTTTCCCTAATAAAACACCGTGACTGTTAAAAACTCAGAACCCATCTTCTTCGATGCGGTGAGATTCTGAGATAAGATGTTCTGGGTAGCAGGGTGGCGTGGTGTCTGATGTCGCCCAGAGAGGCTTCAGCTCACTGTGTAGTTGAGAGGTGAAGATGGCCTTTAACCCCTGACCTTTCTGCCTTTACCTTCTAAGTGGTGGAAGTAAAGGAGTGGGCAATGGTTGGCCTGAAATCTTTAGGGATTTTGGTTTGTTTGTTTGTTCGTTTGTCTTTCTTCTTTACTGTTTGAGACAGGGTCTCCCTGGGTTCTAGACTTGGCGGGCCTCACCCTAGATCCCATTCTTCTGCCTCTGCCTTCCAAGAGCTAGAATTATAGCTATATGTCCCTACACCCGGCCTGTGGGTGAATTGTAAAGTCTGAGTTTACAGCCCCCTTTAGAACCTTGTACATTACAACTAACCCTAAATGTGCACGTGTGTGTGTGTGTGTGTGTGTGTGTGTGTGTGTGTGTGTGCTGAGGTGGTGGTGGGGAGGACTAATAACAAAGTGTCACAGGTCATAGTATTAGTAAAAGATGGAATGGAGACTTGAACTCAAAACTCTGGATAGCAGACTGCCCTTTAACCCCCATTCAGTGCTCCTCTGGGTGGGGCTTGTGCTGTCTAACTTCCCTTGCTCAATCCCAATCCTAGCACACATTTCTCCCTTCCCTGGGCTGCTTCTCCCTCTGCTGTACAGGACACCAGTGACAATGTTATCTCCATGGAAACCCCTTTCTGAACAGGCTGAGGCTCTTTCTTCCGTGTTTCCTCCACAGAACTCACCAGGTTTTGTAAGCTTTTTGTTTAGAATCCCCACTCGGCTTATTAAAAATAGCATTGTGGGTTGCCCTGAGCCCCTAGCAGGCAGCAGGCATTCAGGAAGCTATTGGTTCCTGTTGTTTTGGTTTTGAGACATGTTGCTGCGTAGCCCAGACTAGCCCTGAACTCACTAGGAAGCTGAGGGTTATCTTGAACTTCTGATCCATGTTCCTCCACCTTTTGAATGCTGGAATTACAGGCATGTAACCCCCAAGTGATTGTTTTCTGAGGTTTATTTGTTTGTTTGTTGTTTGTTCTGCTGTTTTTGAGACAGGGCTTCTCTATGTAGCCCTGATTGTCCCTGGAACTCATAGTATAGACCAGGCTGGCTTCAAACGCACAAAGATTCAGCTACCTCTGCCTCCCGCAAGAGCCAGGATTAAAGGGCATGCACCACTAAGGTTGACCATTATTTTTAATTGTATATAAGTGCGTCTATGTATGTGAGTGCCAATGCCTGTTGAGGCCAGAGGCTCTGGAACTGGAGCCGGAGTTCCAGGCGCTCTCTGATATGAGGGCTGGGAATTGAACAGTATGTGCTTTTAACTGCTGAGTCATCTCTCCAGCCTCAAATGGTTAGACTTGTTTATTTCGCCTTGCTGTTTTGAGACAGGCTGACCTAAGAAATGAACCACTTCACATGTAACTGAATTACAGGTAAGGTATACTGGAGACGTTAGCATGGTATCCAGTGAGGGCAGAGTTCAAAGCAGTCTCTAACTAATTAAACACAAGACCTAGGTCTCCTGAGACAAGAACATTCCTTTTGTAACCCATGAAGTCAGGGGCCTCTTCGGTGTACACATCACAGGAAGAGAGCTATTTATCAGAGTCTCTCAGTGTTGTGCTCTGGATATATGTGTCTCTCTAAAACAGCAATTTTCAACCCGCAGGTTGCAACCTCTTTGCGGTCACATATCAGATATTTCCATTACAATTCACAGCAGCGGCAAAATCGCAGTTGTGAAATAGCAACAAAATAATTTCAGGGTTGGGGATCACCACACAAGAGGACCTATATTAAAGGGTGGCGGCATTAGGAAGGTTGAGGACCACTGCTCTAGGAGTCATATGTGTTGAAACCCAGTAGTCAAGATGATGACCTTAAGAGGCAGGCCTTTGGAAGTGACTGAGACACTGTTGGACCCCCGAGGTGGGGAGACCCTCTGTTCCTCGGGATAGACACCAGACCTCAATAACCAACGAAGACAAGAGCTTGATGCAACAGTGAGAGGTTTTACTCATTAGCCGGCAGGCTGGGGCTCTGCACACAGCTCCCACGCAAGGGGGTGGTACAAAGCCTTGAGCAGCAGAATCACAGAGTTTATAAAGGCAAAAACCACAAAACAGGAGGGGGTCTAGGGGTAAGGGATTTTTCTGACGGGGGTGGTCAGTGATTGGCTGTGCCCAGGTGTGGTGACTAGGGGATGGTTAGGGACTGTTTGCACTTCTCGGTCCAGGAACAAAGAAGGGCGTTTCTTAGAAACATAAAGCTCACAAGTTTAAGTTCCCATGGTTAGGGCCAAGTTAAAATGTTCTACCTTTACAACACCAGCTTTCTGTTTACATAGATGGGACTAACATTCTTCTTCTTTTTTTAAAATTCTTTCTCATTCTTTCTTGGGTTGTTTGTTGTTGTTTGTTTGTTGTTGTTTTGAGATAGCATCTCACGTATCCTAGGCTGGCCTTGACCTTGATATGTAGCACAGAGAACAATCTTTACCTCTGTTCCTCCTGCTCCCCCCTTCTCTAGTTCTGGGATTCCAGGCATGGGCCACCGTGGATGTATGCTGGAGATCACACTAGGGCTTTGTGCAAGCCTGGCAGATACTCTGTTAGCTAAGCTATGACCCCAGCCACGATACTGTCCTTATAGCAGACATGGAAGGGATTCCCTTAGTCCCTTTTGCCATCCATCTCTTCTGTCCTAAGAGGACACCATCTCCCACTGTGACTATGGAAAAGCAAGGTGCTCCCTTGGAGGCAGAGAGTGAATACTGCCCCCCCCCAGCACTCTTTCTGTCGTAGAGAGTGAGCACCCCCAATTGTGCTCCCTTGGAGGTACAGTGAGCATACATATATACATACCTCCACATACCAGACACTGAATCTCCAGCACCTTGAACTTGGACTTCCCAGCTTCCAGAATCTGGAAGAATACATTTCTATTATTTATTAAATGCCTAGTATTTTTGTTACAGAAACAAGAATACACTGAATTACACACCCATCAAAACTAGCTAATCTTTCAGGGGCTAGAGAGATGGCTCAGCAGTTAAGAGCACCTGCTGCTTCTGTAGAGGACCCGAGTTCTGTCCCAGCACCTATTGTGAGTGACGCATAACCACTCAAAACTTATACTTCAAGGGATCCAACCCTCCTTTCTGGCTTCCAAGAACATCTGCGCTCACATGCACATATCTACATGTAGAGATACACATACGTGTAATTGTTAAATTCATTTTAAAAAATCACCCAATCTTCCCAACTATCCCTCTCTTCTTATTGGGTACCTACACTTGAGCTGTCACTTGCATTACCAAATCACCCCTTTCCCTAAATCAGACTTCTGGGATTTTCCTGGTCCCAGGCCACTTAACCTTGACATTGCCCTTGCTCCTTCCAGGTGAGGAACTACATGAACCGGCGATAACTTTGACTTCTTTTAGTTTTGAGGCTGGTATAGAGCTCATTATGTAGCACTGTCTGCCCTTGAACCCAAAGCAATCTTCCTGCTTCATCCTTTAGAGAGCTGGTATTTTTCTATGAGGTACTGGATGTAATGAGGCTCATTAACTCATTTGGGCCTGGTTATTTTTCCTAACAATCAGGAGTTTAAAGATGGGGGGGGGGGTTGTAATTCAGACTGTACTCAAACTTGTCATGGGAATCTGGGAGTTCTGATTCTCCCACTGCTTCTTTTTTTGCTTCTGGAAATACAAGTATGTGTCACCATGCCTAGTTTAGGCGGTACTAGGAACTGAACCCAAGGCCTCAGGCATGCCAGACCAGCACTCTATCAACTGAGCTACATCCCTTTTTAAAGATGTTTAAAGATGTTTCTGTTGCTGTAATAAATTAAAACACCATCACCAGGCTGGAGAGATGGCTCAGAGGTTAAGAGAACTGGTTGCTCTTCCAGAGGCCCTGAGTTCAATTCCCAGCAACCACATGGTGGCTCACAACCATCTATGATGAGATCTGGTGTCCTCTTCTGGTGTGCAGGCAGAACACTATATACATAATAAACAAATCTTTCAAAAAAAATCAAATGTATACAAAATAAAAATAAACAAAATGAAACACCATGACCATGAGCAGTATGGGGAGGAAGGGGTTTATTTCCTCCTCTTAAGCTTCCAGGTAACAGTCCATCACTGAGGGAAGTCAGGGCAGGAACTTAAGCATAGCAGGAACCTGGAGGCAGGAACTGAAGCAAGGGTCACCCCGGAGGAGCTCATTATTTGCTGGCTTCTTCCCCATGGCTTGATCAACCTGCTTCCCTATAGCACCCAAGACCACCATCCCAGGATCAGCACCAACCACAATGAAATGGGCTCTCCTATATCAACCATCAATCAAGAACATATGCACAAGTGTGTGCCAACCACAGGCTTGCCCACAGGCCAGTTTGATTGGAACACTTTATCAGTTGAAGTTCCCTCCTCCAGCTTGTATCAAATTGCTATAAAATGAGCAGCATGGGAGTCCGCAGAAAAATGCATGAAAACACTGGCAGTTCCTCTAAGGAGACAGAAATATCAGTTGTGAAAATCGTGGATCATCACCTGTGAGGAACGCTGTGACTTCAGGGCCCTCTGCAGCAGAATTGCGAGGAAGAGTGAATTTCTCAGTTCATCCAGGCAGCCAGCCAGCTGTTCGGAGGCCGTTATCACACAGGACTGCTGTGATCCACCTGTGCCTACTACCCCACTGAACAACAGGCATCTTAAAAGCCAAGAGTGTGGCTGGCAATATTACTTAGTCAGCTTACATAGCAGAGAGCATGCTGCAAAGCACTAAATTACTCCATAGCCCTGCCCAGCATTGTAGACAGACACGTAGCCTGGTTGTTCACTTTTATATCTGCGTATCACATGCATGCCTGGTGCCCACTAAGGTCAAAAAAGGGTATCGATCCTTCAGAACTGAGTTTATAGATGTGAGCTGCAATGTGGGTGCTGGGAATTGAACCTGGGTCTATTGAACCTGCAAGTACTATTAGTGCTCTTAACCTCTGAACCATCCCTCCGGCCCCTAAAAGAGATTTTAATTTTAATTTAATTTAACTTTCTTTGAAAACAAGTTCTCTCTACTATGTAGCCCTGACTGTCCTAGAATCTATATAGACCAGACTGGCCCCAAACTCACTTAGATCCATCTGCCCCTGCTTCCCATGTGCTGGGATTAAAGGTGTGCCCCATTACCTCGGGGGAAAAAAAAAAGCAGTTTTTAATACTTGGTAGAGAGTCCCAGAAGAAAGATTTAGAAAAAAAAAGAGCATGCTGAATCAACATTAAACTATCTGGAGAAGATGGTCAGAGATACGGATTACTTAGTTACTGTACTGTTGCTGTGAAGAGCTATCATGACCAAGGCAACTTTAAAAAAAATGCATTTAACCATAGGTTAGTCCATGTTCATCACGGTGGGGAAACATGGCAGGCAGGCACAAAGGCATGGCTCTGGAGCAGTAGCTGAGAGCTCACACCTGATCACAGACAGACTGACTGACTGAGCCTGACCTCCACTTTTGAAATCTCAAAGTCCACTGCCAATGGCATACCTCCTCCAACAAGGCCACACAGTTCACCAACTAGGGACCAGACAATTAAATATATGAGCCTATGGGGACCATTCTCATTCAAAAGACCACACAGGAGAAGAAAGACTTCTTAGACAAGAACAGCAGAACAAAGGGCTCATGGTTTGATGACACAGAGCAGTTCATAAGTACAACGGATCAAGCCTGAGGAGAGCAGGGTTACGTGAGAGTCACTGACGGGAAGACAACTTTGGTTTTGCACCCAGGTACGACGGCACACACCTTGAGGCAGAGCCAGGCAGATTTCTGGGTGCTTGAGGCCAGCCTAATCTACTTTGTGAAGGTGGACTAGCCCAGGCTACAGAAAGAAGCCTTGTCTCAAAGAGAAAGAAATGTTGGTTTGGGCTAGCTGAAGGGAGTCCTGGTCATGTAGCCGGGAAAGTTGGATGTCATTCAATAAACATGAGCGTGCTTGGAAAGGGAAGTGGCAAGGTGCTGTCTTCAGAAGGTTCAGTTAGTTGAATGGAGAACAATAAAGTAAAACTAGGTAGAAAGAAACATTAGGGGCCTGAAATCAAAGAGTAGCACTAAATATGAATGCAGAGTAAAATATTTGTCTATGTTTTCTTTTTCTTTCTTTCTTTCTTTCTTTCTTTCTTTCTTTCTTTCTTTCTTTCTTTCTTTCTTTCTTTCTTTCTTTTGGGGGGGGTGTGGGTTTTTGGCCCAGGTTGGCCTGGAATTATCAACCCTCAGCCTTTTAAGACTGTTGGATTGCAGCTGTCTATCACCACGCCTACATTAAGGTTCTTGTATTTTCTTTCCTTCTCCCTTTTTCTTTTTAAAAATGTAGATATAATGAGCTCTAGAATAGTCAGGGCTATATAGAAAGACCCTGTCTTTAAACAAATGTATAAGAGCCTATAATCCTAGCACTCAGGGAGACAGAGGCAGGTGGATCTCTATAAGTTTAAGGCCAGCCTGGTCTACAGAGTGAGTCCAGGATAGCCAAGGCTACATAGAGAAATCTTGTCTTAGAAAAAAAAATGTATAAGAATCTTTTTTTGTTTTGTTTCGGTTTTTTGAGACAGGGTTTCTCTATGTAGTCCTGGCTGTCCTGGACTCACTTCGTAGACCAGGCTGGCCTCGAACTCACAGCAATCTGCCTGCCTCTGTCTCCTATGTGCTAGAATTAAAGGTGCCACTATGCCTGACATGTACAAGAATCTTAATTCATGCCTGACATAAGTGGTAAATTTAATGATATATATGTACATATATATCATATAATGATATATATAATATTTTATATAGACACATACACACAGAAGATGCTGAATCTTCTAACTATCCCTATAAAAGAAATGATTGATCCCATGAGAACAGTGGGAGATCTGAGAAAAGAATAAGGAACAGGGAAAAGGACAGAATTTTCAGAATATCCACATTTAGAGACAGAAGAAGGCAAAGACACCAGAGCTGTTTAGTGCATTTGTGTTGCTATGACAAAATACCTCAGTCTGGGTACTTTATAAAGCAAAGGGATTGACTGAGTGCACAGTTCTGTAGACATAAGAAGAGGGTCTCAGCATCAGTCTCTTGTGAAGGCCCCATGCTGTATCACAATACGGTGGGGGGTGTCACACAGCAGGGGCTCCTATGAGAGCAACAATAGCACGTACACAAAAAGCCCCCAAGGGAAGTGGCAGGGCAGGAACTCAAGCAGGGCCAAAACCTGGAGTCAGGAGCCGTGGAGGGGTGCTGCTTACTGGCTTGCTCCTCCATGACTTGATCAGCCTGCTTTCTTCTAGAACCTAGGAGCGTCAGCCCAGGGATGGCACCACCCACAATGGGCTTGGCCTTCCCCAGTCAATCAATTAATGAAGCAAATGTCCTACAGGCTTGCTTGCAGCCAGATCTTATGGAGACATTTTCTTAATTGGAGTTTCCTCCTCTCTAATGACTCTAGTTTGTTCAAGGTGACAGGGATATAATTGCTGTGCTGAAACAGCAGGACCGCAAACAGGTTGGGGAGGAAAGGGCTTATTTGGCTTACACTTCCGCATCAAAATCTGTCATTGAAGGATGTGGGACGGGACCTGGGGGCAGGAGCTGATGCAGGGGCCACGGAGAGGTGCTGCTTGCTGGCTTTTACTCCCCATGGCTTGCTCAGCCTGCTTTCCTATAGAATCCAGGAGCACCAGCCCAGGGATGCTATAACCCATATGGCCTGGGCCCTTCCCCATCAATCACTAATTAAGAAAAGGCCTACAGGGGCACAGGGAGAGAAGAGGGAGGGAGGGATTGGGAGGAGATGAGGGAGGGGGCCACAGCCATGATACAAATTGAATAAATTGTAATAAATAATACATTTTAAAAAACATAAAATAAGAAAAGACCTACAGCTAGATCTTACCTACAGCACTGTCTCAATTGAGGTCACTTCCTTTCAGACGGCTCTAGCTTGTGTCAAGTTGACATAAGACTAGGCAGGACAAGGAAGCAGTCCCAAGGGTTAGAATACTAGGGTCTCTCTTAAGGACTCTGACACTTCTGAACACTGTTGCACTGGGAACCCAGCACAGGAACCTTTGCGGGGAAACTATATCCTAACTGTAGCACCATCCAAAACTCTCCATCACTACCACACAGACTGAAGCCTGCAGGTCACAGACTGAAGCTCTGAATGTGCCGTGCAATCTTTGAGAAGTTGCAATATGGACTTGACTGAGGATGGGAAAAAATTTTAAAGGCAACTCTGCAAATACATGCAGAACAAACCACAGTAGCTGCTTGGCAAGAAAGGAGGTCTTAATGGTCTTTGGGTGGCAGCCAGCTCTCCTTCCAGAGCCTGGAAAGAAATGGACACGTCATAAATTAAGATTCTTTCAGTCACTTGGAAAACTGTTCAGGTTGGGGCAGGAAGGGATGAGCATGTGTCAGGGATGAAGAGGGGCATAGACAAAAAATCCAGGCTTGGTTGCTACAACCTTAACCCCCAGGGCCCAGGAGGCTGAAGCAGAGAGATTGCTGTCTTAGTTTATCCTGGGCTACATAGGGAGTTTTAGGCCAGCCTGAGTTATAAAGTCAAACTCTATATAAACAGAAGAAAAACAACAACATTTGGAATACATCACTCGGTACATGTCTCAGGGTTTTATTGCTGTGAAGAGATACCATGACCACGGAAACTCTTATAAAGAAACACATTTAACTGGAGCTGGTTTAGAGGTTGAGAGGTTTAGTCTGTTATTGACATGGTGGGAAGCATGGTGGCATGCAGACAGACATGGAGCTGGAGAAGGAGCTGAGAGGTCTACATCTTGATCTGCAGGCAACAGAAGGAGACTGGGAGTCACACTGGCCATAGCTTGAGTACATAAGACTTCAAAGCCCGCCCCTCCAGGACACACTTCCTCCAAAAAGGCCACACCTATACTAATAATACCACACCCTAGGAGATGATGGTGGCCATTTTCTTTCAGACCACCACAGTACCCACAGTTATGGTTATTTGGGGGAAACTGTTTAGTTATCAGAAATAAATGCCAGTTTTATAGTGCTTGAGACTGGGTGGCTTGTTCTTTAAAATGAGTGTTATCTTTCTTACAGTTCCATAGTGTGGGAAATCCAGGAGTGTGAAGCACCATCTAGAAAGAGCCCTCTTGCTGTGTCTTCACCCCACCCCCCATCAGTTCAGTTAACCTAATCTAGACAGTCTCTCACAGTCGTGACTTGAGGCTTGTTTCCTTGGTGACTTTAAACTGTCAAAATGACAGCATGAAAGGTCACACTATCCCCATGTTGAGAAAGATGGGATGGCAGGATTGTGGAGAGCTGTTTTCTCACTTTCACACAACTTCTGTTAATATAACTGTAACCTCTCTCTGGCTCCTCTCTCTTGCTCCTCAAGCATGACTAAATTCATGACAGTCAGAAGCTGAGCTTGGAGCTGAAGATGGTATCTACACAGCACATGCTACTTTACTACAAATTCTGAAGAATGATTTCTCCAGAGTGAAATCTAGGTGAAGTCAATCGATGATCCTTCATGGAGAGTGAATAGTCACCAGTAAACCAGTCATGGTGGTGCACGCCTTTAATCCCAGCTCTTCGGGAGGCAGAGGCAGGCAGATCTGTGAGTTCAAAGCCAGCCTGGTCAACAGATTGAGTCCAGATACCCAAGGCTCTTATAACACAGAGCAACCCTGTCTTGAAGAAACAAAACAACAACAAAAAGGAAGGGAGAGAGGAAAGGAAGGAAGAAAAGAAAGGAAAGGAAGGAAGGAAGGAAGGAAGAGAAGGAAGGGAAGGAAGGAAGGAAGCCACTAATGTGAGTTGCTTGATAGTGTATTTGCTCAGCAGTAGAGAGACAGCTCCAGGAAGCATTTACTGTAAGGAGCTGACTCACAGGCTTATGGGGACAGAAGAGTCCGCACCCAGGACATTGGAACAGCCCCACTCTGAGCCAGAGACCAACATCTCATCTCTTTCAGGGAGAGAAAAAAGTCTTTCATACTCAGCCTTACTACTTAGGCCTTCAACATACCGGGTGAAGCGTGCCCGTGCACCAGAAAGAGGTCTGTCTTACTAAATCCATCAATCAAACATTAATCTCACCCACAAACATCCTTGTAGCCACACCCAGAACAAATTTTTTACTACGTATCTGAGTACCCAAGGTCCAGTCAAAGTGACACATGACATTTACCATCTCAGTCAGGAAGCATGGTAGCAGAGTTTGTGTTCAAAGATTTCATGTCCGGGCCTAAAGACAAGACCTGGTAAAACCTCCCTGGCTCAAAAACTGTCCATTTTCCCACTCTGGTGCTTCTATTCAGCATTGGGATACTTTTCACTGTCCAGCTAGACTGCCGTTGCCTGACCTGTTACAGATCACAGTTACCTGAAATGCATGTTCATCCTTTCCCACCAAATGGATGCCTCCTCCAGCCTCAGTTGCTGACATTTCCATTCATTGCCTAAGGCACAGGTTGGAAACAAGGCACTGGCAGAATCTGTACCAACTGTCTGCAAAGCTGGGGTTAGGCACTGAAGAGAAGAATCAGATCTCCATACTGGTCTCCTTGAGATACTGTAACAAAATACCATAGACTGAATGGCTTAAACACCAGAAATGTAATTTCTCACAGTTTTGGAGGCTGGGAATTTTGATATCAAGACACCAGCTCAGGGCTGGAGAGATGGCTCAGCAGTTAAGAGCACAGGCTGCCCTGTTGTTCTAGAGGTCCTGAGTTCAATTCCCAGCAACAACACTGGTGGGTTACAACCATCTATAATGAAATCCAATGCCCAATTCTGGTGTGCAGGTGTACATGCAGGCAAAGTCCTCATATACACAAAATTCACAAACAAATAAACTTTAGAGGGGGAAAAGATGCCATCCCAATCAATAAGTGACTAGTAACGGCTCTTGTCACAGCCTAAAGATGATAATCTTCTCACTGCTCTTCACAAGAAAGGGGTTGAAACGGCCTCTCTTCTTAAAGGCTGTCTTTCTTTTGGATTAGGACCCATTCCTATGACCATTTTTAATGTGTGTGTGTGTGTCTGTGTGTGTTGCAGGGGATTGACCCACAGGCTTTGTGTATGTGAAGAATTTGCTCTGCACTGAGCCCCACTGCCATCCTTTATTGTTGATGTCTTAACAGTTGTTGTTTTGAGATAGAAACTCCCTCTGTAGCTTAGTTTCCGACTTTCTATATAGCCCAACACAGCCTTGAGTGTGTGATTCTCACGCTGCTGCATAATTCTGTGTTGTGAAGTCCAAGGCCAGCTTCCACTGCTTAGTTTAAAGCCGAGTAGAGCTGTATGGCAAAGCCTGTTCGAAGGCCGGGGCTAGAAACATTCCTTTGTCTCTTGCTCTCTCTGGTGAGAGGTGTTGTTGGAGAGAGTGATGTGTCTGCTGCTGGGTACCCATAAGTAGACCAGATTTCCCTCTCAGCTCTGGGGGACCTCAATAGAGAGCACGTGGGGACCGGGATGCATACATAGGTGCTGATAGCTACTGTCTATAAACTTCAGATGAAAGCACCCAAAGTGTCTTTGGGCTTTGTTCTTCTTTATGTCCTTTTTTGAGGGATAGAGGACTCAAAGGTTATAGAAGTATACAAAGGGAAGGAGGGAGACCTAAAAGCCAGGGACTCAAGGGAAATAATTGTTTCCTGAGATTAAACAGAGTGAAAGTGGACCCGCTCTCCACTAAGCTTCTTCTTCTCTCTCTCTCTCTCTCTCTCTCTCATATTTATTTTGAAGCAGAGCCTTGCTATGTAGCCCTGGCTGTCCTCAGACTCATGGCCTTCCTCCTCAGCCTCCCAAATGCTAGGACTACTGCCAGGAACCACCGTGTCTGCGTTTCTTCATTCTCTTTATTTCTTTCTAAATTTTATTTTATATATGTAGGTGTTTACACTATGTGTCTGTCTGGTGTTCATATAGGCCAGTGGAGGGCATCGGATACCCTGAAACTGGAGTTACACATGGTTGTGAGTTGCCATGTGAGTGCTGGGAATCAAACCCGGGTCCTTTGGAAGGCCACTGAGTGCTCTTAACCGCTGAGCCATCTCTCCAGCCCCTTCTCTTTCTTCCTTGAAGTACTTGGAGCGAGTAGCCTTTGGTGAGTTCTGGGATTGGTAGCCATTTATGGCTTGTTTGTACATGCCACCTACTGAGTGGGGCTGCGTGAAGTGAGTGAGACTGGCCAACAAGCATGGCAGCCTCAGGAACCTTGAGGAAGACTTCGAAAGCTATAGCATTTCGGGTATGGCAGGGACCTCGTCTCTGAACCTGCCTGACAGACAAGGAGTGCCAGCCTGATTAGCAGAGTTTTATAGAAGAAAGTATTGAAACCATGAAGCCCGGTGCTTCCCATAAAGACTGGGCCTACCTTGCTGCCCAGGACCAAGACCCCGCCTACCCTGGGTCATGGCCAGTCCTGGCCAGAGAGGGAAAATGCTTCCTTACAGCTTAAATTAACTTTCTCATTGTCCCTGCCAATGAAGGCTAAGAATTGGAGCTAATTTTATTTAAACCTGTGGAAAAGGTAAAAATTCACACACATATAAAGTAAACCACATCCATCCCTCTGCATTTGGAGGACGAGCCTATTCCCAGGACATGCGTGAGTACAAATAAATGAAAGAAAGAACAGCTCCAAACAGCAAAGTTCTGGCTGTTGGAAATGAATGTTGTGTTTTCCGTGTAATGAAGCCCCGCCTGTGGAAATGTGATGCTGTTACAATAATGTGCGTACCCGTCAATCCAACAAGGTCACTTGAGTCTCTCAAAATCTGTGCTTCTTTATAATGCCATCCATTGCAGCTCAAATTAAATCTTCATGTTTTGAATGAAACCTCGACTATTTTGTAAGTTTCTTCTTTTTTTTAAAGGATGCTGTTTTAAGCACAGAAATGGTTTTCTTTTCAATCCTTGCATTCACAAATACTTTGATACCAGCAACTAATTGTTTATATTGAAAATAAATGACAAGCTCATTGCTGACAGCTTAATTATGGGTTGACAGCTGTGATGAGAGTCAACAGGCTACCTTGGCAGAAGCCAGACACAGGAGCTGCTACACCTGTGAGTAATCACAAAAGACAGAGCCACAAAAAAAGAATTCAGAAAAAGACAGTGAGCTACAAAAGAGGAAAAAAAATTCAAAAGAACCTGTCTTGGGATCTTTAGAAGTAACTGTAATTCATTTATATATTTATATAAATATATTTATTTTCTTATTTATTTGTATTTTCTTGACTCAGAGCCTCACTATGTAGCCTTGGCTGGTCTGCATCTCACTGTGTAGACCAGGCTGGCCTCCAACTCATAGAGATCCACCTGCCTCTGCCTCTGCCTCCCAAAGTGCTGGGATTAGAGGTGTGTATCACCACCACCCGGCTGAAAATTTTTAATGGGACCCTTTTAGCGCCTCTTTTTTACTTGCCTGTGAAATATTAACAGATTTTTCTTCAAACTGAGAAGTCAAAAGATAAATTCACTGTGTCTTACTCAGGTAAGAAGAGGTGCAAGGACTGACTCTCTTAAGAGAAAGAGAGAAGCTGATGTGGCTGAGAATGCATATGCCAGACACCAATCTTAATTTGGTGGAATGATATAAATATATAAAAATGTGGAGTTTGGAAATTAACGTTCCAAACATCAGTCTGCATCTGGAAACAATTTTTTTCATTGGGCCTCAGTCATTTCCTTCTGAGACTTTCCAACTGCACCCAGTTCTTGCCCCTCAGAATCTTCCCTTTCCATGCAGGTCTCAGCAACCAAACTTAGATCTTTGCCATTCTCCCACTTCACTTCCGTTTCCATCATGGTTAAATGCTGGCCTACCTCTGAGGCATGGCCAGACTTTGTCATCTGACTTTGAAAGGGCTTTACTCGAGCCAGGCATGGTGATTCATATCTGTAAGAAGACAACGATGAAAAAGAAGGAGGAGGAAGCGGGGGAAGAAGGGGACCAGGAAATCCACATCCACAGAGAGACCTGGAGCATCTGAAGACATGGACATTTGCTCGTTCTGATTTCTAAATCAAGGCAGGCAATACTGAGACGAAATTTAGGGAGAAAACGTGGTTATTCAATGTCTGAATTAAACAATACTTTTAAGAAGTCTCAGCTGAGCATGATGGCACATATCTGTATTCCAGGACTCAGAAGGCTGAAGCAGGAAGATTGCTGTGAGTTCAAGGTCAACCGAAGTTAAATAATAAAACCCTATCTTGAAATAAAACAATAAAGTGTCTCTGGTTGCATTAGTCAGCTTCTTGTTGATAAAACCTAAGATGGTCAACCTGAAGGAGAAACGGTTTACTCTGGCTCATGGTTTCAGAGATATTAGCCCATTGCTTTGGGCCATGAAGCAAAGCAGGACCTTATGGCAGTAGAAGCATGTGACCAGCAGAGGCTACTTACTGCCTGGTATCCAGGAAGGAGCAAGGGACAGGACATAGTTCCCAAGGAGCACCCCAAATGCCACTCTCTGTAGATAGGTAGCACCTCCTAGATTTCCATCATGTCCCAATAGCTCATCAAATTATACACTGTAAACATTTTAATAAGTGACCCTCATTGTTGGGGCCAGAGCCCTCATAGTCCAGTCATTCCCAAGAGTCACACCTCTGAACACAGCTGTCTTGGGAATGAAGCCAGGCCTGGTGTAGACTCCAAGTCTAAGTTATAGCTCTGCTGAAGGCCAAACCACGTGGCAGAGTTTCAATGAGGCCTGTTTGGAAATACCAACTGTCCTTGTAGCCCCACTGGGATGTTCCCAGTTTCAGTTCCTTCAGCCTCACCTGTGATGATGGCACGTTCTACACATCCTTCTCCACCCTGACCATCTTCTCATTCACTGCATAAATCTGATATTAAAACCCCTTTATCTTTTACTTCTCATCATTGTAGGGACCTGGACAACCCCAGTGTTTGTGGCAAAGCACTGTCTACATTGTAGCTTATCTAATCTTCACAACCCTCGGTCTTATGGACAAGGGAAGGTACAGATCAAAGAAGTAAAACAGTCACGAAGTGACACTCGGCTTGTATGAAAAGAGGCCAGGGCTAAAGCCCATCGGGCCCTTCATCTTCTGGTTCGGTATTTCTTTCTTGCCTTCTATTCCACTTCAAAGTGGAATGTTTTCAAAGTTCTTGGTAAGACTGAAAAGGAGGCAGATTTTCAAAGAGAACTTTGAATTTGCATAGCATAAAGAAGCTTTGAGGAAGATATAATTTCATTTGCATTACTTTAGAAGCGAGGCAGAGAAAAGGCGTTAGCCGTTTGTCCTGAGTGCAGGCTTACTAAGGAAAGATATTTAGTAAACTCAAGTTTATGTTGGTAACATCCATTAACCAATTTTATTTTTATTTTTATTATTTTTTTTCATTTTGAGACACTGCCTCACTATGTAGTACAAGATGGCCTCAAACTTACAAAGATCATCTTGTCTCGGCCTCCCAGTTGCAAGAATGTCAGGCATGTGCCACCAGCTCTTAAAAAAGAGAAACAAATCATATCGTGCGTTTCACACCTGTAAGTGCAACCCATTTGGATAACTTCTGACCAAAAAAGGTCCTGAATTTATGAAATATACTTCAAAACCCTGATGTTTTCCCTCTTGACCTCAGAATTTGATAGATTAAAACAAGTACTCATCCATTATTGAGGGTAAGCTGTTGCCCAGAATACAATTAAAATATACTATATGTTCTTCTGAGGTAAACATTTTACATGGTGTTCTTCACATGGTGAATGTTTTCTCTGCACGCTTCCTTACAGGTTTGGAAATTTTCCAATAGAGGAGGAGAGAAAGAGAAACTGGTATCTCTCTTCCCTTTGTTGCTGGTCTGATAGACTTTAGGAATTCAAAAGTTTAGACGCTTTATCCAAGTGCCAGAGAAACAATTTAGCTCTTTACAGCTCTTTACACAAGTTCTGTCTGTCTGTCCGTCTCTCTCTCTCTCTTTCTCTCTCTGCTGTCCATGCTTTCCCTGCACAGTCCAGTAGCTGGGCACAGCCGGCTGCAACAACACACCTCGAACTGCATAGCTTCTACAGAATTGAAATGTATTTTTTCGTAGTTCTGGGAGCTGCAAATCCAACATGAAAAAGGTGCAGGCCTGTTCTGTCTGCTTGAAGGTCCCACTCTTCGTAGCGGCCATTTCCAAGTGTCCTCACGTAGGAGAGTCTCGGACTTTCCCAGGAGGGTTTGAAATTTTTAAAATTACATTTACTGTTTATTGTGCTGATGGTATTTATTATTTCTACTTATTAATCAGCCAGCATGAGAAGGTATGAGGACAACTTTCAAAACTCAGTTCTCTCTTCTAGCATGTGAAACCAGGAGACCAAACTTAGGCCATCCGACTTGTCAGCAAGTACCCACTAAGCCATCCAGGCCCTACAAGGACACAAATCTCATTCATGGGGACGACACCGAGTCACTTCCCAGAGGCCCTACTCCCTAAGCAAAGGGATTTTAAGATTCCAACAGACAAATGGGAGAAGTACACAAAAATCCAGGCCTTGTCCCATGCTCCCTCCAAAACCTCATTGATTTTGTTTCTTTTCTTTTCTTCTTGTTTTTTGTTTGTCTCTTCTTGTTCTTGTTTTTGTTTTTGAGGCAGGGTTTCTCTGTGTAACCTTGACTGTCCCAAACTCACTTTGTAGACCAGGCTGGCCTTGAACTCACTGCCTACCTCTGCTGGGATTACAGGCTTGTGCCACCATGCCTGGCTTGATTTTGTTTCTTTAATTGAAATTTTTATTATTTATTTCTTGCATATAGACTTTTTTTTTTGCCTGCATGTATGTCTGTATGTCTGTGTTCTACATGCATGCAGTGCCCTCTGAGGACAGAAGAAGGTGACAGATCCTCTGGAACTGAAGTCACATATGCTCGGTGAATTGCTGTGTGGGTGCTGAAGATAGAATCCAGGTCCTCTGCAGAGCAACTAGTGCTCTTAACCATTGAGCCATCTCTCCAGCCCCATATTCTTTTCTGTCTGTCTGTCTGTCTGTCTGTCTGTCTAACATTTACCCATCCTTCAGCTCTCATCTATCTAGTATCCATCCACCTATCTATTTGCCTGTAACCCAACTATCTGCCTAGGACCTATCGATCTGTCTGTCTATCTATCCATCCATCCATCCATCTTTAAGTACTGGAGATTAAACTGGAAGCCGCCAGATCTGCTACTGAGTTATATGTCCCCAGCCTTTGAGCTGGGGTGTTTAAAGAAACTGGTCTTCTTTTCTTTTGAGTTGCCAGTGAAAACTACAACTTACCACCACAGTGTGACCACAACAGTGACCACAATGGCTGACCATCACAGTGGACATTACAACTAACCACTACAGTGACCACTGAGACTGACATCACAGTGAACAGCACAGGTGTTGGTGAGCTACTGAACCCCTGGAGGCCAGCTTTGGCAACTTAGTGAGAGCTCTTTTAAGTTAAAAAGTGAAATGAGGGGTGGGTGTGAGATGCCTCAGGGGATAAAGACTGGTGGCCCTTGTTGGACCCCCAGGACTAACATGGTAGAGAGCAGACTCTGAAAAATTGTTCTCTGACCTCTACGCATGTGCCATAGCACAGGCACATTTGCCTCCCATAATTAATTAATTAATTAAAAATGTAAAAGTGCCAAGCAGTGGTGGCTCAGGCAGGCAGATTTCTGAGTTCAAAGCCAGCCTGGCCTACAGAGAGGGTTTCAGGACAGTCAGGGTTACACAGAGAAACCCTGTCTCGAAACAAAACAACACCACTTTTAAAGCAAAATAAGTTGTAGATGTCGCTCAGCTGGTGGAGTGCTTGCCTACCATGCACAAGAACCAGGACTGGGTCTCCAGCATCACATGAACGGGTTGTTGAGGCCAAGACGTGGAAGCTGGAAGATCGGAAGTTCAAGGTCATCTGGGAGCTCGAAGCTCAAAGTAATTAATTAATTAAGGTTAAAGGGACGGGGGCTAAGGAATGCAGCTTAGTGTCTGAGCACTTGCCTACCCCGTGTGGAGGCTCTGAGTTCAGTCCCTAGTGCAGTCAAATTTAGAAGAAAAGGGGACTATTTGCAGAGATTCGCGACTTAGAAGCTGAAGGAATTTCCACTCGTGCCTGAAAGCTCGAGGGGAGCCTGGTTAGATGCTGGAGTCTCAGGAAAGGTCTCTGTGAGAAAGAGAATCTCTAAAGAGAAGCAGCCGCTGGGACGCAGCAGCATTTCCAACTGGCGCTCCCCGCCCCGCCCCGTCCCCTCAAGTTGTTAGGTCGCTTGGAGTGTCACTCTTTGACTCGGCCGCCCGAAGCCACCGGCCAAGGCCTGCAGACTTCGCAGGTTACCTCATATAAAATCGATGCGGTCTATCGAGGCAGGGTCCCAGGGCTCCAACAAGTGCAGAGAAGGGTGGGAGGGATCTAGACTGGGAAACAGCCAATGGTAAAGTAGGTTAAGGACCTCACTTATTTAGAATCAAACATTTCTGGGGAGAGGGGAGGGGAAATGCCAAAATGAACCCACAGGAAGTGATGTGGACCCCTCCCCCGCGTCTTCTTGGGACCTAGTGCGCCACACCAGCCAACCCTGTCCTGTCCCAACGCCCTGGCGGAGCCAGGGACGCCAGGTTTCTGCGAAGTGATGCAAGGCCGTGACGTCTGGATGGAGCTGGCTGCGGGCTTGGAGGCTGCACGCTGACACCCGTTCTGCCCATCCCGGGCATGGGGTCTGCCTGGCCCGGCTGCTCAGCTCCCTGGGAGTTGTGGAGACCATTCAGAAGACTCTGGCTTCCAGACAAGAGGAGCTTTCCAGAGGGCAGGGGCGACGTCGTTCAGGTGGCGAGGGTCCAAGGCGGAGCCTTCTTCCCCTCGGGGTCCACCCACCGCCCCTCCCCAGTCCCAACCCCGAAAAGGACACAGACACAAAAAAACTTTTGCCACACTAGTAATATATTCTGGTTTCCTCCCACTTTCCCAATGGGCTACCAGCTGCAGAACTCCTGAATAGAAAGCTTAATTGTGCTTTGTCATGCAGAGTACCTCGATTTTCTATAGAAGGTTACAAAGGGCCATTTGAAGTGTTTCTTTCTGGTCTAATAGTGAGTCATTTGCATAGGGCACCTCTGCGCTTGCCAGACTCAGGTAGCTGCGCTGACGCTCCGGGGGCCCCCTGAGTTAACAAAACTGCCCGGCGTTTCCAAGGGGCGCCCTGCGGGCCTCGCGCCCTGCGTCACCCCCCCCCAGCCCCCTCCTCCGACTTTTCTCTCTATTCCCAGGGGTCACTGCCAGCCCCAGCAGCTGATCTGGAGGACGCAAAGCTGGAGGCCAGCAGGGCGCAGCTGACCTAGGAGAGGCCTCGGGCCACCCTAGGCCTTAGGAGCGTCCTCTAGACTCAACCTTCCGAATCCAAGCTGGAGAGATTTCCCTGGAGGCAGAGAAGTCCTCCAAGCACCAGCCTCCTACCTGCAGCCCATGGGAGATGCCAAAGAAACTGGAAGCCCGTCTAGAGTTAGAGACCACGCAGTTCTCTTAGTTGATTGGCAGGGCTGCCTACAGACTATCTTTTCTTGTTGCTTGTTTTGACACTTCAAATCCAGGTCTACGTGACATAGAAAGCTAATAAAGTTCTAATTTCATTGTTAATCTTATTTCATTGCAGTATAGGTTTTTTACCCTCACACCTGCATGGCAGGGTGTAATTCCATTAATAAAAAAATCAACATATTCATTGCATGTCTTTTCCCTGATGATATATTGTGAGCAGTGTGAGTTGAAAAAGCCATTTATTCCCACCGTGAATGAGCCCGCATGGGGCGGGAGCTTCACCTGCCCCTCAGTCAATTAGGAATGTATCGAAAAGTCTAGCAGAAAACGAGTTAAATTAACCGTTCGCTAATTTCCTTGTGTCCCTCCTACATAATCCTCCCTTTTCAGCTTGCCCAGAAAGTACCACATGTTGCAAGGTTCAAATAGTGCCTAATGAAACAGTGACTAAACGTGTCTCCCTCCAGCGCCACCGACCGGGGAGCCCTTTCGCCGGCATTCAAAGCCCACCCGGTCTCCAGTCCCGGGTTTCTGAGGCTTAAAAATAAAATAAAATAGAAAGTAAAAAAAAGTGTCCTTGGTAGAAACAAAACAACAACCACAACAACAATATACAAGGTGCCAACATCCGGTGAAACTCACCGCCCCGCCCACTGCCAGGCCACGGATTCCAAAACGCCTTCGCCTCAAATGCTGGCTGCAGCCTCTGCAGCATTGCTTTCAGGCCGTCGGTGGAAGGCTGGGTACCAGCTAGGAGACTTGAGCTAAGGCCAGGGTGGATACAATGGAAAGAAAGGAGAGAGGGACGGGGAAGGGGAGAGGAGAAGCAGGGAGAGAAAGAAAGAAAAGGGAAAGGTGGGAAAGAGAGGAGGGAGGGAGAGACACAGGGCTAGAGACAGAGCAGAGACAGAGAGACAGAGACCGAAGAAGAAAGGAGGGAGAGAGGGGAAGAAATGAAGACAATAAAAATCAACCTAAAAGAGAACAGGAGGGAAGCAGACAAACAGACATGGAAGCACAGACCAGTCTAAACTGCCTCCTTCCAGTCTCGTGTTATCCCAGCACTTGGGACCTTCAGGCAGGAGGATTACTCTGGCCTGGACTACATAGTTAATTTCCTGGACAGCCCAGGGCCTCAGAATGAGACCCTTTCTTAAAACAACAACAAACCTCACTCCAACTCCCTTTTCCCAAGTTAAAACCAGCTCCTAGCTTAAACTACTCAAAGCCCGTTGAAGCTTGAAGATGCCTAATAATTAATCGTGGTCATTAATTAGGAAGGAAAAGGGGGAGGTGGCTTGCTGCTGCTTGACCCCAAACAATTTAAATTAGGCTTTGTGAAGGTGGTCTCTTAAAGCAGCCCTCCCCCCCCTTCCTATTCTTTTTCTTTCAAGCGCTCAAAAATTTCCATTATAATCCCCAACAGTGCGGGGCGGGCGCTGCTCAGGCTCCCTCGCACTTCCCAGCAAACTGAGGCCAAACTGGACGCCGCTCTCGGAGCCGCCGGCTGCACTTGGGCTGGAAGCTCTTTCCCATCGCGGCAACTCCCACCTGTCTTACCCCCCAGCCCCTTGCCCTGCACCTGCTGTGGGGTGTTTCTCCCAGAACTTCAGAAATCAAGTAGCTGCCCAAGAATTAGTCTCGCTACGGTGCTCACCTCTCTCTCTCTCTCTTTCCTCTTATTCTCCACTCTCTCTCTCTTCCTTCCCCCTCCTCTTCCCTTCCCCGTCTCTCCTCGCCTCTCTTTACGCCTCTCCCTCTCATTTTCTCCCTCTCTCTAGAGACTGGAGTCCCTTATTTGAAATGGTGCTGCAAATACAAAGTCATCAAAGCACTATGGTTCTTGTCTTAAAGTGACAGCTTGCTTTATGGGGCTGTTTTTAAATACTCTCTTTCCTTTTCAATGTCTCTCTATCCATCTTTGTCTGCTCTTCAGAAATGGGGACAATATAAAGCCCAGCCTGGCGAGCTCCCCGCGCTGGGCCTGAGCAGTGCCAACCTCCGCCTTTAAGCAGATTGAAATTGTCACTGCTTCATTAATCTGAAACTAGTTCCTTTCCTAGGCACACAGCACACACTTCCGACCTGTCCAGATTCTCTGTGGACGGCCCCTGCGGCCTTCCTGTGTTTAGGGATGGGAAAGTTTAACAAAGTTACATTTGGGTTCAAGAAAACAGACTCAGGTGGGAGAAAAATAAAACATGGTGGGGAAGGGGGCTTACCGACCCCAGTACATCAAAGAGACAATAAGAGGCCCAGAATTTTGGAGAATGCACTTGAACCCGAAGAGCCAAGGTTACACATCTACTGATTAGGAGCTGTGAGGCCTGCTGGCTTTTGGGTTTCCTTTCTCCAGATAGGAGAAGCTTACTTTCTGGTTTCTTGGGCAGTTGGATTGTGGCTGTTTCTTTCTGTCTTTGTTGTTGGTTTCTTATCTGAGCTCTCATTCAACTCTGTTCTCAGGACGTATCTCTAAGTTCTCACTCTTCTCCAGCCTGGCTCAAAGGCAGCTTGCCTGAGTCCCTTTAAGTATCAGACTCCTGGGATGCAGAGCTCAGGGCCAGGCTGGAATTTCTCCTGTCATATAAGCCCCCGGCTTTCTCCAAACCTCCCCCATTAACAAAGACAATACAAAAGACTCCTTTGCCTTTTTATTATTATTATTATTATTTCCAACTGGCTTAGAATAGCAACTTTTGGATTTCATTCTATCTAATTTAAGAAAGAGGCATCTGTGGGCACTTTTTTTTTTTCTAAAAAGAGCTCAATTTTAGTAATGTGAGCCTAAAGATTTATAAAATAGATTTATATTAAATTATGTTAATAGAAGCCTAGTAAATGCGCCAATTAATTGCAGGGGGAAAATGTTCCCTTTTAAAAGGTCTGTCACCTTAACAGGTACATTCAAAGATTCTCTGTGAATAATGAAAACAGGAACAATTGCTCTGATGCGCAGAGCTGCATTCATCCCCTGGGACAGCTTTCTGTTTGGGGAAGATGGGAGGAGTTCCTTTTAAAGAAGTGATTGCTCCTTTAAACCCGATTTCCTCTAGCAAATGGGTTCAATTGGAAGTGTCACCCCCCACACCCTGAAGGCTGGGCTTTAGCTCCCATCCCAGAACTCTCTTTCCTTTCATCCCAGTGCTCACCCACCAGTTTTTCCCCAAGCCCCAGCCTTCACTGAGCACTTTCTCACCTTCCTCAAGGACATGTCTTCCTCAAGGAGTGAGGCCTGCAAAAGAGGAAGAGAAAAAAAAAATGAAAAGGCTGGATCTGGAACTCAGTTAGCATGCTGGCCATAGTTTGTACAAAGCCCTGGACTCCAGCCCCAGCACCACAAAAACCAGGTCCTGTCAGCACTTGGGAAGATGAGGGAAGAGGTTGTCCTTAGCTACAAAGGCAATTAGCAGTCAGCATGGGCTACAGATGCTACATTTAAAGGAAGGAAGGAAAGAGGAAAGGAAGGAAGGAAGGAAGGAAGGAAGGAAGGAAGGAAGGAAGGAAGGAAAGAGAAAACTAAAAACCCTAGTATTGTATTTCTTATTCTTGTGTACATGCTTCAAGCATGCATGTATGATACCTGCATTACTGCATACATGAGGACACACAACTCCCTTTGCCACCTGTGACCACTTTCACTTGGCACTACCACCTTTCTGGCAATTGTCTGACCAGTCAGCTTGGCTCAACCACATGGGCACAATCCTAAGCAGATATAATTGGATAGGAGTAGTGGCCAGTCACAGCTGGGGGAGGGGGTGTGCAGAGGGGGGGGGGAGTGACAGAAGAAGCCAGAAATGGGAGACCACCCCCCTTCCAAATTTTGTTTTTATTTGGTGAAGAAAGCAGAAAAGAAACAGAGCTTTGGTGCATAATTCAAGCCAAACCTGTTTGGAATTAGAATTACCTGGACCACTGGCCATCCATGAATGAGCTGCCCGGTCCCTTCCGTTGAGAAGCCTTGCCTGGGATACAATCCCTATCAGACCCTTGGCCTAGAGCAGATGTTGGTCACTGCATGTGACAGTAGAGGGGGAAGAACTCTGCTCCTCCTCTCCTCTCTTGGTTGAGCCAGGGCACAGAGGGGAAAAAAAAAAAAGTCATCTTCTCTGTATTCTGAGCTCCCAACTGCCCAGGCTTCTCCTGGTTGTACATAACACCATGTGTGGTTCTCACCATACCCTCTCTTCAGTCAAACAAGTTCTTGGTTTCTGCTTCCTATGTTCACTTCTCTCTTCTGGCTGTATTTAGAGATTCTGATTGGTTGTGCTTTGGATAAAGAGCATTTGGTGGGTTTCAAGTGGGATATGTGGAAAGCATGAGTCCAAGACTGCCCAGGAGACATTGTCCACAGCGGGTCCCAATGTCTTAAACCTTCTCCAGTGCACCCAAGGGGATGTGGCTTTGACCTGAAGCTTTCTGGTAGACTTTCTGTGCTTGAGCCTAGTGTCTGAGAGTTGGCTTAAAGACCCTTAACCCAATGTGAATGATCAGATTCTAAATTCTGGAAGTGTTACTCTGAAAACATAAAGAATCTTAACTGGGGTGGGTTTGGGGGAGAGGTCAGGCAGGAGTTGAAGAGGACACCATGTCTATCCTAGCTCAATTGTTAAAGTGACAGAAACTGCCTTCTAATAAATGTCTTGAAAGGACTTCTCTGAGAATCTTAGAGGACCTTTTCTTTTAATCAGAGAACACCCAAGGTCTACATAAGTATAAGTCTTTTTGTCTCTGGAGAGTGACCTCAGGATGTTCCTTGAAGAGGGGAGCCAGAGAGAGAGACAGCATCATAGCAGTCCCCAGTCAAAATAGCAGTGCTTGCCGGCTCTCCTGTCACCCAGGCCCTGCTCAGCTTCAGGACTGGCAAGCCTGTGACTCAGAGATCTAGCCATAAGACCAGCAACCCTGAGGTGTGAGCCTGACTGAAGAGCAGGACAGTGGGGAGCATGCAAGGGTGGAAATGGAAAGGCAATGTGTCTGCCTGCTTCTCAGATGAGGTTTTGCTTTGGGCTGGAATGGGCACTGAGGCAGCAGGGGCTCTTTGTCCTGCTTACTTCCTGCAAAGAAAGGACTCTCTTTAAAGGCCTATTCCTAGCCCCTGTAAACATCTTTCCTCCCACTGGCCTTAGTGGCCCTTTTCTTGGGGAGAGGGGAGGTTGATTTTCAAGAAGTAGGAAATGCAGCTAACTTGTGCCAGTCAGCAGGACACCCCCCCCCAAGTCACACCTCTGCTTCCCCTAGTCACAGAGATTCTGGCCAATGAACACTAGTTGGCTTGGGGCTACTGCACAAAAGCAGGCCCCAGGCCTCCAGGCAAAGTGTCTCACAGGTCCCCATTGGCCAGGGCACTGTGTGATCCCTCCTCCTGCCTGGTGCCCTAAAGGGTCTGAGAATGAGCTTGTCCTGAGTGGTGAGGTGTGTGTGCATATGTGTGTGTGTCCTTATGGGGTTGGGGTGAGGAGTGACTGACTCAGAAAATGTGTGGATCATAAATGCAACGATCACATTCCCTCCCTTTTCTTGCTGGGGATAACAGGACTTAAAAAAAAAATCAGACCAAAAAAGAAATGAGGGGATGAGGGAAGAAGGGAGTGTGTTAAACAGTTCTTGTACCTTGAACACATTGGGTGACATTTTTTTGCAAATAATCAGGAATTCGACTGGTAGGAGCTGCTAGGGCTCAGAAACCACCTTTCCTCTTTACTTCTCTCCCACAGACACAGGTCCAGGCTGAGACACCTAGGCCAACTGTCTCTTGCTGAGAGAAGGGCTACTGGCTGGGAGGACTGAACTCCTGGGCACGGTCAGGTGAAGTTGACCAAGTAACAGCTACAGAAATAATAAACAAAATTTGGTCCCTGAGAGAGTATCACTCTCCAGATACCCTTTGGGTTGTTTTGGAAATATGAGATTGTAAATATTTAGAAAGGGCACTTCTCTATTCCTGGCTTTTTGTTACCTTAGCGGTGGGGACATCCGGCTAACTCTGAGTGATAGAAGCCACCAGGCACATTGAAGTTCCCAGTCACGTGCAGACGTCATTTGTCATTTTCCTCACACTGCTCTGATTGGTGGACCATGGGTATTCTAAAAACTGTTCCTACAGTGTGAATTGCTTCAAAGGATTCAGGTTTTAGTCCTGAGCAAGAGGAGAGATCAGAACGGAGAAGAAAGTGCCAGAGAAAAGTAAGTAGTTGGGTTTTTGTTTGTTGTTGTTGTTGTTGTTTGTTTGTTGTTTGGCTAAGATCATGTGCAAGTGAAAACTGTTTGGAGGCATGGCATGGGTGCCAGAGGCAGGTGAGTCCCTAGGAGTGGAAAGCCGCCTTGGGCCACATAGTTTGAAC
>CM053743.1:33225168-33240822 GCA_028658305.1 Pachyuromys duprasi
CAACAACAACAAAAAACAATGAAGAAACCCCTGTTCTGATCAAGTTCTAAAAAGACAGGGATGGCAAATGACATGCGGCTTCAACCAACTCCCCCATACAGTGTTAAACTTACATCAACCCTGTATTCTCCTGTTATATGAGACTGGCTCGAATTCTAGATTGTTTACATAAAAATATAGCTGTAACTCTGAATGGAGTCCCAGATAGAAAGTCAAGAGGGAGCTTCAAAGTCGGGCCCAGCTTTGAACTCGCCGGACTTGTCTGAGTTTCTTTTCCGAGTGGGAGGAGGGCAATGAACTAGAACTTTGGTCCCTGTGCGGACTCCGCAGGGGCCCGCCGCCGGGATCGGGTAGAGGGAGAAGGAGCCTCCGCCTTTATAAGGGGGAGATCTCCTTGTCTTCATTAGCCGAGGCTGGGGACAGGGAGTCCTCGTCCTCCGAGCGCGCATAGTGGGCCTGGCTACCCACGCACTTGCAGCTGGCGTGATTGTTCCTCGAAGCGCCCTTCCCCTCCTTCTTGTGCTTCACGCGACGGTTCTGAAACCAGATTTTCACCTGCTTCTCTGAGAGATTCAGGTACGTGGCGATCTCGATTCTGCGGAGTCGGGACAGGTACATGTTGGAGGAGAATTCTCGCTCCAGCTCCAAGAGCTGCGTGCTGGTAAAGGCCGTCCTCATTCTTTTGCCGTTGGGTACCTGGCTGGCGTCGGAACCTCCTAGGGACCCAAAAGAGAGCCAGAGGGGTGAGGTGCAGGAAAGGTGTCTCCATCCTCCTTGGAAAGGATGGGTCTCCAGAAACCAGTCCAGCCCAACATCCCCACGCTTGATTCTCACTCTGTGGCCCTGTCTGGGAGGGAGAGGGAATTAAAGCCTTTAAAAGGACTGAGGAGCTACTTGCTGCACTTCTGCCTTCCACTTGTCTGCTGTCTTCATCGGCCTAGCAAAGCGAAGCCGCCGGCAGCCCCAGCCAAAGGCATGAATGCTGTTAACCAGCTGGGGTGCTATGATGCCTTACGGAGACTCAAACATACCCACCCCAAACCTCAATCAGTTAACCTCTTGTGTTCTTGAAGTCACCACCGGGTTCCCCCCAAAGCCCGGCTAGCACACACTTGTGCGCCTGTAGAGCGAAGCGCACAAGGCCTCAGCAAGAGGCTGACAAGTTATGGAACCTCCACCTCCGGCATTTCTGGGGACCGCTTCAACAGTCCCACAAAAACTCCCACCTCCCTCCATACCCCGCCCACGGGCTCCCACCTCCACCCACCCCTAGCGGCTCAAAGTTTGTCTCTGGGAGCGCGCAGGTAAGCCAGGGACCCAACCATACCCATGGCGAGGCAGTGGAATCTCCGCGGGTCAGACACGTTGTAGGTGGTGGCGGCACAGACAGGTGCGTGGTGCTGCGGATGCCCCAAGGCCGCCGCCGCAGCCGCCGCCGCCGCTGCCGCCGCCGCCGCCGCCGCCGCCGAGCTGGGCTGCTGGGGCTGGTGATGGTGATGGTGGTGCTGGGGAGGGTGGTGGTGATGGTGTGTGTGGCCCACCCGGGGGCAAAACTGCGCGTCCCCGGGCCCGGGAGAGAACTGGCTCTTGAGCAGAGGTAGGGCACCCGTGCCACCAGCCGGCCCGCCGCCCGCGGCCCCTGGGGTCCCCGCGGCCCCGCCACCGGCTCCCGCTGGCGGGCGGGAGGGGTGCAGGTGCGAGGTGACGCAAAGCGGGCACACGCAGAAAGCGCCGCTCTTGCGGGACGGGCAGCCGGGCCCGGACACCGACATCACCAACGGGGATGGCACGCCAAGAGGGATGAAGAAATCCGGCCCCGGGTGCGATTCCGGCAGCGAGGGTGCCGGCCTGGACGAGTCCTTGATGATGAGCGAGTCCACATAGAAGGAGCGCGACATGTCGACGGGGGCGGGAGCGTGGCTCGTCCTGCGGGCCGCTGCGTCCCCTTCTCGCCTTCCGTGATCTGGCCTCCGTCTGGGGAACTGGGAGGACGCAGGCGGTCGGGCCCTCGGGGACGCTGAGGTGTCGGCGTCTGGGACTCGAACAAAGGGGTCCCTAGAGAGGGTTGGTCCTCACGTCCCCCGCCCTGCGCCCCGGCTCCAGGATTTTATAGCCCCCACCCCGGCACGTGATGCTGCGGAGTACCGCTCAGCTCAGGCTCCTCCACAGCTCCCCACCCTCGGGATAGGCTGCCCGAGTCACAACAGAAACTGAACGGGGGGTGGGTAGGGGGGGTGGCGGCAGGAAGGAACGCGGGGGGAGGGGGAGACTCCGCAAAGTGTAGGGTCTGTTAATTTTGCTGGGGGATCGACCTCTTCTCCGGCTCTCATCCTTTTCTGCAGAGAAACTGTCTCAGCGATGCATCCTCTTCCCTGCCTCCCTTCCGCGCTCGCTCTTCGGTCCAACTCTTCTTCGCGGCGACGTGCCGCAGGCGCACAGGTGGAGACCTTCAGGCCGTTCAAACTGGGACGCCCGAAGCTTCCTAGCTCCTCCGCGCTAACCCTGGCTGCGCAGTACAGCTTGAGACTCCTGCTCTCCGGAGGAGGGTGTGTGTCGGTGGAGCGGAGGTCACCGGTCTAACCGCATTCATACCTGCCCTTGCCCCCTCCCCCCGGCATTTAGACTTGGCCAAGGTCATTCTGGTGGTCGAGTCTGCCTAGTAACCTCCAGCTTAGAAATCAATTCCTCCAGGCCGATGTTATACCAGGTCCCAAATGCTTTTGTATTGGGGCTCTCTTGAGGTCACTCAGACCAAGGAGCCTTCCCGTTCACCTTTCTAACCAGCCTTCTGCCGGGGCTCTGAGAAATCAGGCCTCTCTTATTTCAAGTTCCCAAGCCCAACCTCCGGGAAACCCCGCCGCGAAAAATTTGGAGACGACCGAACACCAGCTTTCCTAGAGGCTGGGGTCGGAGCTGGAGGAGGTTTTTGGAGTAAGTTGAGTCCCGTTCTCAATACGGATGCTCTCTGTACCCTCAGATCCTAAAGCGAAAGGGGATGCAGACAAGGGAGGAATCCTGCCTGTACCAATGAGCGTGGTACCAGGACTCCCTTCGGGGGCTCAGGAAGACTTGTGCCTCTAGCAGCTAGAGAGAGGACTGCCTCTAAGGCTCTTGACCTTCGGGGGAAGTCAAGGCAGCGGGGATGACAGCAGTCTCTTCCCTGCCCTCGTGCCAAAATGGCTGACTTTGAGTATGAGTTCACAGATGTGGCGAGAAACTTGAAGACAGGATTCCCTCAACCTAAGAAGTGCTCAAGGAGAGGGAGGCATGGTTCCTGTCTTTCTCTTCGCCTTCCCGACTCTGTGACCACCTCTCTCTTGCCTGCTGGAGGAGTATAATTGGGTTGTAGGGATGCCCCGCTCTAGGGAGCCCAGGATTTATGGATGGCAATTAAAGTTTTATGAATTGCAGCTGAGGCTGGTTATTGAGCTATTTGAATGTGATTAGAATTCAATTAGAAAGTGGTTAGTGGACGGTGGGTCTCCTGAGTGTAAACAGACAGCTATTCCAGAAATGTGCTAATCCAACATCTTGTGACAACAATTAAGGAGTCTCAGGGCTGAGCATGGGGCCCACTCACTTGAAACTACTCTTGCAGTGCACGGTTTGCCTGTGCAGCCTTCGAAGATGTTCACTTTCGTTCAGCCCACCCAGTCCAGCCCAGCTCTAGCCAGCCTCCTCTCTCGTTCGACTAGAGAAGAACCGGCCATGGCAGGTTTTCTAACACCAAGAAAAGTATTTGGAGCTCAGCGATTGGGAGAGCTTTGTGGCTGGTTATTATTTAATACTTTTAATACTTTGTACAGAGTGGTTTGCCTGCAATGGATGGATGGAAGGATGGGTGTGCACACAATTGTGCCTGCTGCCTTCAGAGGCCAGAAGGCATCAGCTCACCCCGGAACTTGGTTGACAGCCATCATATGGGTCCTGGGAACCAAATCCAGATCCTCTGCTAGATCAACAAGTGCCTTTAACTGAGCTGTTTCTCTAGCCCCACAATACTTGTTTAAGGCCTAGATTGTTCAGTGGGTTCAAAAGGTTGGTGCTTTGAGAAAACAGCCCTTTCCTCTTCCTCTGACTAGGTAGGTTATCTACAGTCATGTCTGGGGCTGGGGCTTGCATAACATTTTTCTCAGTGTCGTCTGGTGTGTGCTTCCAAGAAGAATCGCTCTGTTAGTGTTCTGGAAATGATGTTTGTGTGCAGATCTATTCATTTTAGGGACTCACAGTCAGGCAGGTGGCTTACACCCTATTTGGTTTATGCTGGACTTTAGATATATTCAGTGTCCACTCTCAAGGGATTTTGGGAGAGGTGAGTGGCCTGGAGAGAGATGGCTGCAGGGGAACAGAAACTCCAGAGCAGGCTGAGAGCTGGGCTGCTGCTCATCATCAGGAAGATGTGTTCATCAAAGTCCTTCCCTAGTTTCTTAGATCCATTAACAGCAAGTTCTTGGGGGCTGTATCCCTTCCCATAACTGTTGATCTTTCATTTCCCCAGTCCTCTGTGCTTGTCTTTTTCCTCCCCTTTCTTCCAGAAGTCAGCTTCCACACCCATGCCAACCCACCCCAAGCAAGCCCACCTTCCATCTCCTGGGCAGAGTTGCAAACTGCCCAGAGCAAAGGAGGGACCTCATGCACCCAAGCAGGCGGGTGGCTTGGCAGCACACGTCCACGGTGCCTGGCCCAGTGCACAATTTTATTTCTCAGTGATTCTGTCTGATAAAATTTCATTGTCCATTAAGTAAGCCCCAAAATGAGGGCTCTTATGAGCCTATAATGAGCTCTAATTGCCAGGACTCGGGGAGCCACGTGGAAGGATTTATTCCGTCTTAAGCGGTCGGGTACAGAGTACAGGCTGTTACCTTCGCCATTGCTTTCATAATTCAAGGAGAAAATTAGTTCTTTTAAGGGGAGGGGGAAGCCTCGGCTTCTTTCTCTTTTGCTGAGGATGGTAGAGGCTGGCTTTGTCTTCCTTGAGCACTAGGCAGTGTCACCCGTGCAAAGATAACAAAATCGCTTTTCCCCATTCCAAGACAGAGCATCTTCATCAGGCCCAGTTAGGGGGAAAGAAAAAAGAAAGAAAGAAAAGAAGAATCAAAGCAGCTGTAAAAAGTACAGCAGTGCTTTCTTGCCACTGGGCTTTTTGAGGTTGGGTTCTTTCCAGATCAGCCTTGAGACTTAAACACATGGATTCTAGGTTTCAAATGGTTTTATAGCACCCCCCCCTGCAGCCCCACACCCCCACACCCCGTGATGGAACCTGACCAGAGTCTCACATTCCTCTCTCAATTTCCTTTCTTCCAGTTTTCCCTTTCATGGGCAAAGTGGCATGGCTTTTCAGCAGGCCCCAGAGTTGTGACCTGTTGATGTGCTTAACCATTCTTTTTCTATTTTTCAAGCATAACTCCCACTTTGTGCCTCCCCCATCAAAGTGGTCCCCCTCCCATCCTCAGTTCTTTTTTTCCCCCTGTCTGCTTTAGCATTGCCCTCTGTAGCTCTCCAGCTACAAACTGAGGCTGCAAGCAGGGCTGGATAGCCGGGGAGTTGGCTGGACTGCCTTGGATTTATTTGCTCCTCTTACATTGATTTCATATTAGTTTCCAAAGCGATGAATGATCTCAAAGCTGGGTTTTGTTAGCCGAATACAAACAGGAGACAGGACTTACTTGCCCCCAGCTCCCTTTAATGAGGTCATTATCAAAGCGTGAACAAGTCTATGAATGTTTTATTGAAAGCGCATCGTTAACTTGTATCCATCCTTTTCTCCAAGTGGCATTGTGGTATTGCTGTCTGTGGCACATCTTACCCGATATAGCCTGAGATTTCCCCATTCTCTGTAACCAGGCAACCCTCTCTGAATACCCAAAAATTGAAAAGAACCGCTTAGTCTTCAAGAAAGTCCTCAATAATAGTGGAAAAGAACAAAGATCCAGGAGACAACAAAATGCCACAGGGGTGACTTTTCATGAGCAATTATCTCTCATTAATCAGAAGAGCAGCTGCAATATTAATTTTCTCTCTTTCTTCCTCTCTTTTCACAGTCCTCAGGATTTGAATAATCATAAATTTTGATTTTATGAAGGAGTCACGTTTTCAGGGGCTGAAGGAAAGCAGCTACCTAGGTGAAGACAAGGAGAAAATGCTCTCATTTTATTTATTTATTTATTTATTTATTTATTTATTTATTTGTTGTTGTTGTTGGGTAAAGCTGTCAGCGAAGCAAAATTTAAAAAAAATAAAAATAAAAAAGACAAAAATACTAAAGAAAACGCACCCCCCCCTTTAATTCTAGACTGTTGCTGAGAATCAGGACCCATTCTTTTCCACCCCTCCTCCCTGCCAGTGACCCCCCTTTCCTCCCCCTGCCCAGACCCTTTCCCTAGTTTTGCTCTGAGTAGGGTGGAGGGAAATGTCCCTGGCGTCTGGCGTGGGAGTTTCAGCTGGGGTTTGGCCCGTTTAACTTGCAAACGTGAAACCAAGCGTTGTCGATCTGACCAAAGAGACACTCTTTGGGCGTAACTTGTATTGTGACCATCAAAAGCCCTCCAGCCTCAGATGAACTGAGCCGGCCATTCAGCAGAAATGGGGCGCTCGCTTTCCATTCAGGCTCTGGAGAGGCGATTGTTCCCAGGATGTGTAGCCAGAGTGGAAAACGTGGGTCCCCAGATGAGGCTGTAACCTGCAAACGAGTTAGTAGGGAGTGAAAGAATCTCATTAAAGGATGCAATTACGAAACGCCTTCTCCCTCCCCTCCCCACCGTGGAAGCAGTGGGTCCCGGTCCCCACATTCCTGCACTGGGTGAGCGGTGAGCTACAGAAAAGCCCGTGGTGTTGCTTTTAATGTAAATCAGGACCCAGAGAGGTAACAGGTTGCAGCCCCTATGGCCGAGGCAGTACCCAAAGTGCTTTTGCTTCTGCCTGGTGTTTATTCAGAGTAGATGGGCCTTTGAGAGACCTGAATTCCCCTTTGTGCTCACCACAGTTGCAGGAGTTCAATTGAGCCCTCTGGAGAGAGGGAGGGGGCCGTCTTCTGAGAAAAGAGTTAGGGGTTTGACTCAGAATTTCAGGAAAAGCAGCCTGCCTGTCTCCCGGCCTTCTGGCCATAGGAAGAGAGTTTTGACGGCAGCAAATCAGTTCCCCTCAGTTCCCCACTTCGCCTTAACTGCTGTTCGCCACCTCCACATTCTAACCAGGCGACCACTCTCCCACCCTCAAAGCTCCTGTCTGTCACCGAAATAAAATTTATTGAGTGCCTACTCTGTGCCCAGCGTGTGCGAGGCACCACGGGGAGCCCGATGAAAAGGCCGAGACAGTATCCAATAGAATATTGTTTCATTCTGATAACAATGGCCTGAGGTGGGGGACAATTATCCGGATAATTGAAGCAAATGCCCCACCTCCCGCCCTCGGGCTCTGGTTCCTCTGGCACTTCCCAGCCTCACTTCTCTTTTCAGCCGTGGTGCGTTTGTATAAGGGGAGCAGGCAAGGCAGGGAGGAGTTGAGTATTCACAGAATACCAATTCCCTACGTCCCTAAATTCGATGCAAGCATTGGGCTGATTTAGCTGCATAATTACGGGGATCAAAACAAGTTTCTTTCTCTCCTTTTTTTCCACATTTCCCCCTTTCGTCCCCCCTCCCCCAACCCAGAACACTTGCATAAAAGGAGTCTGCAGCTGAGCCACATCCTTTTCATATTTCTTTTTCATTTTACCCAAATGAGAGTGAACCTTTGTTCCTTAAAAACTTTTCAGCCTTTCTCATTTTCAACCTTGGTCATCCACAAAAACCACCCAGAGAGCTTTTTACAAAAACACCCTACCTGGCTCTGCAGGGCATGGTAGCACACACCTTTAAGCAGGTGAGTCTCTGTGAGTTCTAGGTCAGCCTGGCTACATGGTGAAACCCTGTCTCAACAAACAAACGAAACAACCCCCACCAAAGTACTGCAGATTTTCCTGACAGGCAGCCAGAAGTAGTACTGAGAAAAGCCTATTCCTGACTCCTCCCATCCTGAACCTGCAGCCATTGACTTAACTCCGTAAACTTCATTCAATCCTTTGATAAATGAAAAGAGTATTGGCCTAGGGATGTGGTTCGGTGGTGAAGGAGTTGTCTGATGGGCAAAGGGGCGCTGTGTTTTGATCCTCACCATCACTTCCCCTTCCCAAAAGTGTGTATTGAGCACCTGTTATAAGCCAGGCTCAGGAGGCAGGGACTTCAGTAGCACAGTGCCAGCCCCCTGGGACTTTCTAATATGTTAAATGAATCAACAAATCACCTCAGACCTGGTAGGTTACAGAAGGTCGTGGGAATATGAAAGAAAGCCCCTGGAGCGCTGTGAGTTGGAAAAAAAATTTTAAAAAGATGCCTGAAATGACATTTAAACTGAGTCCAGCCAGGAACATGAGGACTAAGTCTCAGGCCATCAAAGAACTTAGGGGAAGGACACAAGAGCCCAAAGAGTCTCTCCTTTTAAACCGAGAGGGCTAAAAAGAAGTCATAGACAGTGAAAGACGAAATTCAATTTTTGAACTTGTGAAATACGGAGGGAAAAAAGCCACCATTCTCAAATGTTTGTGAGGAATTAAGAATTGCCCGCCACCATGCCTAAAGTCTGCTTGTTTGTTTATTCATTATTGTCGTTATTATTATTATCCAGCACCTGCAACTTTGAATCGGGCAGGAGGTATCAGAGGCTCTGGATGCGGCTTTAAGGAACCCTGCAAGCCAGAGCCAAGTCCATTCCCCCAGACCTTTCGCCTTTAGGCTGTAAAGCTTTTGCACTCACTCTGGAGAGTTCCAGACTTCCGTGTCTGGGCACTGGCAGTCTTGTGGATCTGAGTCGTGGCGGCAATGCCTCACCATATCCCACCCACTTCACGAAGGAGGGCTCTCTGTATCAGGAAGACAACGCGGCCTTGCCTGCGCGACTCATTTAATCCCGGCAGCCCTCCCGGAAGAAGTGCGATCATTTATGCCTGTGGCGCAGAGCTCCTAGCCTAGGGAAGGTCAGAGACACACTCTAGGTTCTCCAGCTAGAGATGGCAGGACTGGGAGGCAGATCCCATTTGCCTAAGGTGGGGGATCTAGACAAATTCTGCCAGCCAATAACACAACCGGTATGTACCAAGCACCTCTGTGTGCCTGGCAGGAGGCTAAAATGTCACACAGTATTTATTTTCTCACAATGACTTATTATGTACTCTTTATATATATTCAAACCCTTGATTAGTGTGGTTTTCCGATATATTTAAAGGTTCCAAAGCTCGGCCAAACATGGCCAAACTGTGGCCAAAAGGACAGGTTAGGAGGAGGATAGGGAGTCTGAGCGATTTTATGCACCTGCGCCCAGAACCCAGGACCCTCAGAATAAAACTAAAATCTCTTCATTTTACTTCAGAAGCTCACTACAATCAGTCTGCATTACTGTGGGTTTAATTGCAAGTTTGGGAATCGTTCCCAGCTGACTTCAAACTGCACCCAAGCAGAAACTGGATCTGTTTTGTTTATTCCCAGTGTTTGTCCATAGGTCCAGTCCATAGGTGAGATGAGAATTCGCACAGATGAGCATTGACACCTGCTGAAAGCCTGGCTCCTCATTTCACGGACGGGTAAACTGAGGCTCTGAAACACCTGGAAATGGCAGAGGGCATTCGGCCACGGTTGTTTCTTCCTTCTTCCGAGGGAGGCTCTCACACTGCAGCCAAGAACGGCCTCAACTTGCGGTTCTCTGGCCTCAGCTTCCCACGTGCTGCACTTTCAAGCTAAGGCCCTCTTCTCTTTTCACCCAGTTCACAGCTTCCAGCGGTCGGTGTCCCTAGACCAAAACGGACAGAACGTGAGCACCCAGGCTGTGCAGCTGGACCGTACCCAAGTCCTCGCATGCGCTCCGGTGCCCAGAGGCGCGGCGTCCTGCGGGTCCCCCAGTGCCCGGAGCGCTCGCCACGCCCTCCCTCCCCTCTTCCCAGTCAGGCTCGCGGGATAAAATAAGAGAATCCTCACCATCGAGCGCACCGAACCAGAGCTCCCACACAAGGCACCATCGATCCAAAACCCACCTGAGAGCCTGCGGGCACCGCGACCTCTCCGACGCGCCACAGGAGCGCTTGTGTCCCCTCCGCCCCCGCGCGGAGGCTGTGCGCATGCGTGGATGTGAGGCGGGAGAACTTGAACGTGTGGGCGACTATGAGTTTAGGTGGAGTTGGTGGGTCGGGGGTAAGAGTGAGTGCGTGGACTTGAGAATCAATGTGAAGGCGAGCGTAGCGCGTGTGAAGGGAGTGTGTGTTCCACGTGAGAGGCTGACCCTGTGAGTGGGGGAAGGAGGAGGAGGTAGGGTTAGGGAGGGGGGAGAACCTGTGCGCTGAGGGCATGGCCAGGCCTTAGGTGCTAGTGACTTTGGCGTCTAAAGGGATTTCCCTCCGTTCAGAGTCCGGTTGCACGACTTGGAAGGGGGCGGGGACTAGATGCTACCGCCACGGGGATCCTCTTTCACTGCTCCAGGTTTGCCCTTTGCCTGGTGGGTCATCTTTCCATTCATTTGTGTGCCGAGCTTTGACGGTGTGCCAGCAGATGCCAGGCTCTGCGTCAGGCTCTGGGGAAACCAGAATTAAATAGCTTAGGTCTCATGCATCACCTGCATCCACTGGGTCTTCTGGGTTTCCTGTTTCTGTGTGATAGACTGCTTTGCAAGATGTCCGTGATAAGCACAAATGTTGGCCTCAGCCTGTAAGCAAAGGTGGCAAAGGTGCATGAAGCAGCTTGTAAGTCAGAACAAGGACTTATAACAGAATAAGGCCTTTTAACCTCTGACCATTCCAACTGTAGGCCTAGAGGCCCCTAGCTTTCCTTCTGACTTTCTTGGAGAAGTCCCATGTCTCTCTCCCTCTACGTCAAGTCTTGTCTCAGATATCATTTTCTTCTTCTTCTTCTTCTTCTTCTTCTTCTTCTTCTTCTTCTTCCTCTTCCTCTTCCTCCTCCTCCTCTTCTTCTTCTTCTATCAAAGTACTACCATTCTCTTAACATACCAGGTACACTTTTTCTCTTAAGGGGTTTATTGCTTTCTGCTGCATACTCTGTAATGTGCTGAGTTGGTTTGTTTATTGTGCAAATCTCCTTGTTGGATGACAGCTCCTGGAAGAGATGAAGGGCCACTAGGGCCACTGTAAACAGCCCTGCCTGGTGGCACTCACCTAGTGCTGATTGAGAGATGGGAAGGAGAAGGAGTTCTCCACAGCTCGCTCTGAGGCACAGTTCTTTCTTGTTTCTGTACAACACTTTGGCGTGTACAAAGACTCTTGAGAAAATTGTTATTAAATCTGCACAACTATGTAAGACTTTTTTCTTTTCATTTATTTTAAACAGACTCATGTAGTCCATCCTGGCCTGGAGAGTGCTCTGTACTTGAGGCTGGCCTTGAACCCTGATCTTCCAAGTGCTGATGTGTGAGTCATCACACCCCTCTGAGACTTTTTCATTTACTACATCTTTCTTTGTTTTTGACTTTTAGATTAAAAATTTCAATACATTTTATTTTTATTATTTCTCTATTTAGTTGCATATTTAAAAAAGTTTTTTTGAGACAGGGTCTTACTATGTAGCCTTGGGCATCCTGGAACTCACTTCTATAGGATAGGCTAGCCTCCAACTCACAGAGATCCTCCTGCCTCTACTTCCCCAGTGCCTGCACCATTGCCTGGCTTAATATATTCTTTTTTAAAATTAGATTTTAATTTTTGATATCAATTACAGTTTATTCACTTTGTATCCCAGCTGTAGTCCCCTCCCCTTCAATCTGCCCTCCCTTCCTCATCTCCTCCTATGCTCCTTTAATATATTCTTATAGTATATGTGTGTTTTTACATGAGTTTATGTGTGCAGTGTCCTTAAGAGGACAGAAGAGGGAGTCTTGTTCCCTGGAACTGTTGTAGGTGGTTTTGAGCCACCATGTGGGACCTGGGAATCAAACTCAGGTCCTCTATAAGCTGCAAGGACTCTTAACCCCTTCGCCCCCCCCCCCCAGCTATCCCTCCAGCTCCTTCAACTAATTTAGTGTACAAAATAATGGATTTCATTATGATATTTTCAGACATATATATATCCACGTACCTTGATCATACCTCCCTCTGTTCTTCTCCTCCGGCTCTTCTCTCTGCTTCTTACTGTTCCCGATTTCTTCTACCAAATAGACCCATTTCTGTTCTCATGCTGCGGGTTGTGTGTGTGTATGTCAAACTGATAGTCCAGGCACACAGGAGCATTGTCTTCTGAAGATGCTTTGAAGTAATTGATACCCCCTTTCAAGATTATCACACGCACACGCTCGAACACATACACACACAACACTGTTGCACAGTAGTGTCCTTTGAGACTAAAACATTCCATCATGCAGGGGTGCTCCTTAAGCAGGAAGGCAAGTAACTCAAAACATAGTCAGAAAGTCCTTGAAACTAACCAGATTCACTAGGCTCCTCCCTACCATAGAAAGCCACAGAGTTGACAGTCCTTCTTGGAGGAGGAAACTGAACTTACAAAGAAGACTCTGGGAGAAGACCTGCTGCCTGGAACAAGCAGAACTCGGAAGGGACCTTCTCCAACCTGTTGAGCTGACTGTAGGCTATGCAATCTGTGTTAGGCTTCCCAAATTTTTTGAGCTGTCAGCCATGCTGGGGTGGACCTCAGTGCTACAGTTTTCTTTGAGGCATTTCTGCTCCTGTAAGTAACTCCCTTACCTATATTCCTAGAAGCAACTTCAATAAAAATTATTTCACCAAGTTGGACTTTGGTGGTACCTGTAGTCTGTTATGGGTTCCCTCTCTGGGGTTAATGCATACTTGCATCTCCCTAGGAAAAGTTTTGTCACTCAGCATACTCATATACATATATATTTAGATTGCAAAGATGAGGAAAATACCTACTGCTTTGTCTTTTCCCCTCCCATTATCTGTTTGTGTTCCTCTCCCCAACTTTGAACCCCTTTCCACTTACAGTCCCGCTTCTAGTTTCATAACCATGGTAGTACCCTTCTTAGAATGGTTATTTCTACAATGAAGAATTGAGCAGTTAGAGGACTTGTCTTGATCCTGAAGCAGCATTTAAGCCCTAACACCGCGTGGGGCTAGAGACAAGTCCGTGCCTCTAGAGCTCTTGGCTAGGTTGTCCTGGGCCTGCTGCCCCTGGGATCATGGCGGGGTCTCCCATCCACTGTGACAGTGTGCAGCTGCTTAAGCCACGGCTAGATGGTAGAGGTTAGAAAGCACACCACAGCGGTAGCCATATCCCCTCTTTTCTATAACTTACACTGGCTTGAAAACAAGAGCTACTGTTTTGTTTTCTCTAGCTGACTTGGAGTCTGCCCTGAATGATGTAATGGCTGCATGCTGGATGCCATCCTGCCTCTGACTGCTCTAAGCAGGCCAGCCACTGCCTTCCTTAGTACATTACCATTGCTTCCCCATGTCTGAGTCCTCTGTCAGTCCATTGGATTTAGCTGATGAGCTCAGTGACTGCCAAGTGATTGAGCAAGACAATGGGCCTGATTCTGCAGGCACACACAGCAGCATTGTCCTCTGCAGATGCTTGGGAATCACTGGCATCCCCTTCAGAGAGCACTGGTGTCTCAATAGACATCAGTCAATAGCAGTTGACAGGGCAGAATTTTATCATAGTAAACTACAAAAGGAGTTTCAAAAAGTAAGTCAGGGGGCTGGAGAGAGGGTCTTTAAGAGCTTATATCACTTTTGCAGAGGACCCAAGTTTGGTTTCCATCCTCCACAATGGGGACTCACAACCATATCTAACTCCAGCTGCAGGGATCTAAATATTTATGGCCTCTAGGACACATGCATTCACACATGCATGCATGAACACGCATACATGCACACACTTGTGAGCACACACAAACACACACTTAAAAATAACAATTTTTAAGTAAGCCGTGAATCAAATGTAAATGTAAAATAATTCTGGACACAGTTTTAAACATTTATTATTTTTTATTTTTTTTTAGATTTATTTATTTTATGTATATGAGTGTTCTATCTGCATTTACACTTGCCAGAAGTGGGAATCAGTTCACATTATAGATGGTTGTGAGCCACCATGTGGTTGCTGGGAACTGAACTCATGACCTTTGGAAGAGCAGACAGTGCTCTTAACCACCGAGCCATCTCTCCAGCCCCCAAACATTTATTATTGTGTGCGCACACAGTGTATGTGTGGAGGTCAGAGAACAACACTGTCTGCCTTTAGAGGGGTTCAGTGGATCTTGCCTCAGCTCCTTAAGCTTGTATTACAAACACCTTTAATCCTCCGAACAAGTTTTCAAGGTGCTATTTTTTTCTGTTTTCTGTTTTCTTTTGCTCAAGGATATTCAAATGCAACGAAATGAAATAGTTATTTTGCTGTTATTATCTAAATGGCAAATTGTCTCTGTGCTTTTGGGGGGGTACTTTCACACAGGACTCTATCACTAAGCCACATCTCTAGCTCAAATTACGATGTTTTTATGTGAACCAGGAAGTACAGAATTTAGAAATTTTAAGATAAGACCATTGCTTATTGATCATTGTTTCCTGAGAGTCAATGTCTGGTAGTCGACTATCATCGTAAAGAGAACCCTGCCTGTCTCAATTACACATTGTTTTTCTGTTTCATGACTTCTGATATGTCAGTGGCAACAATAATGAATAAAAAATAGGCTTATTTCAGGAAAAGAGTAATGGCCCACGAAGTTCAGTGAATGGTTGCCTTTCTAGAGAGGGCTTTCCATGTGGGAGCTTTCTTTTCTCTTCCTATTGTTTGTTTGAGATCAGATAAGTTCGTGATTTTCCACACAGCACAGCTGATACTGGTCATCATGCCCTTTATATTGGCAGGAGAATAACTTTGGCCCGAACAGGACTTTAAGTATATTTAGTTGTCAACAAAAGACAAAATATTTCAGAATGATGCCTATTTTAAAACATGAGGCCTGACTCATGTTGTCTGCAGAAATGGAAATGGAAGGCAGTTGTTACTGAAATTCAATTCAACTTTAGTCAGCATTTTTTTTTTTTTTTGTCAGTTTCTATACACAGTGGGCACTTGGGCAACAAAGATGACTAACACTTTTTTGGATTTTTTTTTTTTGAGACAGGGTTTCTCTCTGTAACCTTGACTGTCCTGGAACTCACTCTGTAGACTAGGCTGTCCTTGAACTCACGAAGATCCACCTCCCTCTGACTCCCAAATGCTGGGATTTTAGCTATGTGCCACCACCACTCCTCTCTCTTTTCTCTGTCTGTCTGTCTGTCTCTCTCTCTGGGATATAACTTAGGCTTATGCAAGGCAAGTGCTTTACCATGGAACTGCATCTGCAAGTTCACCCTGTTGCTCTGCTTATTTTGAGACAGGGTCCCACTAAGTTGTAGGCTGGCTTTGACTTCCCCTGTAGCCTAGGCAGGTCTTGAACTTGAGATATTCCAGCCTTAGCTGCTCAAGTAGCTGGAATCACTAGGCTCTGCCAGATGAGTATGTAACCATGGTTACCAATGGGTTCTAGCAAGTGTGATAATGGAAGGCCTCGGTTTATGGCATCAAGGAGGAGGAGGAGCTGCTGCTTCCTGCCAGTATCATCGATTTTGAAACTGGGCTTTGAACAGGAAATGCTCAGAGT
>CM053743.1:33240922-33304896 GCA_028658305.1 Pachyuromys duprasi
TAGAAGGCCTTTGCATGTTATCTCTTGCCAGAATAGCCATGTTCTAAATTAAAATTTCTCTACTGTATATATATGTGTGTGTATATACTCTATATGTACTGTAGAGGAATTTATATATACTATATATGTTATATATACTCTCCATATATTTGCTTAATACAAAAACAATACATTTCTTAAAAAGAAGAGTTAAGGATAATTTCAATTTATGTTAGCAGTTGGAAATAGAGATTTGACTTAAAGGGAAATTGGGATTGGCAATGAATGTGACAGGAGCCTACAGTGTTATATATAACATTTGAAATGATAAGGTAAATTTACCCAGGGTTGAAATGATGGTTAGGAAAGGCCTTAAAGTTCTGTAGCTCAGTACCTGTTCAGTAGTTGACACATAGTGTGTAATGTATTCAGTACCTGTTCAGTAGTTGACACATAGTGTGTAATGTATTCATCAAGAACTGGGTTGACAGAAGAATATGGACATGGCAAATTATATTTCTAGGAAAACATCATAATGAGACCCAATGTGTGCTAACCAAAAATTTTAGTTAAAACAGAAAGAAAGGAATTTGAATCTGTTCTCCTCTTACTTTCTCGATTCCAGGAATTGTGTGAGCTCTTGGTGTGTCTGTCTAAGGTTAATCCAGTATTTGCCACTTGACAGGGGGGTCTGGAATAGACTGGAATACCAAGCAAGTTTTAAGACAGTTTAGTATGAATGTGGGTTTAGAAAGCACTTGTGTGAGGAGCTGGTTAGTTGTTAGTTGCCTTCAGGGGCCTCATCCCGTCTGATAGAAATAGCACAGAGAAGGGGAACCTAGTATATTGTTCAGAGTCCCTGCCTTTTTCTCCTCCTGAAAGGTTCCCTTTCCATGTGTTCTTTATACATTCTCCAACTGAGTCAACTTTATGTCCAAAGTGCTTATTGACAACCGAGTGTGCCAGGACTCCACCGAGTGGAACACCCACACATTTAGGGCCTCCCTGTGGCTAATTATCATGACATTACACAGCTTCCTGGGCTGAGTCAGTTTTCAGTGGTCATTCAAGGTCATAGGATGTTTGCTCTCATTTCCTGAAGCTGAAGGGCTTGCAAAACGGTCTGTCCTGTCCACCTCCAGAGAGGAAATCAGTCATCTATGAGATCCCATGTGGAAGGGACAAGGAAGGAGAAATGGAAAAGATTAGATAAAGCAGCTGTTCATTTTTTCAGCAGCCATCTGGGTAACTGCCTTCAGCTCACTACATTCTGGATCATCTTTCCATCACATCTTGGCCTTTAGCGGAAACCAAGTGTAGGTCAACACCTCACTTCAGCTAGGCAGTTGTGTTCCCAGATAAGATCTCATCGACACCATTTCCGCTTCACATGCTGCTATCTTCTCTTTCTCTCTCATATTAGTTTTTGGGTTTTTTTTTAATATTTTTTTAACTTTTTATTTTATGTGCATTAGTGTGAAAGTGTCAGATCCCTTGGAATTGGCATTACAGACAGTTGTGAACTGCCATGTGGGCACTGGGAATTGAACCCCAGTCCTTTGGAAGAGCAGACAGTGCTCTTAACCACTGAGCCATCTCTCCAGCTCCCATGTTTTTGGGTTTTTCAACACAGGGTTTCTCTGTGTAGTCTTGACTATCCTGGACTCTATTTGTAGAGGAGGCTGGCCTTGAACTCACAGAGAGTTCTGCCTGCCTCTGCCTCCTGGGTGCTGGGTTTCCAGGTGTGCACCACCGCACTGGTCTCACTCTCAGATTTTTAACCTTCGAAGTGTTACTTCAAGCTGTAGTTTCTCTACACTTCTTTTTCCTAGTGCTTCAACCTCCGGTCACTCCACCTCTCCTGAGGCCATATCCGTTATCATAAGTTTTCTCTCTCAATAGCGCTTCCTGCGGTAGTGATCGCTCATTTCTTGAGTGGGTTACAAAGGACTCACTTGTGTGTACCTAAAGATTAAGGACATGTCCTTAATCTTTCAGACTAGTACTCAGCTTCACTTACGGAGATGGATGAGTTGAGTGGACCATTTGACTATGCCAAATTACTTTCCTAAGATGAGAGTAAGAATGATAAACATTGCACTAAGTCTTTTGTTATGTTATTAGAGTTGATTGCCACCGTCAAAAGCAAGGAAGCTCTTTCCTCTATTTGGTGAATGAGGAAAACTGAAGTAGAAAGAAATAATTTGTTTAACACTCTAGGCAGAAACTAGAGTCAAGTTATGTATTTCTTTTCTAGCTTTATCGAGGTATAAAATGACAAAAATGGCATATGTTTAAGTTCTGTGTGTTGGTTCATTTTATGTTGCCATACCAAAATACGCAAGGCTGGGCCAGCTCCATGGCTCAGGCGGTACAGGTGATTGCTGCCAAGCCTGACAGTCTGAGTCAAATCTTCAGGACACATATGGTGGAAGTTGTTCTCCGACCTCGACATGACCCACCACACCCCCAGATAAACACAAATGTAGCAAACAAAAGAAGACAAAAAGTTTGTAGCTAACTATGTCTCAAGGAGCGGAGGCTGTTCAGGGTGGAGCTTTTGACAGCAGCCGCATTGAATAGTCTTATTTTGAGCTGAGTGTGATGGCTCACAACTTCGGGAGAATCTCTGAGTCTGGTCCACATGGACTGTTCTAGGCCAGCGAGGGCTACACAACAACAAAAAGAGGCTTATTGAGACAAACATGTTTGGAGGTCCTCAGTAAAGGACACTGACATCAACACAACTGAGTTACAACACTCTGAAAAGCAGAAAGCAAATCAACTGTGTGCAGGCGAGCCAAGTGCACGAGGTGGTCTCCTGGGTCCCAGGAGAATTACATTAATTATGTTCATTATTTTCCAAGTGTGGCAACACCAGTGACCTTTTGCGAGTCCCCACCTCTTAAATCAGTAATTCTCAACTTTTCCTAATGCTATGACCCTTTAGTGTTTTTTTTTCCTGTTTGCTGACCCCCCCACCATAAAAATTACTTTGTTGCTACTTCATAACTGTAATTTTGCTACCGTTATGATGCAAACAGCTGACATACTACATCTGTGTGGGGTCATGACCCACAGGTTGAGAAGCCCCGTCTTAAGCTTCCACAACACCAACAGACAGGGGATTCTGACACACGCCTTTTGGGGAGCCATGCTCAAACCACAGTGCGCTGATTTGGCACACGTGTACATGAAATGATCACCACAGTCAAGCGAATTAAAACATTTATCACATCGCATACATTAACTTTGACAGTTGATGACTATCATCCAATATCCCAGAAAAGATAAAATGTGCTCAAGTTGACTGGGATCTTTTTATCCTGTTTTAAGTAAATATCTTAGTATCTATTGTTGTGCAAAATAAATCTTCTTAAATGTTAATCCTCAAAAATGACACACAGTTTTAAGTTTTCAGATCATTTTTCAGTGAGCAATTAAAACACCTTTGGAAAAGAAGAGAAAGAAAAAAAATGTCTCCTGATAATGGTAGAAGGGAAGAAACAGATCAGAAAAAAAGAAAATATAGAAAAGGATAGGAGGAAAATCTGGAAGGGACAAATCAAAGGCAATTTTCTGGAAGGGGAAGTTTTAACCCCTACCTGGAAAAGAAAGTATAGAGTAAAATTTCCAAGATCGTATACTTTAATGTCACAAAGCTATTACCTAGCCAGCTCAGTTGATAGAGCATGAGACTTATGAGAAATATAGGAGAAATATAAAAACAATAATTAACAAGTCACAAAACGTCTATTAACTTTTGAGTGGATGAGTCTGGAGACACATGCCTGTAAGCCTAGCACTGTGGAGGCAGAAACAGAAGTTTAAGGACATCCTTAACTACTAAGTAATTTAATGCCTGGGGCTACTTGAGTCTCTTTATTTACAAAGGGGAAAAAAAAAGATTTGATGGAATGTAAAATAAAAACTCAATATAGGTAAATATTTCAAACTATGTTAAAAGATTCTTCCTATATTATTTTCATTATAATTTCAAAAACGAATGAGGGATTAGAAATGATTATAGAATTATCCCTAGTGGCACAAACTACCCTGACTGAATTAAATATGACTCATGTGTCCTGATCAGCCCAGCCATCAAAATGTGGTTTTTATCACCTTGGAAAGAGAATAGAAATTAATGTCTGCTCTTTGGCACTGGTGTCTCCTGTTTGAGAGCGGGCCCTGAATGACATAGGTTTATGAACTCATTCAGTAACATTTAAAAACAAACAAACCTTTAAGTGAATCAATGTGGAAAACCACAGACTGACTGGCATCACTCTGAGTTAATCCCAGATTATCACCCGAAAGTGTTTTGATTTAGGGTTCATTTGCCAAGTAATGTTATGCCCAAAGCATCTTAAATCAGATAGGTCAGGATAGAGCCATATTCCGATGTTGCAAGGTGGACACAAGTCCTAGTGGTACCCGATTCATACTTTCATCACAAACGACCAGCTGCTATGGGGTACTAACCTAGTCACTTGACATACCCTTGCAGCACTAGCTCTTGAGCTGGCGGTGGGATGTCAAGGAGGTTGCCAATGGGATGAGCCACTGGTAGAGTGGGATCTTTGGGCCACACTTGGATCATATGTAGGGTGAGCAGCATCCTCATTAGACTTAAAGAACACATTTAGACAATGCATCTTCAGAGAACTCTTTTTCAGGCTAATCACCATGGTAACCCGCCACCAAATAATCTCCTAATGTTTCTCAGATGACCAGGACATGGCTACCTGAATGAAGCTATTATAGACAATGTGAGCTGCTTACTTGAATCATGGAAAATGGTAAAGCCAGGTTCGCCATTCTCTTCTGCTCAGCCACTGATTTTTGTTTATTTGTTCGTTTGTTTTTTGAAACAAGGTTTTTCTGTATAGCCGTGGCTGTCTTGGAACTCGCTTTGCAGACTAGGCTGGCCTCAGACTCACAGAGATTTGCTTGTCTCTGCCTCCCGAGTGCTGGGATTAATTCTTGGACTTTCAGACTATTGTGCAGGTCTGCATCTGTGACAGTTCATCAGCCTTCCCACTGCCCTACAGTGTGGCTCTGCTTGGAACAGGAAGAGGGAAGACTGGAAGGGAGACACTGTTGCAGGAAATTATTATTATTATTATTATTTTTAATGTAATTATTTTCTCAGACTTACCATTTTATGTGTACGACTGTTTTGCTTACTTCTATGTATGTGCACCATGTGCCTGCCTGGTACCCACAGAAGTCAGAAGAGGGCATCAGACCCCCTGAAACTTGAGTTATATAACGGTTAACACCATCATGTGGGGCTGGGAACCGAACCTGGCTCCTCCACAAGAGCAGCAAGTGCTTTCAACTGCTGAGCCACCCCAGCTATACACCTTGCTTTGTACAGACCTTTGTAGGTGCTTGGAACAGAAGCCATCACCGTGAGTTGTTTCTGGGAAAGAGACATCTGGCATATGTCGTCACTGTTTAGATGAGAGAGCTGAAGGAAAGGAACTCAGAGTTGACTGAACCTGCGGAAACACCTATGTTTTCCTTTCTAGTAACCTACCCAGCCAGATTAAAAACAATTATCATCAATCATAACCAACATGTACTCAGTGCTTACCATTCTTTATATGAATTACCTCATTCAATCCTTGCAACAACTCTATGAGTTGGTACTTTATAATTAGCTCTAAGCACAGATGAGGACAACAGGCATTGAATCTTTTTTTTTTCATATATATATATATATATAGTTTGTTTGTTCGTTTCTAGACAGAGTTTCTCTGTGTAGCTTTGGCGGTCCTGGACTCACTTTGTAGACCAGGCTGACCTTGAACTCACAGAGCTCCATCACATCTGCCTCCCAGAGTGCTGGGGTTACAGGCATGTGCCCCCGTGCCCGGCTTACATTTTTAGTTTTTTACATTTTACTTTATTTACTTATTTATATATTTTAAGATAGGGTTTCTCTGTGGTAGCCCTGGATGTCTTGTAACTTTATTTGCAGACAAGTACAGCTTCCACTCAGAGATATACCTTCCTTGGTTTCCCAGAGTGCTGGTATTAAAGGCTTGCCCTACCACACTTGGCTTTGAAGTCTTTTTTCTTTTTCTTTTTTTAAACAAAACAGTTTTTGAAACAAAGTTTCATGTAGTCCAGGCTGGGCCTTGAACTTGGCAGATAGCCAAGAATGACCTTGCATGCCAGTTCCTTTGTCTCATTTGCCCCATTTTTTGTTGTTTTTTTTTTTTAATTTTAAGTCCCACTTAAGAGGTGGGCCAGCTGTCACAGGCCTACAGTCCCATTACTTAGGAGGATGTCATAAAGAACCATCTTGGAGGCTGCCCATCATACTCCTTAAATCAAGGTGTGCCTGTTTGGGGGTACAAACATGCTGAAGGCTATTGACCGGACAGGCTGAAGGAAGCAGATGTAGCCTCTGCAAAGAGGCAGATACCTCAATCTACTATTTAGGAGGAAATATGGTTGAATTATAAGGGCGTATTTGGCTCAAAGGATGAAGATTTTGGATGGGGATATCTGTATGTTGTTGGGATCATACAGAAGTATAGTAGTTTTGTATCTCAGGGATTGTAATAAGAAATGGCAGAGGAGCAAGTTACTGAGTGGCCCTAGATCCAGGGAGTGCTCAAGGACTAATAAACAGTCTCCACCTTCAAGAATCTAGCCTTTCATGTGGCAGAACAGTAATTATGTTTGTATAAACTCAACTAGACATGAATGGTTAGCATCATAATTAGAGTGTTTAGTTACAGAAGAATCATATAGACTGATAAATGTATACTTGGTTTTCTTTTTTTGTCTTTTTCTTTCTTTAAGTTTCTTGTAGCCCAGGCTGGCCTTGAACTTGCTACAGATGATCTTGAACTGAGCCCCCTGCCTCTACCTCTGGAGTGCTGGGATCACCTGCTGTGTTTTGGGAGGGACTGACAGAGCCTTAGCTTCGCTCATGCTAGGCGATGGAGTCTACCAGCGGGACTACAAACCCAGGCCCCTTAGACTAGCCGCAAAGTCGGTATCCTCCTCCTCCATCTCTGATGTAGCTACCTCTAGCTCTGATACATGATTTGGAAGGACAGTGTGGAGCAGGTGGCTTCTGGCCCCATTCTGCTCTGAGAGCCTAGGGTTCTAGGAGTCATCTAAGAAATTATTCTGTGAACTTAAAAGACCGTAGAGGAGAAGACTGACTGCAACTTGTATTTTATCTTTATAGTATTTGATTTAAATCAGATAATATTTAAATCAGACTGTGTTGATGGAATGTAAGAAAATCCTCTGGGTTTTATGGATTTATGCTGAAAATATTCTGGAGACAGGATTCAAATTAAATATGTATGCATAGTGTGAGATGGCCCAGAAAAGAATGAAAGCAAATGGTTTCATACATGTAGCCACCTACTTTATATTTTATTAATCTAATTAATTATCCTGTGGTGTTGGGAAAATGGAAGGTGTAAGTAACCCAAATATTTGTCTGGTGTTTCACTTGTTTGTTATTTTGAGACATAGTCTTGCTATACATCTCTGGCTGGCCTGGAGCTTGCTATATATTCTAGGCTGGCCTGGAACTTGCTATATATTCTGGGCTGGCCTGGAACTCGCTATATATTCTGGGCTGGCCTGGAACTTGCTGCAGTTCTCTAGCCCCTATCTTCCAAGTGCTAGAATTACTTATGTATACTACCACACATTTCTATTGGTGTTTAGACCATATGGTGAGGAAACATATTGCTTAGATTGCTTAGATTCCAATCACCACCACCACCATCACCACCACTACATCACCATCATCACCACCACTACTGTTACCACCTCCATCATCACCATCATTACCACCTCCACTACTACTGCCTCCACCACCATCATCACCACCATGACCATCATCAACATCACCACCATCACCACCATCACCACCACTACCATAGCCACCATTATCATTACCTCCACCATTGCTACCATCTCCTCCTTCTCTTTAAATAGTCTTTTGTAGCCCAGGCTGGACTTGAAGTTACTATGCTGCCATGAATTACAGAGTCACTTGCCCTTACATCTCGAGTACCTTGCTGGAGTTTATACTGTACTTTGGTAGTACCTTCCTGGTGTGGTTTTAGTGGCTTGTACCTATAATTCTGTCTTTGGGAAGCTAAGGCAGGAGGATCAAGGTTATCACTAACTACATAGAAAATTCAAACCAGTCCCAGCTATCTGAGCTTTTGTCTTAAAGACAAAGCAAAACAAAAGGGCTAGAGAGATGGGTCAGTGGTTGAAAGAGCCCGCTGGCCTTCTAGAGGACCATAGTTTAGTACTCAGCACCCATGTAGGGTAATTTCAGCCCCAGGGGAGTTTATGCCTTCCTCTGGCCTCTGTGACACCTGCGGGCCTTCACACACACACATAAATAAATTAAAAACATAATAATAAAAAGTCTCAAAATGATTTTAAAAACCCACATGAAAACCAAATTATATTTGAAAATGTCAAAATAAACCTAATACTTTGCTAATTTAAAAATTCAAAGGTTTTTAAAAGGAGAAAAAAAACAATGCCTAGAATATTTTTACATGTTATGTAAGTCTTTACTTTTGTCCAACTAAATAAGCTCTGGGGCTGCTGAGATGGCTCAGAAGGTAAAGGCACTTGTGAAGCCTGATGACCTGATTTCCATCTTTGAAGCCCCTGTGATAAAAGAGAAAACTGACTCCAGAAATCCTTCTAAGCTTCCACACACATGCACATGCAAATACAAATAAATGTAATAAAATATTTATTAGAAGTTTTACCTTCTCGAAGTCCCAAGTTGATTAATTTTTAAAATCTATTTATCATATATAAACTATTGTGGTATATGGTGCATCAAACTGAGCATCATCATTAGGGACATCATTAGGACATTAGCTATTACAAGGTGGTTCATCTGATGTCCCCAGGAGACGTCAGTGAATGCTGAGATCATTTCCTTTATGTCTGGTTATATCTGGAAGCCACAGGACAATTAAACCACCAGGCCATAGGTCACCGCCAAATGATAAAGAAAAGAATGTTCTTGTTCCATATTTTGTACTCCTTGTTGATCATGTTCTTCCGCTGAGTAGTCAAAAGCTGCTTCCTAGTCAGCCGAGGTAGCAGGTGAGCCCCAGCATGGGCGGGGGAGAAATCCTGGGGCTGTATGTTCTGGGAGAGACGAGGAGGCTGCCTACCTGGATTGAGTGGCTTAAATAGCAGGAAGTCTGGAGACAGGATGGTAAAGAGCAAGGTACCAGCCTGTCTGGGGCATTCTCTGGCTTTCAGATAGCTATTTATTTACTTGCTGTCTTCTTACATGGCAGAGAGGAAGAGAGCAGGGTCTCTGCTGTCTCTATCAAGGTATGTATCCTAATCTGAAAGCCCAGCTGTTAGGATCCGTTTTAAGCCCACTTACCTCCCCAAAGCCCCATCTTCAAAGACCACCATCACACTGAGAGTTAATGCCCTAGCATATACATTTTAGGGAAGGGTGAAGTTCAGTCCACAGAGCATGCATTACCTCACCTCTCCATGACAAAGGTTCTAGTTAGGGTAAAGAAGCTTAGAAAGATAAATGTGGGACCACGAGAGATGGCTCAGCAGTTAAAAGCTGGCTGTTCTTCCAGAGGACCTGGGTTCATTCCCCAACACCTACGTGACAGCACCCAGCTGTCTGTAATTCCAGTTCCAGGGAATCCATCACCCTCATACAGGCAAAATAAAACAAATGAAAAAACCCAATGTACAAAAATTATACATAAAAATTTTAAATATAAATTATATATATATATATATGATAAATGTACCCAAGGATACTTGTACTGACAAAAGTTGTAGGTCTTTTATTTTTGTGGGGAGGTGGTTTGAGACAAGGTTTTGTTGTTGTGTATCTTTGGCTGCCCTGGCACTCACTCTGTAGAGCTGGCTGGCCTCAAATTCACAGAGATCCGCTTGCCTTTGCCTGCTGAGTGCTGGGATCAAAGGCGTGCACCACTACTGCCCAGCTAGTTCAAAGTGTTTAAACCTAGGCACAATGGACTCCTCACCACCCAGAAGGATGAGACAGGAGGATTGCCACAAGTTTTGGGCCAACCTGGGCTACACGACAAGTTCCAGACCAGCTTAGGCGATGAAGTGAGATGCTGTCTTACCACCCTAACCTCCCCCAAAAGCACCTCAAGTCTTGTTTGCCTCCCGGGGTGTCACTAAGAAGTTGTGCTGTTGATTTGAGCCAATGGGTCTGAAGGTAAATGTAAACATGAAGAGAATGAAGAGGAACTCAGAAGGAGAGAGATGTATGCAGGGGTGGGTACTGCAGCACAGGAGAATTCTTGAGGTGTGGGGGGAAATTCCTATAAGGTTGGTTTATCCTCAGCAAAGGTGGAGGAAGCAGTTTGGCAGGAAGCAATCCTGGAGGGTTGGGGGTGGAGTTTGGAATTATGATGTCAACTATTATAGAGAAATGTTTGACTCATCTTTCCTCACCTTCTTGGCCTTATTCCCAGGTCTCACACCCCATTTCTGATACTGGTAGGTTTGTCAGAACAGGAAGAAGAGGAGTCAAAAAGAAAACAGCGACTCTTCTTTACACTAGGGGGTGGGAGTTAGAATGATCTCTCCGTTGAGTCCAACGAGAATGCTTCTCCCACAGTGTTGAGAACAAGGCTCTTGCATGTCCTCTGGTGCCTAGTTAATTCCCAGGGTTCTGCAAAGAGATCCTCCTCTGAAGGTGGATCTGTGTGTGTGTGTGTGGGGGGGGGGTGCTGAGAAGGAAGGGGCTGTTACAGTTTCCTCCTCCTTCCTCCTCGGAAAGTTGTTAGCTGTTTGATGGTCAGCGGCTGTCCCTACTGAAGGGTCATGTACAGCATGCAGGGGTGTGGACCCTGACGGGAACAGGCCTAGTTTCCTTCTCTTTACTCCCTTTGCCCCCTCCTGTCTGCAGCCACACTTCGAGAATATAGCCGTTGTCTCTTGGTTACTGCCAAGGAGCATGCTCAGGAGCTTTCTGCAACTAATGTGTTGGAGTTGAAGTCCTAAGTGAGTCCATTAATATACACATGGGGCCAAGAGAAAGTTCACGTAGGGTCTCTGAAACAAATGACACTTCACAGACACCAAAACATTACTCGATGCAAAAGGATTGCAGTGATCTTCCCAGCAGAGAAGCCGGGGAGAACCAGGAATGTTCTCTGTTGTGACTCTCTCTATTCACTGTGTTCCAGGCACGCTTCTAAGCATTCCACATGTATGAAGACAATGTCAGGTAGCCCAGAGGGTGGGTATTATTGTTTTTACTTTATTTTAGAGACAAGGGTCTATTATAGCTCAGATTGACTATGGCTATACAGAGTGACTTTCAATTCCTGCTTCCATCTCCCAGCCACTAGGGTTTTACAGATGTGTGCCACCATGTGCCACTTTTGTCTTCCTGTTACATGTGAACAACCAAGAAGTCAAATGACTTGTCCAGGGTCACACAGCAAGTGAGAGTTTTGAGATTCAAAGTCAGGCTTCAGAACTACCAAACTAAGCTGCCTCCTGTGTGTGTACTCCATTGGAGCCTTTGGCCTACCCTCTGAACACCTAACAGAGAATTACAATTGCTTGCCTTAATGACAGATAAATTACTGTCAGAGACTGCAACACACACACACACACACACACACACACACACACTGCTTGCCACAGAGCTGGTTCAGTGTTTATTGAACGAATAAATCAGGGACACATGAACGATTTTTTCCCTTCCCAGCTCACTGCCCGTTTTCTTCAACTCTTTCCTGTATTAAATCGTTGGGCATTTCTCACCACCCACATTAACCTTTACACATTTTCTGCTCGGATAAAGACCCGTAAATGAACTTAAAGGATGAGGACACTATTTGGAGAACAGTCTTCGGACACCGGGTCCAGTACAACTCTTCTTTCCTTCCCAGTGCAATGGTATACTCCCATTAGTCCATGGTCCACATTGCCCTTAGGCCGTTTGAAGGCCTGGCAGACTCGATTATGAAGCCAAGCCCAAGGTGACCCATCCACTAAACCAACTGCTCCTTCCTCCTTTTTTTCTCCATCTTCTCTACTTCATCTCTTCCTCCCCCTCTGGCAAGGTTTATGGGAGCAGGGGTGGTGGTGGTGGAAGACAGATTGTCTTTCATTAGGGAGTTGAGGCATAGCAACTGCACCTTCTTGATCCGAACCCGGAGAATCTGCCAACTTTAGTTTATAGGATGATGGTGAGACTGTATCGGAGAGGCTAGAAGGACAGGACATTTGACTGGAACATCAGGCAGGACAGTGGACAAGAAGGCACTGTTTTGTTGGTCTCAAGTTGGGAAAGCCAACCAACTCTGCTTCGCATCGTGGACTGAAAACACTGACTAAAAAAAAAAAAAATTTTTTTTTTTTAAATTGAGATCAGATTATTAAAACCGGCGGTCCCACGCACGCCAGATTCTCTCTTCCAGCCAGGGACTTGGTCCGCAGTCGTTGTTCGGGTTGGAGATCACTTGAGCTTGGCTCTCGGAGCCCGGCCGGGGTCATCGCCCACTCCTCACAGACGCCGCCTTCCGGGTCGGTGACCCCGGAGCCGGAGGGCGGGGCCGCGCCGGGTGGGAGCGGAGGAAGAGGCCGGCGTTCCGGGAGCGCGCGCGGCCTCCCGCGTGCGCGCGCGTGCCCACCCTCGCGCCCGGCCCCCACGCCCACGCCCGCGCCCGCCCGCGCTCCCGGGAAGTCTCGCGATGCGGTAGCCGGCTGCTGCTGCTGCGGGTGGCTCGGGCTGTTGCTGTGGTTGCCGGAGTTGCGGCGGCGGCGGCGGCGCTGGCGGGGGTGGCGGCCCCGGCGGATGTTGACATTGTGTTGTTGTTCCTGCCCACGGTAATGGCGGCGGCGGCGGCGGCCGGGACCCGGTCTCCTCAGTAGCCAGAGTCGACAGTGCCGAACGCCAGCTCCGCGGCCTCCGCGCCCGTCGCCTCGCCAGCCGTTCCCCGCGGCCGCCCCGGAACCAGGGCCCCGGGCGGGGGGCTCGCCGGCGCGGGATGGCGGATTTCGATGAAATCTACGAGGAGGAGGAGGACGAGGAGCGGGCCCTGGAGGAGCAGCTGCTCAAGTACTCGCCCGACCCGGTGGTGGTCCGCGGCTCCGGGCACGTCACCGTGTAAGGCCCTGCGAGGGCTAGGACGAGGACGGGAGGCGCGGGCTGGGTGGGCCCCAGTGCCCCTCGGGGTCCTCCTTCCTTGAACCCCAGGTCCCCGGTACTGGCGCGGGCCGGGGGCCTTCGGGAAGCTCCGGCGATCAGGAAGTGAGAACTTGCTCCGTTTCCATTAATTTAGGACTCCCAAGTGGGGACACTGCCTCCCCTCTCTCCTACAGGCCCCAGCGGCCCGGGGGATGTGTGGGATCCCAGCAGGGAAGAAGGCTCTTTAGGGTCTGCCTTATGGGCCATCCCTACAGCCTAGGAGTGGAAGCGCACATATATTTTATGGGATCCACCTTTGTAACACCCTCCTCACCCCGTTACTCTTTGGGACACTGCCTTCCTTACAGACTATTGACATTTGGCTCAGAGGTCAGATCTGAGGTGTAAGATCCCAGTGGCAATTGGCAAATGAGGTTCGCTGTCCTGTGTCTGTCACACATACCGACAGGGCTTCCCAGTTCCTTAAGAGTAAATTTCTGCAAAACTAGTTAGAAATATACAGGTGGGTGTAAAAATAGAATGATATATGGTTGCCACGAATTACAAGCACTGAGTTTCCTGTAATGGTTCTGCTTTGGGGCACAAACTCTAGGTTGGCTTCTTGTTTGATAAGGGTTCCTGTGAGGCTTATTAGCAACATCAGAAGTCCAATATTATTCAAACAATAAGGGATGAAAGCACTCTGAAAGGTCATGACTAATAAAGGAATGTAGACTTGAAGCAAATAATGAGCTGTCCGGAAGGAGGAAGTTTTGCAAGTTTTGTAACATTTCCCTGATAAATCCTGAGTTTGTATAACTTGAGGTACTGATACTCTTTTTTGCAGCTGATATCTCCGGATAAGAAGTAATAGCTCAAACTTCCTGTGCTTCCGTATCATTGATTGATTTAAAAAAAAAAAACAGTCATAGCTGAAACTTCCTGTACCTGCATATCACCGTATTATTGCTATAAAAAGGCAGTGAGTCTGAAGACGTCTGGAGCGCACTTTTCATTGTGTTTTGATGTAGGGTGAGTGGGATGTGCTGAGAATAAGTCAGTTGAACAGTGAGATGCCTCAGAAGATTGTCAGCAGAGTCCCTGCATCTCTCTGCGTTGCTGAGAGCAGTCACCCTGACTAGCCATGTTATTTGGGTGTGCTTATGTAATGCTTTGGTTTCTTAGCACCTGGTATGTGTGTGTTTAGGGGACTTAACAGGATAAAAACCACTGCATAATCACTGTCCCAGTACCAGGACAGGGAACTAGGACTTAGCGCTATAATAACAGCACTGTTTTGACTGTCATTACAAGCTTAATTAAGGAATACAGTCAATTATGAATAATAGTTTAAGTGTATATCACAGTGCCTTCAGTGTCATAACTTGCTATTTAATTTTTAGTTGAACTCTTAGGACTTTTTTTTCCTTCTTATTTTAAACTTAAGGACTGTGGCTGCTTTAAGAAGCAATTACAAATAAAAAAATGACATAGCTATGTATCTTTAATCCCAGCACTCTGGAGGCAGAAGCAGGTGGATCTGTGTTGTAGGCCAGCCTGCTCTTCATAGCAAGTTACAGGACAGTTAGGGCTACGTAGAGACACAGGCTCAAAAAGATTTCCAAACCTTTTCATGTTGTCTGTGATGTTCCTTAAAACCCTCATGTCAAATCAAAGTTGGCAGAATTTTATTTACAAAGGTTCGGCTAGGGCTAGGATGCGTCCTGGTGGTAGAGTGTCTCCCAACAGCAAGACAAGAGGGTTCGAGTGTAGTTGTGATGTCTCTTGTGTTCAAGAAGGAAAGCTAAACATTTTGTTGGGAAGAGAATAGTCAAGAAAATTTGATTGTCATTGACTTTTTGGAGCGGTTAACAGGGGGGAAAATAACTATTAGTGAGTTTTCATCTTATCTAAGAGTCACCTGACATTGTGCTCAGTAAATACTAGGCTGTATTATTATCAGTTTTGTAAATAAGTCCTTTCATTTGCAAGTCTAACAGTGATTCGTTTAGTTTATCTACCCATTAAAATCATCTTAGGAGCCCCAGCATTTGCTCCAGCCCCTTTGAAGGCTAGTGGTCCACATATGAATGAAGCTCTAGTTCATGAGTAGTTTTTGGTGGGTTGGGGGAGGGTCTTGTAGATGACTCTGGTTTGTAGCCAGGATTCTACTGCAGACACTGGTGAGGGTGGTGTTTGCCACAGTAGCCGTAAGCCTTAATGTTTGTGATCAGCCTTAGACACTTGTCCCGATATTTGGGTTGTAACCTTCCTGCACTTACATAAATTATCCATCTCTTCAGTTCACATGATGGTAGCTGATGTTCATACTTTTCCAGATTAAGGATAAAGTGAGATAATGTTTGCAGAGAACACACCAGTGTGTGTTGCTGTGCTCAGGAAACACTAGCCTTTATTAATTATTACCCTCCTTAGGTAATTTTCTACTTTGAGAAACATTTGTGTAAAATATAGCAGTAAGAAAAAAATATAGCAGTAAGAATTCAGCATGCCATTTTCAAACCAAACGGTGATTCATTTAGCTGATTTTTTTTATATTCTGAGACAACTTGTATATATATGAGTCTTTGTGCAGTGAAACCCAAGACTATTTTGTGGTGCTAAAGATTTGTATAGTAAAATAAGGCTTACATATGACCACCATGCATGATGTTAGCCATACAGTTACTAGACTGTATAGCCAAGTTAGCACGTATAAAGAATTTTGAAATTGGTGCTTGTATACCATTAAGCCTGTTGAATGTGTTTCATTTTCCTTTCCTTTGTAAGTACGATGAAGAAAAGCTACTAGTAATTATAATAAAACATGGGCTTGAGAAATGGCTCAGCAGTTAAGAGCATTTGTTGCTCCCACAGAGGATCAGGCTTGGTTCCCAGCACCCACATGGTGGGCTACAATCTCCCATAACTCTAGTTGCAGTGGATCCAACAAAACACTCATACACACATACACACACAAATAAATCTTTAAAAAATTAAAAATTATAGTAAAATATGTAAGCTTACTTCCCCTTTTTGCTGAGTTGTTAAAAGCACTCTTTCCTTGTCACTTTGAAAGAAATGATACACATTGCAGTATTTCTGTAATAAAGTCAGAATGAAAAGATTTAGATCTATCTGTATACTTGCTTTTGCAGTTGAGTATTTTTAATTTTTCTAAATAAGCTCAGTATACTCTTACTTTAGAAATCATTTTATTCTCTTGTGATAATGTTCTTTCTTGATATTCTAGAGAAATACTATTTTTTCATTGTTAGTTTTGCTTGTAGCAGTTAAATCTTGTGTACAATTGTATATTGAAGAAAAATCATAGAAGAAAATGACAGAGTCCCATGGTTTTATATATACATGTAAGTTGGGAGACTTGAATAATAATAAGTGACAAACTTAGTAGGTAGTGTTGGTCAGACTGGCCAATATTCTTTTTTTTTGAAGGGCATAAGTAATAATGCAAAAACACACTGACATGGTATTTACATACAGCTTTTCTCTCACAGTTAGAGCTCAACAGATTGGTGAGTCCACATTACATGACACATCACATAATACATCAGTATTTACAAAGTTTTTTCTAACTTTCATTATGTTGCTTGAAGGGACAGAACCACAGGAGATCTATAGTGCCCATGGTCAGCAGCTTCCAGCCAATCAGGTTTAGTAGTTGGTGGCCACTCTGACCATGTTAAAGAGCAGCTTAGCCAGGCAGGGTCCAGGAGCCGGGTCCAGAAACTATGAAAGGTTCATACAGATGGTGTATGGCACTGGATGGCATTGATTTATAATCTTAAATTTTGTAGTTCTTTATCTCAGAATAAAATACAGTGCTGATTTATTGGAAACTTTGATTTCAAGTATTTTTTTAAAGTCATGGTATTCATTTTGTGTATATGTATATGGGCACATGATCTTGTGGAGGTGAGGGTACCTTCAGTGTGGATTCATATTAAGCTTGGTAGCAAGCACCTTTGCCTACTGAGCCATCTTTCCAGCCCAACTTTGATGTATCATAAGGATGACTACTCTCAAGGAATTTTAAAAAAGAATTTTTAAAAGTTGAGGAAAATAATTTAAAAAGCAATTCAAAGCTTGTATTATGTGGATAACCTACCATTATTGACGATGTAACAGTCATTATTATGTTTTATTGCATGCTCATCCAATAGCTGAGTCAAACTTGAAGCTTTCCTAGAGTGGGCATCATCTTTGATTTCTAACTTAAGTCATGTCCTTCATCTATTTGTTAAGAAGTAAAATTCAGAAGCCTTTAACTAAAGCACTCAGGCAGAGGCAGGCAGATCTCTGTGTTTTTGAGGCCACCCTGGTCTGTACAGTGAGTTCGTCAAGCCAATAGAAAAAACCCTGTCTTAGAAAAATGTAAGTAAACTTCAACAGAATATAGAGGAAATTATTTTAATGAGAAATATGAAGGAAAAGAAGCTGACTTTTAATAGGTAAATTTTAGTGGGTAAGCTGTCTTAAAGAAATGAGAACTACAAAGCCAGCTAGTGACTCAGTGAAAGCCCTTACTGCACAACCCGAGTAGATATCTGGATCCCTGGAAAGGATCCCTGGATCCATGCAAAGGTGGAAGGAGAGAACTGACTACACAAAATTGTCCCCAACCACTGTGGCATGCACTTCTCTCGTAGAAATAAAGTAAGGGAAAAATAAGGTAATGAGTTGAGGTTTCAACGTTTTACTGTATTTGAACTAGAAAATTTACGTGTGATTTGAATTCAGAGTTTGAAGTTAGATTGTGATTACTTAGAGATGTGAAATTGACTAACACTTAATTGTTAAATGGCCAGCTAATACAGGGGCTAAATAGTGAAAAGTTTAGCTGTGTACTCAGGAATTTTTAGTTTAGGTATAGTGACTGTAATCCCAATGGAAGACCACTGAGTTTGAAGCTAGCCTGGACTGCCTCAGGGGAAAACAAGTCATTGAAATAGCCTGTCTGTCTGTGTTGTGTCCCCATCTCTCTCTCTCTGTGTGTGTCTTTTTTGTAGCTCACTGTTACTTGAGCCTTAAGCTATCCTCCTGCCTCAGTCTCCCGGGTATTGCTTGAGCCACCACCTCTGGCAGGTTTTGGTACATTATATAGCTATCTTAGTTTTTGTTCTCAGAAAGGTTATGTCTTAAATATAACTCGGAACAAGTGATGCTCCTATCTGTACACTATTGTTTTCCGTGTAAGGTTATTTGCTCAGTTGACTCAGCCAGAATCATCAGCCAAATCATACATACTCATATGTATGAGGCAGGATCTTGATAGGCTGCACTTGACCTCCTGGGTTGGTTATGCTAATTTACCTTTAGCCTTCTGAGTATATTGGGAGTGTAGCCTTGTCTCACTATGCCCTTCTCTAAATGCTTTATTTCTAATGGGTCTGTAAGTGTTTCTTACACCAGACATATTTCGTACGTAATGGGAAGTGCTGTGGAAAGACATCAGCATAACTGCTTGATTCTTGGATACCTCCTAACTGACTATAGATGAACTCTTCTCATCTCCAAAGGGGATGATACTATGTTGGAGCCTAAGTATGATAAGCAGAAATACAACTTTAATTTTATGACCTAGACTCATTATAGGCATTCAATAAATTATCAGGATTTGATTTAATCCCTGAGTACACATTTTTCATCTATCTATCTATCTATCTATCTATCTATCTATCTATCTATCTATCTATCTATCTATCTATTGCCATTTGAAAAAACATAAGAAATCAGTCCAAAACGTAACATTACTTTCCTGCTTTATTTGTACTTCTTGGGTTTTTTGAGATAGAGTCTCTATGTAGCTTTGGCTATCTTGGAACTATGTAGATGAGATTCCCCCATCTACTCCTAGGATTTTAGGTGTGTGCCACCAGGCCTTGCTGTTTTCTACTTCAAAACAAGACCTTGAACATAAAAGCAGATGATCAGATCGACTAAAGGAATATTTAATCCAACGGAGTTACCTGGAGGTTGTGCTGGTTAGAGACCTACCTTCTCTAATGGCACAGTTCTCTTGTGTAGGCTGCCGCTTTGTTCCCTGCCGCTCAGCTAAACTGTTGCACTTGCATATGAGACAATTGGTCTTATAAGAAGACTACATGAAGTAAAACATATATTCTAGGTAACGAATTTAGAAACTAGTTTGTTTTGTTTTCTTTTTTCTAGACGGGTTTCTCTGTGTAGCCCTGGCTGTCCTGGACCTAGCTCTGTAGACTAAGCTGGCCTCTAACTCAGAGATCTGTCTGCCTTTGCCTCCCAAGTCCTGAGGTTAAAAGTGTACACCACCGAGACTGGTTCCAATTTTTAAATCATCACCTTACATTTGGCATATGTTTTTTGTTTGTTCTGTTGATATTTGCACCCCTGTTTTAGGTGGCGTTGGGGAGCAGGCCCTGGGCTTCATTTACTCTAGACAAATACCAGCAATTGAGCTGTGACTCCAGCTCCACAGGTGTTCCTTAAGTTTTCATTTCATGCCAGGTATTAGACACGTTTCTCAATGACTCAAAGATTTCCCCCTCGTGTAGTCTACAGTTAGTAGGTGAGTTATACATGAGAAAATGCCATGAAGGATACAGTGAAGGGTGCTATGATTAGGGAGAAATGTCTTCAGGATAAAAGTCATAGGAAGAGCACACTGAGTCTAGATGATGCTGAGATTTACACCCAAGAAGTTCAAAAAAGTTACAGTACAGATAGAATATACAGCGAACAGGATTGTACCTTGAAATGAGATTGGAGAGTTCAGTAGGGGCCAGAGAGGAATGTAAACTGGTTAGAGAGATTCCCCACCCTCCCATTCCTCCCAAACCCTGTTGTGTGAGTGAGTGCGTGACCGGTGAGCATAAGTAACCAGGGGTACTTACAGGGCCATGGCTGTCTGAGTGAAAGGCCATCTGCAGGAGCACACTACGTGCACTCTAGTGGCTCCACCACTGAGGGGAATGTTAGCTTTAGATTGAAGAGGCTTTTGCAGCAGTGTAGGTGGGGCATGAGGATGGCCTGCCGAGGTTTGTGGTCAATAGTGTAAGTCATCAAATCTTAGAACTTTTCAAGAAAGTATCGAAAAACATAGCAGCAGCTACCTTTACCATCTCATTTCCCCCTTGTGTATATATGATTCATTTGATTTGATTTTGGCTCTGATGGGTGAGACTGAAAAACTGGGTCTGCCCTTGCCGACTGGAGACTATTTTTAATGACATACGTGGACATCCTGTTGCCATGGGCAGCTAATATGCTGAGAGAGCAACGTTTGCCAAGCTGCAGAGGGTCTTCCTCATGATTTTGAAGTGAAGATGTTTGTGGAATGATAATTCTCCACTACAGTTTGTGTGGTGTTTGACATCTAATTGTTTGTTAGATTTCAGGAAAAGATTTGCATTTAAAGCTGACTTGGAGTCTCAAGGGCTGAAATGTTGTGGTGGGCTATGAAAAGAACGTTTCTTTTTCTATTTATTTATTTATTTAAGTTTTATGTGCATTGGTTTTTTTTGTTTGTTGGTTGGTTGGTTTTTGCCTGCATGTATGTCTGTATGAGGGTGTCAAAGCCCTGGAATTGGAGTTCCAGACAGGTGTTAGCTGTTGTGTAGAAATTGAACCCAAGTCTTTTGGGAGAGCAGTGGTACTCTTAACCTCGGAGCCATCTCTCCAGCCCCCTCTTTTTTTTTTTTTTTTTTTAAATTCTTCTATGTAGCTTACTTAGGGAAGAGTTGGCTAGACTTTGAAATAACTTCTTTTTTTTGCCTTCTGTTGATCACAAGTATATAACAAAGTTCTCTTTGCCTGGAATTCATTTTGTAGTTCCAGTTGGCCTTGAATCAGCAGCATTCCCCCTGCCTCTGCTTCCCGAGTGCTGGAGTTAGAGGTTTGTGCCACACCAGCTGGCAAGAACCTCTTGTTTTCTCTTTGATCTTGCGTTGTGGTTATGATGACATCTTCGGTGGAAGAGTTTATATATTCAGCTCTCTTTGTCTGCCTTTTTGTAGTAGGAAATGTCATTTGTAGTTACTCTTTTTGGTGGCCTATTGGTTAGTAAGCTTTCCATTACTGTAACAAAATGCCTAGACTAATTAGCTTTGAAAGTTATATTTTGGATCATAGTTCCGAGATTGCACACCTGTCACATGGGGCTGAGGGAGGACTGAGACTGAAAGCAGTCGTCTTACTGCTCCTCCAGAGGCCGTGGGCTGGACTCCAGCACCCACGTGGCAGCTCACTGCCGGCTCTCACTCCAGTCTCAGGTAATCCAGTGTTTTGTTTTGGTTTTGGCTTTTTATGTTTAATGAATGAGATTATCCATTCACAGACTAAAAAATCTAAACATGGTTCAAAATATGGACACAAAATTAAGATTAGACTTGTTTCCAACTACAGGAGTATTTATCTTCTGGTAGTATTCGGTGTGTGTGTGTGTGTGTGCGCGCGCGCGCATGCATGCATGCATTTGTCTGTATTTGTGTGTCTGTCTGTCCAACTGCAGGAGGTTTGTATCTTTCAGTCCTTGAGCTGTATGATAATCAAACACATATTGAGATGGCTGGTAAATTGAAGCATGGTTTATAAACATCAAAGTCTGCTAATTTCTTCCATGGTTATGATTTCATCTCCAAAAATAGCTAAAAGTCTGATTCCATTGAGTTCCAAGTCCAACATTAGGAAATATGTTCTGTCTTCATTTACTGTCTGTGTAACCCATGTGTTTAGTTTGAGTCTGTTTAGTTCATTTGTACATAGGTCTTGTCATAGCCATGGAAGGTAAAATTCTGAGTCTGGGTTTCTACAGATTGAGTGTCTAAGAGGAGTTCCAGGCCAGAGTTTCTTCTTTCCAAAACTGAATACACAATCCTCTGTTTAAAGCAGCCTCACTTGTAGCTTTTTTGTTCTCAGTTGATGGTGGACCCAACACCGGCTTTATTTAGATTAAAAAAAATTCTTTGAGTGTCTACCATGAACATGTGGGTGCCCACAGAGGCTAGAAGAGGGTGTTGGATTGTCTGGAGTGGCAGTTATTAGCCACTGGATGTAGGTACTTGTCCTAGTTTGCTTCTGTTGCTGTGTAAAAACCATGACCAAAAGCGTCTTGGAGGGGAAAAGGTTTATTTGGTTTATAGGTTAGAGTCTATCTTCTAGGGAAGCTGAGGCAGGAATCTGGAGGCAGAAGCTGAAGCAGGAGACCATGGAGAAATGCTGTGCATGGCCTACTTCCCAGTGGCCTGCTCAGCCTGAATTCAGGGCCAAAGCCACATCACTCACAGGGAGCTGGGGCCTCCCACATTAATCATTAGTGAAGAAAATGACCCACAGGCTTGCCAGTCTTGCGTACAAGCCAATCTGATGGGTGCATTTTCTCAATTGAGGTATCCTCTTCCCAGATGGCATTAGCTTTTGTTAAATTTACAGAAAACTAGCCAGTATACCCCCCCCCCCCAACACACACACACACATAGAGTAGAAATTCTGACACATCTTAGGTATCTTTCTCTTTAATTTGTCAAGCAACCCATTAGTTCTGTCTTTGAAACCTGGCAACTTTTGTTTCTGTTGCCTTTTACGCTCTGCTTTTCCCCCTTTCCAGCCTCACTGGCACAACTGCCATGATAATCTTATGAACCGTAACTCAGCGCTGTCTCTTCTGTACCAGCAACCTGGAACCCATCTCCTTAGAGTCCCCTGAGTGGCCTGCAGGATTCTCCCTGACATGACCTGCTGTGTGGACCTGTCTCTGACTTCTTTCTTCTGCGTGCTTACCCCATTCTAGTTATCTTGGCTTTCGTTCCATTTCTGAATTATTCTAGGTGTGTTTCTGACCTAGGCCCTTTGTACTAGCTCCTTTTTATGACTCTTGCCTTCCAACGTCCAGAAGCTGGGTCCTTCTCATCTTCAGATCTCTTTCAGTTAGAGGCTTACCTTCCTACTTAAAATCAGAACTCTCTATCTTCTTATCCTATGCCACATTCTTCTTTTTTCATAATTGTCTTCTGTCAGAACATAAATTAGCCAGACATGTTAGAGTACAAAATTACTTATTTAAGACTAGGATTTGCTGTGTAGCTGTGGTTGGCCTTAAACTTCAAGTCCTCCCACTTCAGCCCTCTTAATTCTGGGCTGAAAGTAGCCCAGTGCCTTTACACTTTAGAACATAAACTTCAGATAGACTTCTTGTTAAGAGAGAAACCCTCAGTAATCTTACAAGAAGAAAGACTTAAAACCTTTCCTATTGTACAGCAGTTGTCCTATGTGTAAAATGAACCTTTAAATCTTGCAGGTTTTGTTTGGTTTGGGTTTTTATTTGAGGAGCTGAGCATGGTGGTGCACACCTTGAATCTCAGCACTTGTGAGGCAGAGGCAGGAGAAACTCTGAGTTTAAAGCCTGCCTTGTCTACGTAGAAAATTCCCTCACAGCCAAGGCTATCCAGAGAGACTCTCTCACAAAAAACAAGACAATATTGGGAGAGTTGCGCTCATGACATGGCTCAGTGTGTAAAACATGATTGTTCTCCAAGCCAGGGACCTGAGTTTGATTCCCTGGAACCCATGTGAAGGTGGAGGGAAGACTCATCGCTACCAAGGTCTCCCTGACCTCCATATGAGCTCTGTGAGCACTCTCTCGGTTTGCGTTTCTATCGCTGTGATGGAACACCATGACCAAAGCAGTCTGGGGGTGGGGGGAGGGTTATTTAGTTTACAGATCATTGTCAACAGAAATGAAGACAGGAGCTCAAACAGGGCAGGAACCTGGAGGCAGGAGCTGAGCAGAGGCCCTGCAGGGCTGCTGACTGGCCCGCTCCTCGTGTCTTCCTCAGCATGCTTGCATACAGAACCTAGGACCACCACCCACAGGAGGCTGGGCCTTCTCCCATCACTCACTAATTTAGAAAATGCCATACAGCCAGAGCCTATGGAGGCGTTTTATCAGTTGAGGTTCCCTCTCTCCAGATAACTCTCGTTTCTGTCCAGGTGACATAAAACTGGCTAGCATACACACCATATCCAAAACCACAGAATAATAAAGTTTGAAAAGGAGAGTGAGGGATTGAGACAGGAGGCTTAGTAGCTCTGTGTCACACTGGCCTGTACAGTGAGCCCATGCCTCCAAAACAGACAAACAGACAAATTAGAGTTTGCCCTGGGATGGAACTTTATGAGCATGATCTCCAGGGCTCTGGATTTGACCCTTAGCACTGTAAAAACCAGAAACTTAGGTCAGCACAGCTTTTGCTCTTTGGTCTGCTATCTTATCTGAGACAAATAAAACTGCAGGGAAGATTTACTTTCCTGATGAAATATTGAATTGATATTTAAACCAGGATTAGAATTCAGGCATTCCTTCTGCATTGTATTGCTCTTCCAGCTGCACCACATTAGCTTTGTGTACTTGTCGATTTTTGTCTTATCTAATTGGATTGCTGGCTGCATGCTTGCCATTTCACTTCGAAGCCCATGGTTACTGCTTAGCTTTCTTGAAGTCAGCATGTTTTCCATACCCTGTTTCCTGCATTTTACCTCCTGACCTCGGTTGGTAAATTGTTGGAAATTTTGGGATGCATGAGAGATGGAGGACAGGAGGGAGGTGAGGACTTGTTGCTTACAGGGGACCTTTGTTCATTTCCCAGCACACGCAACCATCCCTAGCTCCAGGTCCAGGTGATCTGGGCATCATGCACACACATGATGGGCAGACCTACATGCAGGCAAAACATTCAGAAACATAAAATAAGTAAATTTTACAAAAACACAAAATAGTGGAGATGTAAAGGTCTTGGTCCGATTAATAACAAAAGCCGAGCACTTGCTGTGTGATCATTAGATACAGATGGTACCTCAGGAGCTTGTGACTCAGGCTGCAAGGGGAGCAAAGACTGGAGAATTTCGGGAACACTGAAACAGACTAGCAAGAGAAAGAGCAAACCCTAAGTACATGAAGGAGGACCTTGCATCTAAAGAATAGGTCTAGAGTGGTAAAGGACCTGACTTCCTGGTTCTGCCTCCATGTGTGTGCATATACAGAGACACATAATAAATAAGTAAACAAACCCCCAAACCAAAATGACAAAAGTACTTTAAAATACATTCTGTGTATTTTTGGTTGGTAGGTTTGTTGTTAAGACGGGTTTTCTTGTATTTTGGGCTGACTTTGAACTCCCTCTATTCCTGAGGGTAACCTTCAATTCCTCATCTCCCTGCTGCCACTTCCTGAGTTCTGGTATTAATAGATGTGTGCTACCACACCTAGTTTATATAGGGCTAGGGATTGAACCCAGGGCTTAATGTGTGCTAAGCAACTTCATGAATGTTATTGACTGAGCTGTGTTCCCAGCCCTGAAATACACTCTAATGCTAGTGGTATTATCTGTAAATGTTGGCATGTCTCTTGTCCATACATTTCCTTTTTCTTTAAAAACTGTCATTTTTCTTCATATCTTAATTCGTTTTTCTAACTCTAAAGAAAAGCATAAAGATTACTTAAAATTGGGAAGTTGTGTTTCCCAGTGAAGTAGAAAATGAAACTCAGGTTCACTAGGATGCAAAAGGGCTTATGTTTTTTGTATAATTGTTCCTAGTTTTCTTTTGTTCTTTTGACGTGCGTGTATATGTACTTTTAAAATGCAGTATACAAGTGTACGTTTGAGTGTTTATTATATGTACTTTTTAATGTAGTCTGTGCTGTGTGTAAGAGGTAGACATGGGCTGTCTTTTCCTGCATCACTTTCACTCTCCCGTTATTTTCTGAGATTGAAACTCACTGAGCACGTGCTTCTTCCTGTCTCTGTCGTCCCACCCCACCCCACCCCACCGCCGTCCTCTCAGTCCTTAGTCTGTGGTGCTGTGCCTGGCTTTTTATGTGTGTTCTGGGGGTCCAACTGTAGGCCCAGGCTAATCTCCACAGGCCTATCCTAGCCTTTAAATTTAGCTTTAAATACTAATAGAGTTTATTAGAAAAGTAATGGAAAACATGAAAGTAAAAAAAAAATGTCATCCATAGTCTTCATTCTTTAGGATTACCTACCATTAGTATTTGAATGGATTTGATTTTTGTTCTCATATGAAAGTAGTTACATTAAAATTTAGGTGATATTTAAGTTTTTTGCATTTTTTATTAAGGATTATATTGAGAGCATTTGCTACTCATTATGGGATCTTAAAAATATGAATGATGAGTCTCTATTAGATTATAAAGAACAGAAGTACTCGAGGTTTAAGCTATAGAATCTTATTTAAGGATGCTTTGGGGGCTAGGAGAGACAGGACATACCATCCTACAGCTGGACTTGAGCAGTTCTGACATTATCTTCTGCTTCCTGGTCTAGTGCCCTGTCACGTGGTTTGCCTGTGTAATCATCCCACCTTCTGCTGCTGCAGTGGGAACTGCTGGCTTCTTTCTTCTCCTTCACTTGGCAGTTTCTGCTTCCTACTGTCTGCTGTTTATTCTTGACTTTCAGGCCTCACAATTTTACTGTAAATTTAAGCCTTTTTTGTGTGTTTTAACCCGTAACCACAATACCATCTATTTATTTGTGTTATTGAATACAATATAAGGTATTCATATACGTCAAGAGAAAAAAAACCCTTTGTCTGAATTGGGCATTCCTGTTGGGTCCTGCCACCTGCTTTGCTGGTAGCCGGTCCTGTGATTAAGCCTACTTAAATCAGATGCCCATTTGTGGGCTCACTCCCCAGAGTAGAGACATCCTAGTGGGTTGCTCAAGTAGTGGATTTACTGGGCTATCTTGTTTATATGTGGTTTTAGCTGTGATACATTATCACATGTTGTAATTAATATTGTACAATATTTCTATTTAAAAATTTTCATTCTTAAAAATAGTGCTGCGACTTAGAAGAAGTGCAATAAACATTGGACAGATACTTTTGGTTTTGCCTGAAATAAATTGAAGCGATTGGATTCATGTAGTTTAGTATTTAAAAGACAAAATACATTATGAGTTCAAAACAGTGAAAGCTAAAAAATTTAGTATCTGATTAAGATATTATGCTTTGATGCTTTTAAGGTATACTTTGTAGCTCAAATGGCCATCCATTTTACTTACATAATGCTAGTTATTTAACATTGTGCCTCATATAAAAGTTTTGGTTACACTGGGAAAATTGTTTTGTGCTACATTGTGTAAGTTGCTCATTAAGAGATTTTTTTTTGCACCATAGACCTTCATTCTGTCTTAGACACTGTGGAGGGGTCCTTATTCCGTTCAGTCTATCTGTTAGTTGCCACAGTGATGTAACAACATATATTTTCTTTTTTGAAAACAGATTTGGACTGAGCAACAAATTTGAATCAGAATTCCCTTCTTCACTAACTGGAAAAGTGAGTGTCTCTTTTACTGGTCTACTGTTTGTATATCTCAAATTAGTTTTTCCTAGAAACTAGAAAAATACGTGCTGAGACCCATTATTGCCATTAGCACCTTAGTGTTGTTTCTTGCCTTCCTTTAGGTAGCTCCTGAGGAATTTAAAGCCAGCATCAACAGAATTAACAGCTGTCTTAGGAAGAACCTTCCTGTGAACGTGCGGTGGCTGCTCTGTGGTTGCCTGTGCTGCTGCTGTACCTTAGGGTGCAGTATGTGGCCAGTTATTTGCCTCAGTAAAAGAGTAAGTTGAATTACAGCTTTTCACTTACATTTATAAGTGTGCAACAAGTCTTATTTTTACCTCTTTTTTTTTCTGATGAATGAACCACACTGTTCTTAATATCATACAGAAATAATCTGTAAAGCAAGATTAAGTAAATTATATATCCAAATGTTATGAAACATCTATATAAAAAACTATTCATATTTTTTATGCATTAAGAAATTATGGTCGGGCTGGAGAGACGGCTCAGAGGTTAAGAGCACTGGTGCTCTTCCAGAGGTCCTGAGTTCAATTCCCAGCAACCACGTGGTAGCTCACAACCATCTAGAATGAGATCTGTATACATAATAAATAAATAAATCTTTAAAAAAAAAAAGAAATCATGTTCAAAGAAGAATGCAGTACTATATCTTTGTATATGTTAATTATGGACTAAAATTGTACACTGTTTAAGGATACTGAGTTCAGCTCTACCACTTCTGTGTCCATGGACATATTTCTTAACCTTCTTAAATCTGGTTGATAAAACTATAAAATGATAATACTTACCTGTGATTGAAGTAGAATTGTTGTAATACTACAGTGAAATAGTATTTATACAGCTCTTGGCCAACAGCTTATGAGAAATTCAACTTCAATGCAGTTTCAAATACACGAGAGAAACAGTTTAAAGAAGGAAATATATGCTTTGGCTCATGTTTTAGAGATTTTAATCCCTGACTGCTATGCTAGCTCCGTTACTTCTCTGCCTGTCTAAGCAAAAATGTCATGAGGCTGAGCAGAGCTGCTTGCCTCACAGTTGCCAGGCATCAGAGAGGGAGGGGAGGGATTGGAATAAGATGTAGCCCCTGAGAACAGAGCCCTACTCATTTGACTAGATCACATCTCTACACATGTGAACCACCTTCCAAAAGGCCATCATATTACGAACCTGTGAATTGTTTAATCTGTTGAGTAGGTCATACTCCTTATGATCCAAATCATCTTTCAGTGTACAGACTCTCCCAAGCTGTGTTCTGCTGTTGATAAAGCTATATCCACAGCTCTCGTTTTACTTTTTAAATTTTTATATTGGGTATAAGAGTGTTTTGGCTGTATGTATATGCACACCACATGTTTCCCTGGTGCTGATGGAGGTTAAAAGAGGCATCAGATTCCCTGGAAGTAGAGTTTACAGATCCTTGAGCCGCCATGTGGGTGCTGAGCATTGAACCCCAGTTCTCTTCTATAGTAGCCAACGCTCCCAACCACTGAGTCACCTCTCCAGCCCTAATATAAGGGCTTTTGGTGGGTACTTCAAATGCAGCCCATAACAGAGGTTGTTAGTACAGCCTGATTAATAATACTACTAGTATTATGAGAGTACCCATAAAGGAAATAAAATGGTTACAGTAAGATAATAGGGAATTCCTTTTATTTTTGTATTTTGTAGGTTTTCAATAATGAATATACACTCTGTAAACTGGAAAAATTAATCCAGAGACTTAATTTTCACTGCTTATAATGAAAAGTTCCAAAAATATTGGAGTATATTAGCTTATTTTTTTTTGTTCGGAAGACATTGTCTTACTCTGTAGACTTTACTGGCCTGAAACTCACTGTATATATCAGGTTAGCCCTGAACTAAGAGATCTGCCTGCTTTCTGCCTCCCAAATGCTCTAGGCATGTGCCACCATGCCCAACACAGCACCCTTGTTTTTGTTATCTTAAAAAAATTATACATTTGAAATTGAAGTAATATTCAGCTTGTGTGGTAATTCAGCTATGAAAGCCTAGCACTCAGAAGGCTGAGACAGGAGGAGGACCGTGAGGACTGTTACATGCCAAGTTGCGGCCAGCCTGAAAAACCAAAGGGAGGGGGTATCAACCAAGTTTTTCGTGGAAACATTTAATTCAGAATTAAATGACAAGGAAATGAAGGAAACCACATTTGTTATTTGATTTCCATTATAAAGTTAGAGGTATATTTTACTGAGAAGTTTTGAGCTAATATATTTTATTAATAGAAAGGAAATGATGCTTTTGTAATACTTGTGTTTTATTTATTACAATATTTGAAATACATTTCTTATAAAAATGTTTACTATTTGGGTGCTGAGTGAGGGAAGGGCAGGTACTACAGCAGGTGTGTTGAGGTTAGAGGGCAGCTTTGTGTTATCTTTACCTTTCGGTGGGTTCTGAGGGTTGATCGCAGGTCATTGAGCTAGTATGGCTGGAGCTTTTTTGTCCCTACTTTCTTTAAGCCTTCCCCCTCCCTGCCAATTCTTGCCAGATTGTTTGTAGGCCATAAAAAAAAAACAAAAACCCCCACACCTTTCTGACAGTCCTTGGATCCGCAGTTGCATTTCTGTCCTTCTAACTCTGGCCCTCTCACAGCCTTCCTCTGGTCAGGCATTGCTGTTGTTTGAGTGGCTGCCCAGCTCATTTGGTTGTTGTTTGTTATCCTGTAACCCAATGAATTGGTGGGCTTTGCCTTGAGAGCTGGCCTTGTTTGTTTTTGAGATTTAGTTTTTCCTTCCTTCCCTCCCTCGCTTTCTTTTACTTTTTAAATGATTAATACAAGATATGTAGATAGTATATTTAGAAAACAAAGGTAAACACCTTATACTTCTCTACCATTTCCCTGCCTTGAGTATAAACTACTCTGTAGCATGTCATGGATATATGGAGAGTACTAGAGTTCCTTTGTAATACCCAGGCAGGATATTAGGCATTGCCAACCCTTCATTGTCATGGGCCGCTTTGAAAGTCTAAAGAAGCCTATAAATATTATCTTAGTGTAACACTTAATACATTCTAAATATTACATTAAATAAAATATTTTAGATTACAAAGAAACCAATTATATCTCAATTAAGATATGGAACTGGAGAGTATTTTAACACTGTTTGAAGACATCTGAAAATACCGTGCAATAGATGGCAGTGACAACAGGCTAGTAATGTGACATCATTGAAGACTAGGCAAGGAGACTCTCATAAAAGAAAGCCAAAGCTACAGTGCACCCAAGCCCTAAAACTGCAAAAAAAGGAAAAGAAAAGAAAAAGTTGACTAAAGGATGTCAACTCTGACTGCTATGACGATCCTTTTCTACCATGGACCTCTGGACAGACTGGATGTTCCATTTACCTGTCCCCTCTCTTCATAACCAGTCAAGGAGAACCCAGCCAGGTGGCTCCCCTGCCCGGCCCCACCCCACACTCTCCTACCCCACCACCCCTTTGCAGAAGCAGCTAATCAGTCAAATCTCAAATCCTTGGAGTATGGAGGGGAAATGATAGGGTTAAAACTAATGCTAGGGAAATACAAGTGGGATATGAGACAGCTAAAGTAACCAAATTAGAGGAAGGTATTGGGGCTCTGAGAAAAACAAAGCTGGCCTCAGCAGGTTGTTTGGCTCCTATGGAGCCCCTTCCTGGATATCTTTTTCCCCTAGCAAGCTCAGTTTGTAAGAGTTATACTTTTATACGAAGTCCTAGATCTAATGCATCTAATTTTAACAGTGAATTATGGGTAAGGATAATGTATATGAAAGCCTCTACCTATTCCAGGAAAGTGACTACTTTACAGGGTAGGCAAGAGGAGGACAAATGGTGGACCAAGGTTATAGGCCCAGCTACTAGGTGGGACTTGTGCTTCAGGATTGGCTTACACCATGCTTACACTGAGTGTGTACACTGAGTATGTTCCTGCCAGATAAAAATAGACTTTGCTTATTCTAAAACAACCAAGAAACCTCTAAAATGATTTAAAACAAATTTATCAAGTTCTTTATTAATGTATACAAAATAAGATAGCAGATCCATGGTCTGATGGGAAAAATCTATTATTTCTGCAAGTGTCAAAACACCATTCCTGTTAATGTGCATACATTCATAGTCAAAAGAGATACAGTAATTTCAACTAGAGGTTAAAAATCAAGATGCATTTTTATTCCTGTCGGTTTTGTGGACTTCGATAATTCTATCTAGGCATTTCTTATGAAGAAGCCTTGAAGGGGTAGGGATGTAGCTCAGTGGTAAAACACACTTGCCCACAGTTGCAGGGTCCATTGTTTGATCCCCAGCAACACACACAAAGACACACACACACATACATACACACAGCCTTGATTTAAAGATAGTAATTTAAAATTAGTATTAGCATTAGTATTTTAAAATGGGCTAAAGTGCTGCCTGGTCGTTAGCTCGTGAGCCTCTCTTTTCTCAGCTTTGTGATTCAGAATCTTTTTACATGGCTGTGATTGTCTCTGTACCAGGGCCAAAAATATACTTTATTATGCAGCTTAAAGTTCATCATCTTCCTCACAGTAACCAGTAATTTAGGTAACCAAACTGCCTTGCTTTTAAAACTCATTGCCACCTGTCTGTGGTGATGTATACCAGCACTCAAGAGGCAGAGGCAGGTAGATCTCTGGGTTTGAGGCCAGCCTGGTCTACATAGAAAGTGGTTAGCTAGGACTATACAGTGAGACTTAGTTTCAGGCAGAACAGAACAAAACAAAACAAAAAATCCAAAACCTTATTTCTAACTTGGTTCCTCGTTATGTAGCTCTTGTTTCAGAAACTGTGTCTATAGTCTGTTATTATCTGTTACTATTTTTATGGCTTCTAGATTGCCTTTCTTTTAAGACTACCTTAGTTTTTAAAAATTACCTTTTATAAATTAAAAAAGTAAAATTTTAGTTTAATGCTTTATAATTTTTATGAATGGTAAGTTACAAAAGCTACTCATAATCAAGGAATATAGAAGTTGATTCCAAAAATCTTTCCTTGTACTGATGGCCACTGATCTATCTGTCACTATAGTTTTGTCTTTTCTAAAGTATTATATTGGTGAGATTGCCCAGTTTATGTAGCCTTTTGGTCCTGACTTCTTTGTTTTAGCTCAGCACATTTGAAATTTGTCTGTTTGGTTTCATATGTTAGTAATTTTTTTTCTTGTGAGCAGTTTTCCATTATATATACTTCATTGTATGAATGAGTCTTTCACAGTTTGTTTATCCATTCATTAGTTGGAAGACATTAGATTGTGTGTGGTTTTGGTGATTCTGAGTAAGGCTTGCTTTATTTTTATGTGAATATAGGAGTGGAATTACTGAGTCATGTAGTAATTTTGTGCTTTATTTTATGACAAACTTCAAAAGTCTTTTCCGAAGTGGGCAAGTAGTTTTGCCCATGAGTATTGTGTGGGAGGTGCAGTTGCCAGGGCTTGGGCATGTTTAGAAATGGCATTCTTCCGATAAATATGTCGTGGTACTTGGAGTTGCTGTGTCCTTGTAAGTAATGTTTGTCACTTGTACATCTTCCTTTTGTAGTATGTGAGGGCTGTGGGATGTAGCTCAGTGGTAGAGTGCCTTCCTAGTATGTGCAAAGCTTTCAGCCTCTAGCACCATAAAAACAAGACAAAGTAAGAAATGAAAGATAACGTTTGTTGGAACAAATTGCCCTCTTCCTGTTTGACATAGTATCTCACTCTGTAACTCTGGCTGGCCTCAATCTCAGAAAGATCTACCTGCTTTTGACTTCCCATGTCAGCAAATGGGATTAAAGACATATACTACCACACTGACCTTTATTTTTTTTTTTTAAGAGCACAAAACCTACTTTTATTTACCTCCTTGTCATTGGTTTAAGAGATGTAGCAGCAGACAGATTCTTGTCCAGTGGCCTTAGCAGAAAGCAGGAAGGTTTCTTTGAAATTTGAGACAGACCATGCCACTGTCTCCATCAGCTCTGATAACCCCAGAGTATACTGGCTTTGTTCAGTTTGTCACCAGGAGGGTTATGTTATTGTTTGCTTTGACAAATCATATCTCTTATCCAAGTAGAATTTGATTTCACCTTGGACATAAACACTTTTTATCTTAGCTGAGCTGTGTTGTGTGGTCTCTTTGTTTTTGGAGACCTCACCTAGAGCCAAAATATAAATGGCCTCATAGTCCTGTTCTCAAAAGACCTCATTGCTCCAGGATGGAGGAAAGGACATCTTGCCTGTTTAAAATTGGTTATTTGTTGGGATGAGATTTATGTGTGTATCTGTGGGTGTGATGGAGTGCTTACTTAGCATTTAGAATGACCTGGCTTTGAACACCAGCACTGAAGAGGGGGCAGAGAAAATAAAAGAATAGTTTTAAAGGTTCTTTTTTATTTGTGTGTGTGTGTGCACGCACATACACATGCCTGTGTGTGTATTTATGTGTACCATGTGTATGCAGGAGCCTGTGGAAGTCAGGAGAGGGTGTCAGATCTGGAACCAAAGTTTCAGGTGGTTGTGAGCCTCATGTGTGTAGTGGGAATTGAAACCCAGTCCTCTGCAAAAATAGCAAATACTCTGAGCCATCTCTCCAACCTTGAATTTCTGACTCTTTTAAATGGTTGTTTTCTTTGTTGAAGTTCGATTCTGTCTCAGATATAACCCATACTGAGGCTTGAACTTAGTATTATCCTGCCTCAGCCTTCGGAGTGTTGAGTGTGCCAGGCCTGAGCGTGTCTAACGTAACTCTGATGTGAGTGTCTTGTGAGATGTGTCAGCATTGTTATTCTAGTATGTAGCCTGTCTTTCTATTTTCTTACCAGTGTCTTTGGCAGAGCCATTTTTAAATTTTATTTTAGTGAAGTATAGTTTATCAGTTTTTTTAAAAAAATGTGCTTTTATGCCAGGCACAGAAATAACAGCTCTTAGGAGGCCAAGGCAGGCATCTCTGTGAGTTCAAGGCCAGCCTAGTCTCCATAGTGAGTTGCAGGGCAGTCAGAGCATCACAGTGGAACTTTGTCTCTGAAAAGAAAATAGAAAAGTGAAAAGAAAAGAAAGAGAAGGAAGGAGAAAAGAGAAGAGCAAAGCAAAGCAAAAGCAGTGCCTTTGCTACTACTGTCTTTTATTTTGCCTTAAGAAAAGTTGTGAAGATTTAGATCTCTCCTGTATTTTGTTCATAGGTATGACAATGTCAAAGTTCATGTTTTGGCACATGACTCTTTAGACTTTGTAGCATGTTCGTTAAAAAAAAAAACTATCTTTTCAGTATTAACTGAGAAATCAATTAGTCATATTTGATTTTTTTCTTTGTATGTGTGTGTGGGGGTGGTGGTGGATGGGTTTGCTCAAGACAGGATTTCTTTGTAGCCTTGGCTGTCATGGACACTCTTTGTAGAACAGGCTGCCCTTGAGCTCTCAGCAGTCCACCTGCTTCTGCCTCCCTTAGCACTGGGATTGTAGGCGTGCACCACCAGGCCAGGCTAATTAGTCATTTGTATGAATCTCTTTGTGGACTTCATTATGCTCCATTCATGTTGATCTTAACCTTAATATCACACTGTCTTATTTACTATAGCTTATTTACTTTACCTTAACTAACACTCAGTGGGGTGAGTCTTGCAAATTTGTATGAACACAGCCCCCCCTTATGAGGTTGGAACTCATGTAGTCCAGGCTGGTCTTGAGCTTGCTATGTAGTAGATGACCTTAGCCCAGTGATCGTCTTGCTTCCACTTTCCAAGTTCAGGGATTCTCAGCATTTTACCATACCTAATTCATCAGGGGCTGAGAGCCGACTGCTTCATGCAGTTTAGGCATCAGCTGGGCTACATTCTTAGTCCTGGAATTTTGTTCTTTTTTAAGACTTTTTTCTTTGATTATTGTTTTCTCCATGTAAAATGTAAACTCAGCTTGTTAACAGTTACAACAACTACTGACTTTTTTGAGAGTTAATGTTATGTGTAAGGGTAAAATTTCGCCTCCATGTATGTCTGCGCATCATGCCCTGCAAAGACAGCTGTCCCCTGCAACAGTGCCAACACTCTGAAGCCTGTAAAGATCCTGAACCTTATTGGTGCTTGGAGAATAGTCCAAGCACCAATTGAAGTCCTCATTATAAAGACGGAAATCCTATATTAAAGCCTAATTGTGAAAGAGAATAGTTGGACCATTTTTCATTGCGGAAGAACAGCTTTTATGTGCTAGAGAGATGGCTCAGTGGTCAAGAGCAGAGGACTTGAATTTGGTTCCCAGCACCCATGTCAGGTGGCTCACAACCACTTGTAACTCCAGCTCCAGGGAATCTGATGGCCCTTTTTTGGCCTTCACTGGGAACTGCTCTCAGCAGGCACACATTCATGTGCCCCCTCCCCTCCCCTCCCCATAATTAAAAGAAATCTTGAAACTATTTTTATTTAATTTTTTTTATACAATGTGTTTTGTTCATGTTTTTCACTCTCCCTCCTCTTGTGTCACTGGTCAATACTCAAACTCAGCACTGTACTTTTGCGCATGGTCTCCAAGGAGAAGCTGGTGATCACAACCAAAGGCTTGGAGGTTGGGCAGTGATGGAGCTGGAAAGAGTAGGTGTTCTCAGAAAGATTTTAAATAACAGAGGAAGAAATAAAGCACACTCCCACCTACAGATGCAGTTCTTCAGACCAATATGCTGTTTAAACAGGAAGACAAAAGCATGCCCAGAACTTTTTTTTTTTCCTTTCTTCTGGTTTCTATCTCAGTCTCTTAGGCAGAAAGTCTGTCCCTAGGTCTTCTCTCATTAGCTCCTCTCTGGAGTGCCGTTGCCTACCTACAGATACTTTATTTCCTTATGAGACAGAGTTTTACTGTTCTGTTGGTTGGTTTTATGTCAACTTGACATAAACCAGACTCATTTGGGAAGTGGGACCCAACTGAAAATGTCTTTGGGGACATTTTCTTTATTGATGATTTATAGGGGAGGTCCAGGTCACTGGGGACTGTGCTACCACTGAGCAGGTGGTCTTAGGTGGTATAAGAAAGCAGGCTGAGCAAGTCATGGGGAGTAAGCCAGTTACTCCTCCATGGCTTTTGCTTCAGTTCTCTTTCCACATTCCTGCCCTGACTTCTCTCAGTGACAGAATATGACCTAAGAGTTTACAGACAACTAAGGGTCAGCCATGGCTTTTGCTTCTATGTCATTTTTTATGCTTGTTTTTATATTTTATTTTTATTTTTGGCAAGGCTTGAGACAGAATCTAAGGCCCATGCATGCTAAATCAGTATTCTTTCATTAAGCTGCTTTTTAGTTCATTGGTTTTACTTAAAACAAACAGAAAACAAGTCAGCCTTGTGTATCAAATAGTGCAAGTTGGCCATGAACTTCCAATCTTCTGTCTTTACCTACTAAGTGCTGGGATTACAGATGTGCACCATTATACCTGGCTTTGTTTTATAAGACTTGGTTTAGGAACTTAATTGGGTTCTGTTGTAATCACTGTTTCATTTCTGTGACCATGACCAAGGCAACTCATATAAAAGAAAGCATTTAATTGGGGTCTCGCTTATAGTTTCAGAGATTTATTAGTCCATTGTCATCATGGCAGGAGCATGGCTGCCAGCAGGTGAGGTTCTGGAGAAGTAGCTGAGAGCTACCTTCTGATATGCAGGCAGAGGGGCCTGGGGGGAGGATGAGTGCCTATCCCCAGCTACACACTTTCTCCAAGGTCATACCTACTCCCAGGCTACACCCCCTCCTAATCCCAGTTCTTGTCAAACAAGGCCACTCCTTGGTGACTAAGCATGCAAATATATGAGCCTATGGCGGCCATTCTTACCTCCTAACACAGGGCTTCTGGTGACGCCTCCCTCCCCAATTCTGTACAGAGATGGAGAATGGGCTGGAGAGGCGGCTCCACTATTAAAAGTACTCTTGCTCTCCCAGAGGACTTCAGTTCCCATCACTGGTTATCAAGTGGATTTCTGTCACTCCAGCTCCAGGGAAGCCGATGCCTCTGGCTTCTGTAGGCACTTGCACTCATGGGCTCATATCCAGATCCATGCATCTACACACAATTAAAAATACAAAAACCATCTTCAAGAGAAAGCAGAGATTGTTACCGAGTTAATGCAGTGCAGGCAAAACAGGAAACCAAACTGAAAGAATTGAATTTTCTTTATCTAATTCTAGATGTTGAATCTTTGGGGGATTTCTGCTCAAATATCTATCTATCTGTTTGTTTATTTTTGATGCAGGGTTTCTCTGTGTAGCCTTGGCTCCTCTGGACTTGTTTTGTAGACCACGAACTTATAGAGATCTGTCTGCCTCCCAGAGTGCTGGGATTACAGGAGTGTGCCACCATGCCCACCTCTGCTCCTTCATTATTAATCTTCTCAGTGTAAAATACAAGGCAAATAAGTAATTTAAAAATCTTATTTGAGATCTCTATTTTAGATTTTTTTTTTTGAAATCTTAAGTCAGTAACTCCAGAAAAGTGCTCTCATAAAAGACTGCTTTTACTGGACAGTGTATTTACTGCTGCTTCCCTATAAAGAATGAGGCTTTTATATAAATGAAGGTTTTCATGTGGGTAGTACTGATATTTTTGTTTTGTGACGGGGTTTCATTATACTTTGTTTTTATTTTTTTATATTAATTGCAGTTTATTTACTTTGTATCCCAGCTGTAGCCCCCTCCTTCATCCCCTCCCAATCCCACCCTCCCTCCCTCATCTCCTTCCTGCCGCTCTCTAAATCCACTGATAGGGCAGGTCCTCCTCCACTTCCCTAGTTTATCAGGTCTCATCAGGACTGGCTGCAATATCCTCCTCTGTGGCCTAGCAAGGCTGCCCCTCCCTCGGTGGGGGTGGGGGGTCAAAGAGCCCACCACTAAGTTCATGTCAGGAACAGTCTCTGTTCCCCTTACTAGGGAACCTACTTGGATGCAGAGCTGCCATGGGCTACGTCTGAGCAGGGGTTATAGGTTATATCCATGCATGGACCTTGGTTCCTAGGCATATATCTAAAGTATTCTCAAGTATACAACAAGGACATTTGTTCAACCATGTTTGTAGCAGCTTTATTCATAATAGACAGAACCTGGAAACAACCCAGACGTCCCTCAGTGGAGGACACAGTGTAAATGTGGTACATTTGCACAATGTAATATTACTCAGCAATTAAAAACAAGGAAATCATTAACTTTGCAGGCAAATGGTGGGATCTAGAAAAGATTGTCCTGAGTGGGGTATCCCAGAAGCAGAAAGACACACATGGTATATACTCACTTATAAGTGGATACTAGACCTATAAGATAAGATAAGATAAACATACTAAAATCTGTACACCTAAAGAAGCTAAACAAGAAAGAGGTCCCTTCTTGTTCAAGATGGTCAACCCTCAGTTAGAAAGACAAATGGGATGGACATTGGAAGTAGGAGAAAACAAACAAAACAGAGCAGAACAGGAGCCTACCATAGAGGGCCTCTGAAATACTCTACCTAGCAGTGTATCAAAGCTGATGCTGAGACTCATAACCAAACCTTGGGCAGAGTGCAGGGAATCATATGAAAGAAGGGAGAGTTAGTATGACCTGGAAAGGACAGGAGCGCCACAAGGACCAAATATATCTGGGCACAGGGGTCTTTTCTGAGACTGATTCTCCAACCAAGATCCATGCATGATCATCTGTTTTTAATTAAGATAAAAATGCTGTAAATGTTTAGTAGTGTTACTGGAACCTTACAAATGTGCTTGACTCTGAGGGTTGAGAAAATGGCTCAGGTGATAAAGTGCTCGCTATAGGAGCACATGTTAGAATCCCTAGAACATGTTTTGCCTAGAGCTCATTCTAATGTGTGTGTGTAAGCCACAGTCAAACTTGGATACCTTCCTCAACTGTGCCCAACTTATCTTTTTTTTGAGACACAGTCTTTCAGTCTGGAGCTCACTGGTTATTTGGCACACTAGCGAAACACCGAGGGCCTGGGGTCCTCTTGTTTCCACCTCCCCAGCGCTGCTGTTACAGGCGTGAGACTCGCCAGGCATATTTCGTGTGGGTACTGGGGACCCCAATGCAGATGCTCTTACTCCCACAGTACTTTACCAACCAAGCCAGCCTCAATTCAGTCACCTTTCTAAGTCCCCACAACGTTTCTGAGCGCTTAAAAGTCAGCACTTACAACATTAACGTGTCTGAGAATGCTCGGAGCGTGACATTGTTGATGTGCTAGCATGTGGAAAGATGTGGTCTCTCTTTTGTGCCTACTTGGTTGATAATCAGTAAATTTTTACTATCATGTTCTGTTTTATAATCCTATGATGTTCATAATGTTTTTATAGTTGTCTCTTCTCTTCAGAAATTCTCTTTTCATTCATTTTCTCCTCTATTTTCTTGAATATATTAATCATACTTTTAGGTGAGTTGGTTAATGTGTTAGTTGACATTTCTGTTAGGATAGCTTCAGAAACATAGTCCTTTATGTATTCGTAGCTCTGCCCTATGACGGAAAGGACGTGAGGTTGATAGCTCTATAATATAGCCGTGGTTTCAAATTACAGCACCACTGTGTTCTTGTGTAGCTTTAAGTTTCTTGTCCTGGAAGATTTTATTTTTGTATGTAAAATGAAAGTAATCCAGTGTTGTTGGAAGGAGAAAACCTAGCATGGTCAGCCCCTGAGTGACAAGCTTCACATGCTGGCGTTCTTGTTTCTCCTGTGGTTTATTGTAATCAGTCAGAGGATGTCTTTTAGTTTTTTAGCCTTTTCTTAGTATTAATTCTAAGACAATAACAACAAAAAAACCCCAAAGCTCCTTAATACTATTTTCATCTTAATGAAAGTTATTTGGCTTACAAAGTTTTTCTAATTTTCTGCTGTTAATTTAAAGTAAATTTTATTTTAAAAAAAATCTCATCACAGAATTTTCTCATTCTCAAATATTAATTTCCTTAAAATTTTGTGCAGCATTTTATGTATATGCTTACATGCCGGAAAAAGCCCAAAACTTTCAGCATTCATAAAGTACCAGTATAACCTAGAAAAAAGTTCAGATTCACTTACTAACCTGATGAAAGGCCATGCAGCTATGTGTTACTGAGCTCCCTTAAAGCCACCACCCAGTACTGCAGGAAGAGGGTGTTTCTGCTGGACAAGGGTTCCCAGTTGTTGAGCTCTCTCTGTCACTCTCTGAGAGCCATGACGTGTCCTAAGTGCTGGTCAAGGCTGCCTTACTTCAGCTACACTGAAAGTCAGTGTTCATGTGCAGAGTGTTGGAAGAGTTTTTACATACTGGAGGGAAATTTCCTTTGAGGAACCAGTTCATATTACTGTTTATCTTGGCAAATTCCAGGTTTTGTTGTGTAATTATACCAAAATATACTTTTTGAGTTTCAGCTCATCACTGGAATGTGAGATTTAATATTAATCCAGAACAAACAGAAGTGAATCATGTCTCTTTAAGTTAAAATAATTTATAGTTTCCTTCTAACAGCCAAACAAGAGAACACTATTGTTGCACTTATTTCCACAGTTTCTATTTGTATAAATGCATAAGGATGGGTCCTTATTTGAAAAATATGTTAAGGTTAAAAATAAAATTATGAATGTGTTAGACGTATTATTCTAGTTAAATCTTAAATTGCAGACTTAGTTGAATTTCAAAATGTTTTAAATAAGAAATTGAACATTTGAAATTTGTCTTGACATTGTTTAATAAAATGAACAAATCTAGTTCAAATAAATTTTAATTGTAGGTTTAAGTTGTTGAAGTTTTGTAAAGGGTTGTCAAAATTTGAAAAACTTTTCATATAACTTAATGTCGATAAACTAATCACTGGAGATGAATATTAATGGTGGTAACAAATTCAAGATGTAACTGGTTCCTTGTCCTGAAATTTTCACTTATGTCTAATGGTCAGAATGTGAACTTGTGTGTGGGAGTTACATTATTTATTACAAAGGCATAATATTTAGGGACAATTACAAAAAGATCTTTTAATAAATTGAAATTTCATTTTGAGGAAACCTTAATTTTCTATCTTAGTTAAGTTTTTTTGTGGTTAATGTTTTACTATTTATTAAGCTTACTTTAAATTACTTCTCAATTTTTTAGAAGTTAAAACTTTATGCCATATTTACTGTTAATTGTTAAATAATCATCCTCTTAGCCATTTTATGAATTCTAATCTCGTAATTTTCTTTGTAATTTTTATGTTCTACTCTTTTCCATAGTTCTGTCAAAAATTTGTCTCAAAGGCAACAAAAATAAACCCAAATGCTTAGCTTAAGTCTATACTGCCTTTTCAGTAATTGAAATGTTTTTGAATTTTAGTCACTCAAGTATAGTCAAGCAACTGTATTAGCGCTAGCTAACAGTGAGAAAAATATAACTGTGAAGATGTTGAAGAGAAAATAGGTGAATATTATTGTTTTAGAGATTGTTCAGAATGAGGTCTGATGAAGGCAGTTGATGGGCTCTGGATACTTGGAGCTGCCATTCCAACCTTGGTTCACTGTGTGGTAGACAGAACCTCACAGAGACTGGTTTTGGTTATGTAGTGTAAGTTGGTGGTCTTGGTCCTTTTAATTCAAGACTCCGTAAGATAAAAGTAGGTTTCTTGTTGGCAGCCTAGGCAAAAGAACTGACACTTCATGGTAAAGAACCACCAACCAACCTGTTTTTCTACCCCAGGGTGTAAGTACTGAAAAGGATTAAGACCCACTGTAGGGAACTCGTACTGAAGCCTGCCTGCACTGCCCTTTCTCCTGCTCTTTCAGCGAAACACAAGATTTTTTAGTTCCCATGGCTATCAATCTGGTGTTTTTCTCAAGCACTAAATTCTTTTAAAAAAGCTAATATGACATATTTTTAGAAGGTGGCCTAGAAGGATAATATTTTGTTGGTAGTTCATGTTAAATGTGAGTATTTTTTTTCTTATCCAAATTAACTTAAAATATTTTGGATTTGTAAGGCAGTTTAATTACTTAAAATTAAATGACAGGTATTTATATGATAAGATTTGCTTGTCCAGTTAAAAGATATCAAGTTTGGCTATGTTGAATTTTGTATTTCATTAGAATAGCTGTCTGATAAGTCTGTGGACATAAACTCTTAACTTTTATTTTTAGATGACTGTAATTAAAATGTGCTTTCTTTCCATTGAAGTTTAAAAGCTTTGAAATAGCTTTTATAATGCTGAAATGTCATATTTCTTCCACTATCTGCCAAATTGGTATTGTACTTCGACTTGAAAATATATTTTGATTTTGTGAACTGAAAATAATTGCATAGTATGAAACATTCTCTATAGTTAAACCTTTTTTATTCCATTTAATTTGATCTTTTGTTGTTACTAACAAATAATTTGTGGCACAGTTTCTTTTTTTACTTTTTTTTAAAAAATCATTACTAGAATTACTATACTTGTCACCTTAGTGTGCTAGAAATGTTCTACTCAAATCAAGGGTTCCTTTCTGGTTTTGTGTGTTCTCACCTGCTCCTCGCTGTACATCATTGAGATGTCAAGTGCAGTGATTAATTGAGCTGCACGTGCAAGTGCCTTTTTTTCACCTGTCAAGCAGGAAAGAAGTCTTATAGCAAGATTAGATGGTGCTAATTCACAGCTTTACTCCAGACTCCAACACTGTAGAGATATTGAATATTTAGACGATTATACAGAATATAGCATAGCAAACTTTGTTTACTTTAGAATTCTTAATATTGTAGGATACAGTTATTATACCCAGCACTGTCATTAAACTCCTAATTAGAGGCAAAGAATAAATTTAAAGTTTCTACATAAATATCTTAGAATTTAAAATTTATACTTTGCAATTCTCTTTTACACAAATACTGGTATGCTAGTTGACTTAAGTAAACGAATATTATTAGGTTGGTAAATGCCATGTATATGTGTGTGTATATGTATGTATGATAATGAGATGTTACCACTGTATAGCATGGCTAAAATGTCTCATAACTTGATGATATGGTAAAAACTCTTCGAGTAATAAATGTTTGCAGAATGTAGTGTTAAGTTTTTAGAAACTTTTTATTTAATTTTAATATAAAACAACAGACTTCAAAAGCTACTTTTTCCTACCCTGTTTCTTTAATTTCCCCATCCCCTTTTAAGCCATCAGTAAAAGTAAAACCTCAAATTGTATAGTAATCTTAATCTATTATTAAAGGATCCTAGAAAGGAAGATTACAAGGTGGATTCAGGTTTTGAAATGGTTTTACCATTGGTTTAGCAGCGGGTGGGCAGGCAGATGCCTGCTCATAGTAGAACCTATTGCCGTTTTTCACCATTGATAGAGTAGCCTTTCAGAGTCAATGAGCTCTGTCAATGTGAGCTTGTCAAGGCTACAACTTCATAGACCTGAGAGGCGGTTTGAGAGGTCAGCCCTTTTCAGGTTCGCTGTGATGCAAATGAACTTTAATGCTTAAACAACTATTGGAATTTTTATGTCTGCTCCTTGTTCTTTTTTCTTCACAAAGTCATTGACGAGACATTCAGTGCTTTTTAAATTGGAAGTTGCATTGTGCTAAAGACCTAGTACAGATTTACGGAGGGCTGAAAGCAGTTAGATCATGTTCTTTTCATGGTGCGATTAGAATCAAATCGATTTCCCTACAGCCTTCAGCATTCAGATGGCAATTTTAACAAAGCTTGGGGGCTAGCCGAGGGACAAAACGACTGAACTGAATGTTAATTACACTCTGCAGCCTTATTTTCTTTTGATTTGGGGCTGACTGGCAACTAAATTAACAAAAAGTGTGACCATAACTGCTGCCCTATTTTCATTTAAAAGGAGAGCTGCCTCTAAAAGGCTATCTTACAAAGAAACAAGTGAGGGCTGCTGATCATTGCTAACAAGGGCACTTTTTCTTTAAAATTCTTGCCAAAAAGACTGTTCAAAAATTGTAATAAATTAGTCATTGACATATTATTGTCAGAAAGTAGTTGATTTTCTTATTTTTATGACATAAAGTAGGAGAATATAAGCACTCGTCATAATTTGTTGGTAGTGGTGAACTATAATTGGCACCTATATGACTTCAGTGTTTTTGTAGCTGTTGCGCACGCTGAAGTTTAATACTGGGACTGGGTTACAGTAGAGACTTTAAATGAACCCTAACTGTCTTAGGTAACAGTCTTCAAAGCCAGCTTGTTCCTGTCAGTTTTCACTTCACCCGTCCGTGGCTGGCATGCCAGTTTTCGTGATTATCAGTGCTTATGTCCACTTGTGCCACTTGTTTATGCTCAGTGGGTGCCTCCTCCCTCTTGGAGCAGCAGCTGCGTCACGGGGCGTGGGTCTCGTGGCGGCACTGTCACTCCTGCACCTTGTCCTGACACCTGGCTGCACACCTTCAAGCAGGAAGTGAGCCATGCCTCCTGGTCTGCATTGCAGCAGCCTGGGGAGACCAGTAACGTGGGGCCAGGGCTCAGACTTTACCCTGAGATACCACTTTCATGTTGCTTCAAATAAAAAGTTGGCTCTGAGAACTGCAGTAGCAAAGCATACTGGTTTTCTTGTACAGTCCTAAAATTTGTTTGACCTTCAATTATCAAGATTTTTTTCTTTTTGTTAACTAATATTTATTGTCATTTTAAAATGCAAATTAAGGAACCTTACTATTTAAATACTGTAAAATGTTGACTAAACAAGTGGGGATTTAGCTTTAAATTGGTAAATGACATTTGCTATTTAGGCTACTAGTTTTTTTTTAATGTAATTTATTTATTTTTATATTAATCACAGGTTAGGTATTTTGCATCCCAGGCTAGGCTACTAGTTTTAAGTCAGAAGCTAGTAAGTAAAACATTTTAAAATATTTGCATATGTATTTAAAAGAAAATTCATTTTTGCTTCCAAACCTCTGCTTATGATGAGGTTACTGCTTAGTGCTGGAACATGCAGAGGGCAGCCTTGTCATCGTTTTATACTTCTTTCCTTTTCACACAAAAAGCAGCTGCAAAACAGCTTTTCTAAAACCAGTCAAGAGTAAACTTTCCCCTCATTTGTCTTCTAGACACGAAGATCGATTGAGAAGTTATTAGAATGGGAAAACAATAGGTTATACCACAAGGTGAGTGCTGCGGGAGCAGCTTCGCGCTGCTGGGGTTTGCGTTGCGCAGTGTGGAAACAGATGCTTTTGTCGGACTAAAATATGAAAAGTGGACAAGTGGCTGAGTCTTGTGCCCAGGAAAATGGAGCTCATTTCTCTTCTTTTGCTCTCCTTCGCGTCTAGCTGTGCTTGCATTGGAGACTGAGCAAAAGGAAATGTGAAACGAACAACATGATGGAATATGTAAGTTAAAGGGCTGTTTTGTGAGTTTCTCTATTAAATGATCATTTATTTTGTTTCTGATCTTATTCTTTCCATGATTATTAATCAGCAAAGGTGTCAGGAGCTTAATCTCCCCAGTGCAAGGATTTTCTACGGTTCCCAGATGCCTGGGTTTCATGTGCAAGACTGATTTATAAAGTTATGAATGACTTGAAAACAAGGCTTCACTGTGTTCTGAAAAATAATAAATTAATTGCCAAGATAAAATGGCCTGAACATGTGTTGATGGAGTGTGAAATTTTAGATGCTGTGTAAAGACTAACCACAACCTTGGCTATGCAGCACGTCAGATATGGCGTTTTATATGATGCTAATGAGTTTCCAAGTGTGGAAGAGAACCTTTCAGCCAAGCTGCTGGAGCCTGCGACGCCGTTAGAGACGGCTGCGGTGCTCCTCGGGGCTGTGGGGTCTCCAAAGTGTTTCGAGAACACTGCTTTGTGCATTGAGTGGCCTTTTGGTTAACGGGCTTTGTCCTTTAAAAGATGGCTAATTTTGCATACACATACATAAATGTACACACAGTTATTTTAGAAATTTAATTTATTGATGCCCTGGCTTATTTGAATAATTGTTCTTTTGAAAAGTTCAGAATACTTTAAGAAATTATGAATTTATTAATTTTCCCTTGAGCTTGAGGTTTTTGTTTTGTTTTTTACTTTAAAACGTGGAGAGGTTATTAGATTAAAAGAAAAAAATTTAAGAAAGGAGTTAATTGTTGAAACTAAAACCAGTCTTTGTGAAGGAGCTGGTGTAACATTTCTGAAGAATTTTCTCTGTTCTTTGAAACGTATAACCCTGATTGTGTATATGTGTAAACAATTGATTATTTTTAAGTGTTTAAATAGTTGGAAAATAATCATAAAACCATTTCCTAGTTTTCTTTCATTATTAAACAGCAGAATCTTTCGCCCTTGAACATCAGAGATATTCCATGTGTTCTCTCCCCAACCCTGAAGCTCTCTCAATTCATAAACTAAGTAATTTATGTTTTACTTTTACAACATCACATGTTTTTTGAGATTGAGAAAGACACATGCTGCTTCTTTGTAACCATTAAACGGGAGCAGCTTGAACTGAGCAGGTACTAGTCATTTCATCACTCATGGTGAGAGGTCTGTTACCTGTTGGGACATTTCAGGGGAAATAATAATTTGCTAGTATGCATTTATAAACTGAAACACCAAGCTTAAACCTAAAGCTTTAATTCCTTTTTGATTTCTAAATATACTTCAGAAAGAAAAAAGAAAGCTAATGCCTAACTGAATATAGCCCAATGGTAGAGTGTGTGCCTATCATACAAGGGGTTGGATCTCTTGCATTGGGAAAAGAAAAATCTAAATTATGTGATTTCCAAGTGGAGCTGTACAAAAAAAACATTCATTCATTCATATGCTGGATTTTCTTTTATCTTTAAGAAATTCTTTCATTGCAATTAAATTAGTAGTGCTTTAAAACATTCTGTACTGTACACTTAGTGAAACATTTATTTACCTTGAATTTTTATATAATTAAGCACTTTTAAATGAATTGTGTTTTGCATAATCATGAAAGGTATAAAAAATACTGATTCTGTTTCTTTCTTCCTTTTTTTTTTTTCTTCTTTGTGTGTGTGTCTTTTCAAGACAGCAGTTCACTGTGTAGCCTTGGCTGTCCAGGAACTTGCTGTAAAGACCAGGCTGGCCTTGAACTCAGAGATCTGCTTGCCTCTGTTTCCCAAATGCTGGGATTAAAGGCGTGCATATTCATGCTCAGCTTAAAATTGGTTTTTAAAGTGATTTTTAAAAAGATATTCTTCGAATATGTATATTTGTGGTAGTTGAAAATAGGAGTAAACAAAGCTTGAAAAGTTATTTGAAAGCATTTAAATGTAATATCACACATAGTCTAGTAAGAAGAAAATGCCTTATTTAGTTTGAGTCTTTCTACTGTGCATATATCTTTGCCTATAGCTTTGTTTGTTTGTTTTTTGAGACAGTGTTTCTCTGTGTAGCCTTGTCTGTCCTGGACTGGCCTTGTAGACCAGGCTGGCCTCGAACACAGAGATCCTCCTGCCTCTGCCTCCCTGAGTGCTGGGATCAAAGGCCTGCACCACCACACCCAGCACGACTTCTTTTTGTTATATTGAAGTACTTTCTCTTGATTATATTTTGACTGTTAGAGATAACCTAGAAAAAAATTCCAGTGAAAAACTTATTTTTGTTGTTACTCAAGTATTGTGAACAAAATTGTTTTCAGGTCACTGTTCTTTCAAAACTAAGGCAAATTCAGGTAGTCCCAAAAAGCCATATTGGATTGGAGATTTGGCTCCTTATTTAAGAGGACTTGTTAACATTCACAGAGGACCTGGGTTCAGTTCTCAGTAGCTCCATGTTAGCTCATAACTGCCTATAACTTCAGCCGAGAGGATCTGACATTTTTTTTCTAACCTCAGAGGGCACTAGGCTTACACACAGTGCATGCATATTATATATATATATATATATATAATATATAATGTATATATATATAAATATATACATTCATACATATATATCCTCACAACGAATAGTGTATGTATGTATGTGCAGGCAAAACATAACTGTACATAAAATCATAAAATATCCACTGTTTTACACTTTGCATTTACATTGTAAAATGGTATGCTCACCCCTAGAGTCTGAGATTTTAAAACACTACAGTGGAAGATGTGTTTGAGTACTGAAGTATTTATCCAGTATGAACTTGTACATCATTTAAATACTAAATCATTAACTTCTAGAGCTACGAAGAACTTTTTCATTTGGTCCAATCCATTTATTATAGGTGAAGAACATGAGTAACAGGAAAATTGAACACAAATAAAGAAGATGGGTGGAGGAAAAAAAAACCTACTTTTTTAGTGTATTTTTATTTTGTATGTCTGTGCAGCACGTTTTTGCCCGTGCCATTGAAGGGCGGAAGAGGGCGTTTTATACCCTGGAGCTGGAGCTACAGTTGTGAGCCACCATGTTGTTCTGGGAACAACATCCAGGTCCTCTGCAAGAGCAGCCAGTGCTCGAGACTACTACGCTGTCTTTTCAGCCCTGAAAACTTTTAACTATACCCTTTAGTTACACTTGGACAATTTCAAATGTATAAAATGTATTTTGTTGCCCTACCTACCCACCCACCCAATTTTTCTTCTATTCCCAATTCCTCTGGAACCCTTCTTCCAAACACAACCTTCTCCTACTCATGTTTATTTGTCCCTTTCTTCCTTCCCTTATTCATCTGCTGGGTTTAATTAGGATCGCTGGCATGTGCATTGGTCAAGGATTGTTTACTGAATCATGAGGAACTTACCAGTACCTACATGCCTGTCCCTCTCCCAGGAGCTATGAATTGCCAGTAATTTCTCGGCTACGGGGGGAGGTTACCCGAGCCCTTTCCCCATTTGCCCTGGAATCGTGACCTGTAAAATGATGCGCAGATAACCACAGCTGTTGTGAGTTCATGAGTGAAACAAGCGTGTCCTGTCCAGAAGACAGGGTTCTTACGCTGTCCTCTCCCCTTCTTTCTTAACGTCATCTGAGTAATGGGGTGAGTAATGGAGACACTGATTAGTGCTGAGCACTCAGTAGTACTTATTCTCAGTGAGAACATATTGTACTAGGAAGCTAGTGGGCATCATCTGAGTGAGCAGTAGGTCAGGAGAGTGGCCTGGGTGACACCGAAGGCTTCCTGCGGGGTAACTGGAGAGAAGCCAGTAGGACTTGAGTGAAAATGAAAGGTAATGAAAGTTCCGGGCGCAGACGATTAACCAAGTGCATGTTCAGACCTCCCATGTCAGGAGGTTTCTGTGAAAAAATAGTTCCCACCTTTAGCAATCATTCGCATCAAATACATTTTTAATTATAAAGATGCTTTATCTGTGAAAGGTTTTTTTTGAATTTGTTTTTGGTTTAAGAATATGGTGTTTTAAAATGTTTTAAGTTGCTTAAAACCTGTTTCTTCTCCTTTTACAGGTCATCCTCATAGAATTTTTACCAAAGACACCGATTTTTCGACCAGATTAGCATTTGCTTTATTTATAGAGACTTTCCAAGTGTGTTGTCTTTCCAATGGTGCCTTGCTTGGTGCTCTCCTGCTGGTGATAAGATGATGCTGGTTCTACAGAATCGGGTGGTGTTTTTGTTTGTTTTGTTTTTTAAATAACCGCATGTTCTATGTGTGCATATTTGTCAAACTTTGCAAGTTATTTCATACAGATGTTTAATACTTAAGTTATTGTGCTCTTTTCTGTTATATATTCTGATTTTCAAGGATTACTTTTTGTATTCTCAAAAAAAAAAAATACATTTGAACTTAGCATAAACATGGCCAGCCTTTGTTATTTTGTCAACAAGGTTCACACAGTCCTTTATCAGTTCCTTAACATAGGAAAAAATACTTGTTATTTGTTGTAACATGCTCTTGTACTGTTTTTTGTTTTGTTTTGTTTTTTCCTTCTCTTTAGAATTTGCCACAGTAGTTATTTGGAAACTCTAAGTTTTCTCACATGGCTTTTTGGGCCCTGAGCTGACCTTTCTCACACAGTTCCTTGTGCTCAGCCTCAGCAGATACACCTTAACTTGATGAAGAAGTGTTGATCTCCCTAGAGTAGACACATCACCAGTGGTCTGCGTGCATCTGTGGTCGCTGGAACTCAGGCTCACCTTACAGTGGCATTAGCCTGCCGACTTGCAGTGAACAGGGCAGCAAGGAAGCTGTACTTGGGTCATATGTATTGCTCAGCAAATTGTACAGACAGAAGTAGAGAATTGTCCCTTTTAAAATTAAAGTAAAATGATTCCCAATCTAACATAATTGTAGAATGGATGTATTTTTGAATAGTTTGGAAAGAAAACAAAGTTTTAGAATTAAAAATCATCTGGTATTTGATGCCCCATTGGTGGGTAGGTATGTAGAGCAGATAGTTACTAAGAAATGGAGGGTACATTTTACAGAGTTTTCAGTCTTCCCGTTCACTTTTCAATCTAGTTACATACTTTTTTGATTGACAATTGGATGTTTAAGCCGATCAGGTTAGCTTATTGCTTTTAAATATACACATACATGTATTTTTTTCTGTTTGGCTGTACATATCTCCACACTATACATTTCTGAATGGCCTATATGTAGACTTTCTTTTTTATAAACCTAAAATTATACACATTTTAATGTGTCATGAACTTGTTCCATATAGTTGTGGTATCGAGCAATAATGTGAATAACATTTGAAATTATATAACTATGCTTAATAATTTGTATTAAGAATTGGTACTCCCCCTTGTATTAAACCTTTTAAATACCATTTTCGTTAATTTATATACCTATATTTTTAAAAAGCGTTTCTTCGTATTTCTCTAAAGTACTGTGCTTCTATATATATTTGAATAGCTAAATGCCAGTATCTCATAGCCTATGTGGGACTTTAGGAATTGTCTTTAAAACTTTGACTTAAGATAGTCCCTCTGTCTGTTCCTATCCTGTATGTGTCCCCACCCGGCACCCAGGAACTTAACAACTTGAATCCCATAGAAAACTTTTCTGTGAAGCACTGAGAGTACAAAGGATTTTAATGGTTCACACCCGTTGTCTAGCCAGGGTAGGTGTGTTCAAAGTTAGTGCAGTTCAAAATAACGCTTTTCCAAACTCCAGTGTTCTGTGTTTCTGTGTGAAATGATTATATATTCATGCAGTGCTGAATTAGCCTCAGGCAGAGCAGAAAACCATGATGACCACACAGACTCTGCAGCAGTGTTCTGTATACAGCTGTCAGTCTGTAGAATACCACAGCTATGGCCTTGAGAGGAAACTGACCTGGGCAAGAGGTCATTTTACTCCTGTTGTTGTTCAATTGTAGTTTCAAAATTATATTGTTGTAAGAGTATTTTCACAGTGAATATTGAGTATAGGATTTTAGAATCTTTTGTAACTGTGATTAGAAATTTGTTTGATGCTGAAAAAAAATTCCCTAGATATGTGCACTCCCACACTTCAAACGTACACAGAGAAGAACCAGGGTGCATTGTATATGCACTGTCATAAACTTCAAGCATTTAAAGTTTTCGTGAATGGCTTAACAATATTATCATTTCTTAAATCATGAATTTAAGTGCTCATGTATTAGAAATAGCCACCCTTGATGCACGCACCTTGTTACTTGTCCAAGGAAATATTTAAAATGGAGGTTGCTCCTCAGCTTCTGTTTTCTGATGTTAGGGTTGCAGGTCATAAAGCATAGGTGCTTTTTAGACTGGCCAAGAAAATAGATTATTGACAGAAAATCCATTGTATAAGCTAATTACCTGTCATGTTTTTTTGGACATCACTGTCTTTTTAGAGGTAGTCACTATTGCTTGTATAGAAATTTTTCTCAGACAATGCATTTTACAAACTATTTTACACACAACTGGATATGAATTAAAATAGCTATTCCAGAGCCCAGGAGCAGTGATAAAACTAAAGGGACATTTTTAACTTGGGGGTGAATGTTGCCATTCCCTCATGCTGGGTTCACTGTATCTATCTAAATTATCAGCAGATACTATACAAGACTCTTTAATGACTAGATTCTAGGCAATTACAATATAAATTGTGTAATTTTGTCTTAAAACCCACAACCTAAATTTAACAAAACCTTGAATAATGCTAACCAACAGTTTACATTAATTATTAGAATAGTTTTGTAGGTGAACAATTTTCATTAGAAGAACCACAGCTTTCCCTATGGTTGTTCTCATGGTAGTTACAGAGTGTTTCTGGTTGTTGTGTGTGTGTGTGTATGTGTGTGTGTGTGTGTAGACACAAGTTAGCAATATCGGCTTTGGACAGCTTCCTCTCCAGTCACATATAAGCTGCTCAGTGATGGGACGTGCAGTTGGACCTGCATCTGTATGAGTTCAGATGCACTGGTGTTACATGTTATTCTGCATGTAATCAGACTGTTTGAACTCCCATGGTACTTAGCTTCACAGGTTACTCTGTAATGTTTAGCTGCATGCCTGAAGTTTACAGTACTGAGTCAGAAGTAAAATATGTCTAAACCTGCCTTTGGCAGTACACCAGCACCCAGTCTCGTGGGCCCGTCTGTCCTCTTGTGAGCCTCATGGTGCTGTGCTGTCATTGAGCTACATTCCCAAGCACTGCAACGCTCTTGGTGGGCTAGAATTTTTGTATAGACTTGGGAATAGTTCAGAGTTGCCTTTTATCTTCATTCCTCATAGAAAACATTGAGGATGTTAACTCTTTCTCATTCTTGTTTTGTTCCATTTTTGTCTTCAGATAGAGTCTTACTGTATAACCTGAGCTGGCTTCTCCTCTCAGCCTCCTTCTCTTGCCTACCAGGCTTACAGCAGTCTAAGATTTTCATTATTTTGATACTACTGAAAACAGGTTTCAAGATGCTGATCCTGCTTTTGTGTTTTGTTTTCTTTTGAGATGGTTTCTTACTGTAGTCCAGTCTGGCCTCAAACCTTTAATGCAACTGAGGATTACAGGCACTAGCCAAGGTGCAAGCAGGATGCTCACCTTGATTTCAGGACATTTCTGATTTTACTTTCACTGTCAGTGTTCTAAATCTCTGAGCCATCTCTCCAGCCCCTACTTCATTGTCAAGACAAGATGGTGCTGTGACTACCTCATGATGTTGTCTTTGTTCAGCTGTTCTTTATTTTTTCTTGTTTATTAAGTTTCATGTGAGAGTACCTACCTCTCACATAATGATTTGGATATATACAGTCTTGGCATAAATGAGCTTTTGTTAAATTTTTTATTTAAAATTAGAGGTGGGATACTCGCATATGTACTTAAAATGTTTTGTATGTTTAAAGATGAGGAAAATATTGACTATGATATTGAAAAAAATTATATATGATCTTTTAAAATGTAGTTACATATGAGATACCCAAACCCATGCTCTCCCTTTTCATTCCTAAACAGAATACTCTTAATTGGAGAGTTTTCTGGTTTTGAAAAATAATATCATGTCTTATCTTTGTGTCTCAGAAATATTTTAATGAACTAAACACTTTGGTTTTGGTGAATTTAGCTATCTATTGCTCTCTTACTGCTGTGTAAAGAAACAGTGTCAACCAACCTCCAACACAAGGGTCTCTCCCCTGGGGCCTGGTGCACTCTGGAGGCTGTGGCAAGTTGGTGTGCTTGACGCTGTATGGTGTCACACAGCAGGAAGAGCTGTGAGAGTTTGAGTGCTCCCTCTGTTTCTTAGTAAACAATTTCCAGTTGTCTCTCTTGACACAGGTGCCATTAGCTGTAGAGTCTAGAATGAAGCTGGGTATGATGGCGCATCAGGAGGCAGAAGAGGAAGTTCTCTGATTTGGAGGCCAGTCTGATCTACAAAAAGAGCGACAGACCAGCTATGGGTCCAGAGTGAGGCCCTGTCTTAGGTTCCCACTACCCCCACAGAAAATCTAGAAGACACCAAGTTAGTAGGACCATTCCCTTTGGAGTTGATTTAACTAGTTAATAACATTGTTAAGAATGGAGTCATTCATAAATAGGAATTTACCTTCGCTCACATTATCAAAGCCCTCTAAATTTGCTATCTTTTCATTTGCTGAAGCTTTTGTTATTACGTCTTCACAGAGCAGTTAAGCATTGCCAGATATGGTGGCAAATTTCTAGACTCCCAGCATTGAGGAGTCCTTCTGAGGCAGGAGGATAAGGAGTTCCAGACCACCCTGGTCCACATAGTGAGTTCCACCTCAAACACAAAACAACGAAAAGCTCTAGCATTACAAACTTGTTAGTGGTGGCAATGGAAATAAGCTAGGCAGAACTTAAAGACAAGATGCCCTTTTCGCCTAGAGAAGTCACTGCATTGTTACCCAGGGCTAGCTTACAAGCGAGGCTAGGAGTGCACACATTATATGGTGTCATAGCAGGAATTGTTTTAAATTACACTGCTGCTGATGGAGCTTCCTCCACTGTTGATGCCCTGTGAGGATAACAGGAGGCCACCTAGGAAACAGAACACTTTTTTTTATTGTTTATAAATTGTTTATAAGTTACAGAAAAACCTTCTAATAGATTGTAGGGAAATCTTTCTAGGTGTTTAAATGGGCATCATAATTTTCAGAACTTCAGCAGGCAGTTCTGCTAAGCACACTGTCCTTTCCTGCTTGAGCGTTCAGCTAACTCAGGCATGGAAGGAAGGCTGGTAACATTCTTCAAAATTGGCATAGTACAAAGGTGAATTTCAAAGGTGTGTGTTTTTACTATCATCTCTTAACAAATTAAAGCCGTTGCTAAACAAAATTGGTCTGTTTTCTTAAGAAACTTTATTTTTGGTTAGTTACAACTTTGATCCATAATTAAGAAGTTATGTAGATGGGTTATGCTTGGTGGATTGTAGTTACGGTGGCATGGTTTGTGATCTGTAGGTTACAGTAAAATGTATAAAAATTTTAAATAAAATTAAAACTCATAAACTATAAACTTTTTTTAAAAAATTAACTCTTCAAACCAGATATGGGAATGCATACCTGTCATGCCCGTACTTGGAATTCTGAGCCATGAGGATATCAAGTTCAGTGCTAGCCTGGGCTTGGGCTACAAAGTGAGTTCTGGGCTAAAACTCATAGTCAGTAGAACTATATTGTAAGGTGGAGAATTACCAGTTTTACTGTTAGTTTGCTTTCTTTAACAGGCCAGCTAAAGGTTTTGCTCTTTGGTTTGGTTTGGTTTTTAAGACAGGCTCACTCTGTACAGTCCCAAATTATGAGGTTATCGGCTGTGACAGCAGGCATGAACTTTCTTCAGCAGAATCTATTGCAGCACGTGGATTCAGCAGATGGTGCTGTGGCCAGGTTAAGCAGAAGCACAGCATTTTGTCTTGCAGAGTGTGCATAGTAGATCACTACACGGAAACTCATGGACTGAGCAATGTCTGTGGCCATGACTGAGTGAGTCCACATCCATGCACACACTACAGTGGACAGCACTCTCACAAATGTCTGGGAATAACATAATTAAATCGACATCCTTACGAATTTGAGTTTAGGCCTTGGCATGGTGAACATGGAACTTTTGCAGTGGCCATTGGTGAACTTTCCGCATAGTGGTGGGATGCTTGCCTAGCGTGCTTGAGGCCCCTGGCTTCTACTGTGAAAAACAGAAAAAAACAAAACCCAAAAAGTGTGACATCTCTTTTACCCCTTTCTCCAAAGGTCTTTATTGTCTTTAGACTGTCTGTTACCCTGTTCAGGTTCTCATGTTTTCCAGGGAAGGCAGAAATAGCTCTAGCACTGTCACTAAATACACGTTTAGCTTATGTTGCAGTGTCTCAAGTAACTCTATCACACAGACATTGTTCCATTTTATTTGACTCAACTTCCAGTTATTAACATGGCAAATGCATATACATTTTGTTGATTCCAAAATAATTTTCACCTAAAAGGGAATAAGATTTAATTTTGCAGCCAAATATATTAGCAGCTATGGAAATACAGATTCGGCTTACTCCAAATTCTGTTTCAGTGTGGCAGCTGTTTTATTGTATTTTTATAGTAACAGGACAAAGAAGTCATCAATCAAGACCCTTTAAAAACATATTGGTAGAAATACCAGGGAGGTAGTAGGATACAGCAGCCAGGGACGGGTTTCAGATGCTTTTAGTTAGTGGAATCCCGTGACCTGTTAATACATTTGAAAGGTTTTTTTTTAAAGGTGTATTTATTATTTATTCAGCAGAAAGGTTTTATCTGTTACAGGGGTGTGAGAAATGGCCACCAAGTGGCTAATGATATAGGTAGCCCAAGAAAATTATAATCAGGCTCCTATGGACAGCAGTCCACCCCTCCACAATTACATCTAGTCAATTAACAGCCATAAAAAAGTCAGCTTTTGTTCACAGGTGTGCATTTGTGTGTAGACATGAGGGAAGCCACATAGAGGTATGATTCTGACAAAAATACCCAACTCGGCTCACTTCAAGACTTTTTCCATAGTATGCAGAGAAGATGTTTTTGCCTCCATTGCCTGAATTGTTTTACTTAAGATACAAAATGAAAGTGCTACATGAAACATTTTAAGAGAGAAGCTTTATTTTTGCTTTTTGTTGTTTTATTGAGTCATCTCTGTATTGGGGTTTTTGTTTGTGTTGCTGGGTTTTTTTTTTTTTAATTGATACCTTTTCTGAATTCCCATTCTTTTCACTCTCTCCATTCTAACAAAAATGAGAGCATTCTCAGAATAGTATTCCATTTTCTTTTTCCACAACTGGAGATTGCAGCAAAATGCCATTGCTGCCTGCAGTGTAGTTTGTAACTTAGAATCCATTGTAGAAAGCCTAAAAGATAGCCCAACCTTTTGTACCTATAGTCTTAGATATTGTTAAATAGCCATTCAGTTTTCTTCACATTGTGTGTGAGATGGATATTTCTTAAGACTTTTTGTTTGCTTTACCAAAGAAATCAACCGAGGGAAAAAAAATCAAAAAAACAAAACAAACAAAAAATACTCTGTAACTCATGTGAAGCATGCAGGGTGTTGTAATTTCAGTTTGCAAAGCGCTGAGATACAATGTTGCTGAGCCAAAAGCACACGATAGATTTAATGTAGCCAATTGTGGACTTTTGAAAAAAAGAGTAACTGTTCCCTGTGAGTTAATTTTGGATTTTTTCAAAATCTCTCTTTTAGGCTTTGTGCTGGATTCTTCCAGACAAATGCGTCTTCCATGTGGGCCAGTGTTCTGCTAAATGCTCTCCGTTCTCCTTTTGCAATCAAGACTATGTTGCTAAGGAGATTTCGCTTTTATTGGTGCCATTGATTTGTGTTAATACGTTTTGAATACCTCTTGGTATTCTTCCGCAGACAAGGCCAAAAGAAAAACTTCCCCGAGTCCCCCAATTTACATGACAAATGGAGCAGTGGTGTAATGAAGCCGATCTAAAGTGGGCAGTTGAAAGGGACCCAAAGAAGGGCACTCAAGTGAGAAATGAAGAAATGTGCAAGTGCAGTCTGTGGGCTGCCTTCAGGACAGCTGCAGGAACTGGCTCTAGCCAGAGGTAGAGTGAAGGAGCACCTCCCTCTGCAAAGACCACCCACTTTTGGAGCCGGACTGACACACCATAGATTACCTCACTGTACAGGACCGCTTAAAAGTGAGCCAGGCTCCCAAGCAGGCAAGAGATGGTTCTCAGTCCTTAGAATCCTGAGCTTGGCGTAGGTCAGGCCTACTTCATGTACCTTTGACCTTAAGTTGCTAATGAAGTCCTCTCTCAGTTCTGGTTCTCAGAACTGACTACTCACATCTTCTTGGAAAAAGATTTCAAATGATCACATGTGTTTTAGTCTTAAGTTCCTTTGTGTCCCATCCCAGATGCCAAAACCCTTTCCTTACTACCACAACACCCAGGAGCTTCATGAGCAGGTGACACCAACCTGAGCTTCTTGAAGCAGTGCAGTACATCAAAGCCCAAAGGACTGCTGTAGGACACGTTTATACTTACTTGTTCACACCCTGCTAACATCTTAAATCCTGTGTTAGTCACACGTGTATAAAATGAAGAACGTTGAGGTGTGTAGCTCAGTTGATGCAGTGCCTGCCCGGCATGCACGAGGCCCCAAGTTCAGTTACTAGGACCAGACAAATGGTGCATATAATCCCAGCACTGGGGAGGGGAAGGCAGTAATGTCAGACAGAGGTTCAAGGTAATCCACAGCTGTGTGTGGAGTCCAGGGCCAGCCTAGGATACACGAACCCTGAGTCAAAAGTACTGGAGACACCATGACAGAAATGCTGTAGTGGTCTGGAGAGGTTGAAGGTCGGCCATAAAGGGAGCACCTCAAGTGTTTAGAGTTACTGAGAGACGAGCACTCTAACAGCAAGAGAAAAGGGTAAAGTGTGTTCCTTAGTAACAATCTGGACAGACAGACACACCCTGTTAGAGGTCTAATCCTTTATTCACCGTATCTGCTGAGTGTGTTCCCCTCCAGGCAAGGTGCTTGTTGACTACTGTATTTAAAATCCAGTTTTTCAGATGAAATATGATGATTTTTGTCAAAAATACCATGGTTTGGGTGATTTTCCTTGTAAGATTTTTATATCTGGTTTGTTTTTCTAGTGTGGTAGTTGTGGCAGTATCTTTCAATGGTTTGTATATTCACAGGACTATGCTTCTATTGCGTAAATCTAAAATTAGGGCTGGGGAATGTAGCTCAGCATTCTTGCTTAGTGAGTACAAGATCCTGCACGAAACAGGCACATTTAATACCTGTAATCCAAGCATTTGGGAAGTAGAGACAGGAAGATCAGATGTTCAGTGTCATCCTTGACCACACAGGGGGCTCAGAGCCATCCTAGGCTAGAGACCCTGTTTCAGAAAGCAAAGCTGAAGTTAAAAATTCTAAGGACAGAATCACAGCTAAGGAATAAAGTGGAATTTAAAGTAATTAAGAATTTTTTAAAAATTATTGAAACTTTCTTTAAAATTCTTGTGATTAGAGTCTGGATGCAGAGAGAGACATACCTCTCTAGGGCTATAAAATATGCATTGCATAGTATTCTGCACAACAAACAAACAAATACCCATTTCACAAAGATACATAGAACTTAACACACATTATTTCAAGATGTATGAGCTCTGCAAAGCAGCTTTCAGCCTCCTGTTTGTAACACAGTCCTGATCATTTTTCTATGTGCTGCCCCTGGGTCAAGCCTAGGTGTCATGCATGCTAAGTAGTCAAGCACTCCACCACTGACCTGTATACCTCCAATTCTGTTGAGTGAAACTTTTCTGAAAGATGCTAAGAAGAAATCAACCACTCTGCCTTGATTGTCTTGCTAGTGCTTCTCCCCTCGCCCTTTGTCTGTGTCAGCCTTGTGTCACTCTAGCAGATACCCTTAGAGTTATTTAGGCTCAGAGTTAGGAGGCTCTAGTCCACAGTGGGCTGGCTCCTTTGCTTTGTGTCTGTGGCAAGAAAACACATCTTGGCAGAGAATGCATAGTAGAGCAGAGCTGCTTGATTATAGCTGGAAGAAAAGAAAAGGAAGAGACCAGAGTCCCATGGTCCCCTCTAAGTGTATGCCCTCAGTGACTTAAGATTTTTTCACTGTTTCAAAGTCTGCTACCTCCCAGAAGCATTACTCTGGGAACATGTCTATCGTGGGCCTTTGGATTGCTCAGGATCCCAAAGGTAGTGTTCTTTATAAGGGCAAAGATGAGGTAGACCAGCAGAAAGTACCACCAGTAATGGCTGCAGTTAGAAGTATCAAAGAAGGCAGCACCATGGAATTGCTCCAGCCAAAGCATGTGTGGAGAAGGCAGCATCTTCTTGCCCAGTTCTGTCAGCTTTGGGTCTTTTGCCATGATATTCATTTTTAAAAAGAGCTAGTAAGATAGCTCAGTGGGTAAAGGTGCCTGATGGCAAGCCTGACATCCCAATGCACAGATGAAAGATCAACACTTGAAGGCCGCCCGGAGGCCACCGGTGGACCAGTGCACAGTTGCATCTTCTCACTTGTGACCACCCGGTAGTAAGTTTTTAATAGCTGGCTGTAGTAGTACATTGCTTGAGAGGCTGAAGAACGAAGAATGCCACGAGTTAGGTGTTGCCATGAGCTACACAGCAAGGCATCACCTGTGTCAAAAAAGGAAAAGGGAAAGAAAAACACCCAAGTAGGAAGCTTTTATGCCTTTCTTTTTGGTCTTGAACACTTGTGCTTATACACATCTACCTCATGAAAGCTTAGAGGGGAAAGGGAGCGTGTATATTTTTCTTAGGTATAATAAAAAAAATTTCTTTCGCACTCTAACCTAATTTTATAACATTAGACACAGAAAGTTAACTCAGGCCATCAGTTGTAGGTCATCGTGGCAGGCCTAAAACCAGGAACTTGACTCTAGTTCACATATGGGGCCTAGAGGTACCTGTTACTGTATATAGAATCTCCATCTTTGCAAATGGAATGGTAAAAATGACCAAAGTGACCTCTTGGAATGCATGGAAAGCTAGTGAGATGCTCCACAGGTAAAGGTACTTGGCACACAAACTTTATGGGGTTCTTGGTCCCCAGAACCTCAACAAGGTGTAGTAGGAGGGAACTGACTCTACGAAGTTGGCCTCTGGCCTCCACAGCTGCTTTGTGGAAAGAGTGACACAACACCCATAAAATCCTGAGAAAAACACCTAAAGCCTTGCCAGTTGTGTTAAACATGGTAGTAGCTTATGCTGAGGGGATTGTATGCAGAGACGGGGATTGTCTGTGAGGTCAGGCAGAGCCCCATCTTTTCTTTAGGACCTGCAAGATGGCTAGGTGGGTGAAGACACTTGCCTCAGAACTGTAACCATATAAGCTTGATTTCCAGAAGCAGAGGTGGGAGAGAACTGACTGCAGAGTTGTTCTCTGGCCTTCATGTTGGGGTTGGGGAAGCAGGAAACATTTGTGCCTTCACACATTCCCTAATAATTTTAAATTACATTTATTTGTGCATTTATGTGTGAGCATAAGGTCGGAAATCAGAGGACCACTTCTTCCATCTACCATGTGAGTCCTGGGGATTAAACTATGATTGTCAGGCTGGTGGCAAGTACCTTTACCTGCTGAGACACCTTGCTACTCCATCCATCCATCCATGTCTGTCTATATATCTAATTCTATCCATCCTGTCTATTCCATCTATCTATCTATCTCCATCCATCCATCCATCCATCCATCCATCCATCCATCCATCCTTTTATTTATAACAAAGCCTTACCACAGTTCTCTGAAAGGAAAATTGCATACAAGGAGCACCTTGAGGTAGAGTGTGGCTTTGCCCTCAGAAGGTCATTTGCTCAGCACTGTGAGTGGTGAGCGCAGCCCTCCGTACAGCCCTATCAGCTGTGACTTAGAGATTTAATTACTTCTTGCTCATGGTGTGAAAACATTTAGAATGGCTGGCAGCCTCCCAGACCCAGAGTTAAACATGCTGCAGCCTAGATGGCTGGGTAACCAGCTTCACATCAGATTAAACACATTCTGTTCACCATGAATGGCTTGGAACCCAAAAAACCTGAGTTCATTATAAAAAATGCAAGGGGTGTGTTGTTTTCCAAATTGAAATTATGTTTCTTTGCTTCCATTCTGATGGTAGTGTCAAATGTATCTTCTTTGCTCATGGTGAGACTGAAGGGAACGGTTCAAGGAGAGACTTTGGGGGCTAATGAAACTGCTAAAAGGACTCCTACAAAGCTGGGCACAATGCAGCTGAAGGATGAACATTCATGAATTTTGTGCTGAAAAATTTACATTTCATTAACATTTTAAATTACAAAGACAGGTCTACAGATACTGATGTGTGTATGTGTGTGTTCTCATTGAGTTCTCCAATCAAGTGAGTACTATGGTGTGAACTATGTCTTTGTTTCTTTACCATTGAATTTGCTTTTTATTTTAAAGGATAAGCTAACTGAAACAATTCCAGTGAACCCCACTAATGGTCTATGCACATGAACCCCCATGAAACATCCCCTGTGTAATAAGGACTTGGTAATAATGAAGGGTATTGTGAGCATTGTTGCTCAGCCCTGTAAGTGGAGTGGCATGCCATGGACTTGCCTTCTAGTTTTGTTCCTGGTGGACAGAAATGAAATACTCTGAGAACAGTGGCGGTACCAAAATGTAACATTTGATAGTTCACGCTCACTGGATATTATGCTAGATATTATTCTGTTCTACCTTGTTATTCTTTCAAACACATTATATTTGAGGAAATTCTGTGAATGTGAAAGTACAAACAGCCCTTCAAAGTGTGGTGGAGTGGACTAGCAGCTGAATAATGGAAGGGACTCAATGGTCAAAGGACATGATTGGATAAGATGTTTTCTGAGAACATTTATGTTTAATGCAAATTTGATTGCATTGTATAATGTAAATATGGTAATTATTCAGTGGCACAAAGTGCTAAAATAATATTTTTGAACTGTCTTTTCACCAAAACTTGTTCTTTTATGATTTGAAATATCAACAGTTTAAAACAATAAGTTTATGTATATTATTTATTTATATATTAAAGTTACTATACATAGAACTGAAACATTAAATTCCATGGACCCTACTAAATATCTATGTACATAAAATCCATGAACCATTCCTTATATTTTAAGGGATTTGTGAGAAGGGTATTCTGAACACCATCACTCAGCTATGTATTGTGTTTATACATAAAGATACTTAGTGTGTTCTCAGTTTTATGTGTGTATGTGTATGTATGTATGTATTTTGAGACAGAGTCTTACTGTGTAGCTCAGGCCACCTCAAACTCTCCATCTTCCTGCCCTAGTGCTAACATTACAGATATGAGGAACCAGGCTCAACTTAATATTTTTTTTTACTTTTTAAAAATTAATTTATTTTTTGTATTAATTACAATTTATTCATTTGTATCCTAGCTGTAGGCCCTCCCCTCATCCCCTGCCAATCCTACCATCTCTCCTTCATCTCCTCCCATGCCCCTCCCCAAGCCCACTGATAGGGGAAGGCCTCCTCCCCTTCCATCTGATCCTAGCCTATCAGGTCTCATCAGGACTGGCTGCATTGTCCTCCTCTGTGGCCTGGGAAGGCTGCTCCCCAATCAGGGGGAGGTGATCAAAGAGCCAGCCACTGAGTTCATGGCAGAGACAGTCCCTGTTCCCCTTAGTAGGGAACCCACTTGGACATTGAGCTGCCATGGGCTACGTCTGAGCAGGGGTTCTAGGTTATCTCCATGCATGGTCCTTGTTTGGAGTAGCAGTCTCAGGAAAGACCCCTGGGCCCAGATGTTTTGCTTTCGTTGCTCTCCTTGTGGAGCTCCTGTTCCCTCCAGGTCTTTCATCTCCCACTTCTTTCATACCCAAAGTTTGATTATGAGTCTCAGCATCTGTTTAAATACCCTGCTGGGTAGAGTCTTTTAGAGGCCCTCTGTGGTAGGCTCCTGTCCTGTCCTGTTCCAATGTCCATCCCATTTGTCTTTCTGAATGAGGACTGATCATCTTACCCAGGGTCCTCCTCTTTGATTAGCTTCTTTAGGTATATAGATTTTAGTCATTTTATCCTATATTATATGTCTAATGTCCACTTATAAGTGAATATATGCCATGTGTATCTTTCTGCTTCTGGATACCTCACTCAG
>CM053743.1:33305396-33365208 GCA_028658305.1 Pachyuromys duprasi
AAGCAAGCAAAACCACAGAGAGGACTTGAAGCTAGAAAGGGCACGCATTGCGGAGAGGGTCAGGGGTGCAGGAGGGATGGGTCAGGGGTAATATGACTATTTGCATGATATACAGCAATGAATTCTTTTCAAAGAATAAGGGGGGGTCAACAGTGAGTCTATCTGAGGAATGGCTCTTGCTGTTTGTTTATTGTTTGTTTAGAGATAGGATCTCACATAGCCGAGGAAGTCCTTTTGGCACTCTTGGCAATCCCCCTGTTTCTTCCTCCCAGAAAGTAGATGGGAGCAGATGTCAAAGACTATCATAAAGGAAGGAGGGAAAATGGCATAGCAGTAAAGAGCACTGACTGCTCTTGCGGAGGACCTGGATTTGTTTCCAAGCACCCACATGGGAACACCAAAATGCCTGCAACTCCAGTTTCAGGCCGTTCTTTCCCCTTTTCTGACCTCCTTGGTCTATTGCACACATGTGCAGGCATGCACATGTGCACACACACAGGTAGGCAGACAGATGATAGGTAGGTAGATAGACAGACAGATAGACATTTAAAATAAGAGGAAAGAGCATTGGAGATAGCAACACATAGGAGATAGCCGAAGTTTCCTAACTAGATTGCATTCAGATTTTAATTGTTTTCAAAGTTTTAGCTATTTAAAAATAACAATGTAAGCCTGGTCTGGTGGCTCATACCTGTAATCCTAACTCTCAACAGATGAAGCAGGAGAATGGCCATGGCCAGTGTGGCTACAGAATATGCTCCAGACCAGCCTTTGTTACAGTAATGTCTAGGAAAGCCTGGGCTATGGAGTAAGATTCTGTCTCAGAAAAGAAAAAGAATCAAAACAATTTATAATAAAACAACAACAACAACTTGGTTTGGGGATTTATTCCATGCTAACACATGTATGTAAAAGACTGGAGAGAAAGAATGGCAATATTCCATGATAAGGACTATTTACATGATATGTGAAGTGAAATAATGTCACCCGAGGCAAGTTCAGAATTTGCACTCGGGCAGAGAGAGGGATCCGTGGGTAAAGGCGCCTGCTGCCACATCAAGCGATGTAAGTGTAATCCCTAGAATCCTTCTAGCAGAAGGAAAAGAAAGATCTCCCAAAGTCGTCCTCTGGCCATTCCCCCACGCCCCCATATTCATGCTGTGACCCATGCCAACACACATACCCATAATGTGCATAAAATGAAATTTAAAATGTTTTAAAAATTAAAGAAAAAGAATACTACTTTAACCTCTAATGCAACAACTTCAGTGACACAGAAGAGGCATAGTTAAAAGCAGATGAAACCAACCCAGAAGAAGTTTCAAAAATAAAACAGCAAATAGAAAAAAAAAACATACAACAATATGATAGGTTAAAAAAAATCACAAAATTGATAATTTCACTGTGTAAATATCTTGAAGTGGTTTAGTCTTCACTTAAAAGAGAAAACGTGATTTAACTATATGATAACTATGAAAATACACTTTGTATAAGCACAGAGAAGTTAAAAGGTGAAAAGGTAGAAAAGAAAGCATAGTGTGCTAACATAAGAAAAGAAAGCTGTGGCTGACAATATCCCCTGGATTTCACAACAAACGCTATTTCTAATGAGGAAGCTGGTCAGAATAAAGAATTACTAACAGGATGTAATTCTGAGGGCTTATTAACCTAACAACAGAACTTCGAAATGACCTCTCTGGCCTTAGCCGTCTCTCTCCCCACACTTCCTTCCTTACCTCTCTTCATGGCTTCCATGATTTCTTGATTTTTATATGAATTTTATTAAAGTTTATTTACACACACTAATGTGCATGCTCAGTTACCCCGGGAGGGCGTTTGATCCCCCGGAGCTGGAGTTGTGAGCCCTCAAACATGGTCCTGCTTACTGAGCTCGGGTCCTTTGGGAGGACTGAAGGCTCTCTGAGACGTGGAGCCATCTTTCTGGCCCCTCGACTTTTCTTTTGTTCTTTCTCTTTTGTGGTCTCCTTCCTTCTTCTACAAATGGAGGAACCCTGGCTTGGAGGCGACCTAACTGCTGTGCTATGCGTTGAGTGAGGGTAGATCTCTGCCCTGCTGTCCAGGCTGTCAACCTTCTTATCTGAGATAGTTTGCGCTTCACCACAATTCGCCACGCTTGAACAGACATGAGAGAGCTTTGATATAGAGACATCTCTTACACGGAGACAGTATGCATGACACATACATAAACAGACAAAATGTAAACAGAAAGCAAGATGACCTAGCCACTGTGCTGCATTGGTTGACAGTTGATTGGCATCAGTCAATGAAGCCAAAGGAAACTAACACAGCTATGGGGGAAACTCTGGCTTGTAACCATTTGCTGTCCCTACTTTCAGCAGTACTGGCTGCCCCGGGATGGCATTTGTACCTTCCTCACCCTGGGTGGCAAGGTTCCACACACTCAGGCCTTCATTTGAAGTGAATATCTGATGGCCTTGCATTGAATCAGCGGCTGTCCCCACTGCTCTCTGCCGGGTTCCCTCTGTGTCTAGCATCCAAGCGGCCCGTGAATTCACACACAATCAATTACCAGCTGAGCGAGAGGTCTGGGGGTCTCTGGGTACTGACCCATGACACTGGGATGAAGGCAATCAGGCATGAGGTCATCTGGGGTCAAGCCCATGGCTTTGGATAGTCATTTGTCACTTGGAATTGGGCAGGAAACCATAAACACAGGAGACAGTGAGTGAAGTTAACTAATTATATACAACTGTGGCCTTAGTTTGGCCTGGCCAAACAGAAAAAGATAAAGCCAGTTTGAAGGCAAAACTGTTTAAAGATATGGCATTTCCCAGCTGGGATATGGAGCAGTCAATACTGGAATATAGGTAGGAACAAGAGAAGTTTAGGCCTCCGCTCAGACACCAAGTGCATGGGCTTGGAGAGGAGAGTGAGTTCCAGGCTTCCTACAGGTAAACCAGTAAAAGCTGTGTTATCTACATCAAGCTACAATGACAGACGGAGAGAAAAGCAGAAGATCTGAAAGCATGTATCTCTAACAGACAGTAACTCAGGAAAAAGTAACCCAGAACTCCCTGGAAGGGGCTCAGCAATCAAACTGGTTAGCATGGGCATCTCTTTCAACATCGTCAAGGGAAAAAGTAAACGAGAAAAAGACCCCAGGTTCCAGGCGGGGAGGGCGATGAAGCCCAGCGTTAAGTGACCATGGACATTAATTTCATCTCAAGCACTAGAAACTGCAGCTGGGGTCCGGTTAGTCACTTTTTTCCTGAGCGCGCGCGCGCGCACACACACACACACACATATATGGCTTGTATACATAATGTTCCTTCGGGCGTCAGGAGCTGGCTGGATTGTCCTCTCCCCTCCCCCGCATTTTCAACACCAGATGGCTTTAAGCAAGCTGCCTTCTTTCTATGATTTAATTTTTTTGTCTCAGGGTAGCAAAGTGGAGGCTGTAATCCTGTTCACCAGACCAACTTGTTTCCATTTTAGGTGCAAGACCTGCTTGGGGTGAAGACTAATCCCCTCTCTCTAGAAGCTCACAGTCTCTGATGGCCAAAGTGCCTTCAGCCCTCACTCATCACTTGCAAGGCCAGACATCTTCACTCCATGTAAATAGAGCTGTTTTCTGCAGCCCTAGGCCATACACCTGTCCTGCAAGTCACAATTAAATCCATTTAATTAAACCACTGTAGCATAAGAGCATGTCAGCCAGTCAGTTTCAACTTAACTCATCAGTCACATCATCGTATATGAATTATATTGGGCGATGGATGCCGGGACAGTTTAGGGTGTCCCTAAAGAAATTCAACCTGACCAGTTCACTAGCCCTACCTGTCATTTCCAGTAGGACCTTGTCCTCTGCACAACAAAGGAAAGGATGCTTCCTAAAGCAGATGCAAATTCCAAGATGCAAGGCAGAGCAGCTGGCTCGCCTACCCCTCATCGTCCTGTTCTGTCCGTTGCAGGTGAGTTGGCTTGAAGCTCTTCAAATTCTGTGGTCTATAATTTAGGTCAAACATATGTCTTTGTTCGTTTACAATAAGGTAAAATAATAACATGGCAGCTAATGCCTCGTTTTTTCAAAGAGGAGAAAGAGGTGTATTTGGAGACTTGTGCTCTGCCTGATGGGTATTTGTAGAGGTCACTTGGAATGCTCAGGAGAGACTGCTGTTTTAGTTAAAGTTCTACTGGAAAACCACAGGGGCAGATATGAGAGAGAAAGAAAAGATGAATAATTACTCTAGAAATTGGCTCATACAATTTTTAAAGGCTGAGAAGTCCAGGGCTGGAGACAGAGAACCATTGCTTAGTTTCCAGTCTAAAGCTACCGGCTTTGAGACCTCAAAAGAGGTAACGTCTCAGTTTGAGTCCAAGGTCAGCGTCTGTCTGTCTACATATCTGTCTTTCTATCTAATTCAAGCTGTTTTAGTTGGGGGAAGGTCAGTTTCTCTTCAATGTTCAGATCTTCACCTGATTAGGGCTCATCCACATTAAGGAGAGCAAAAACAAAGTCTGCTTTATTCTGTCCGTTGATTTAAATATTAATCCCACCCTAAAGCAATCTATAGATAACTTTAAAATGCCTATTATAATACCTAATAAAGCAATCACATACCAGTTAAATTGTGACTGAAGTCAGCTCTATTCTGTGGAAATTAAGTCTGATAATGGACACACTTCAGAGATGTGTGTGTGTGTGTGTGTGTGTGTGTGTGTGTGACATGCGAGAATGCCATGGAAGTCAGAAGAGGGCTGACATTACAGATGATGTGAACTGACTCATGTCATCTGGAGGAGTTCGTAACTACTGAGTCATGCCTCCAACCCCCACTAAAAGCCATTTAAACTTTTAATATTGCAGCTCTGTTTTTATCATTTAAAGCTAGATTTTTCAGAATAATAGACTTTCAGTGCCCTTCAAAGATTTCGTAGGCTCTAGATTATGTCTATAATTGGTAAACTGCTCCTGACCTTCAGTCGTGATCTACTTTGACGCTGTGTGTCTGTTGGGGATGTCTTCCAAGTAAGAATGTTAGGGACATTCCACAACCAAATATGGGCTGTGCCCAGGCCCAGGATGGGGCATCTTGATAAAATTTTGAGAAGGAACTGCAGAGTTCATTGGAAACTGGGTGGATGCGCCAGGCCTTGGCCACTGAACCTGTGGAGTGTGCCTAGACCAGGAAGTTCTGGAGACGCAGTATAGACAAAGAAGTGTGTCCTAGTTAGGGTTTTATTGCTCTGAAGAGGCACCATGACCACAGCAACTCTTATAAAGGAAAACATTTAATTGGAGCTGGCTTACAGTTCAGAGGTGTAGAGGTTTAGTCCGATACTGTCTTGGTGGGAAGCATGGCGGCACACAGGCAGACACAGTGCTGGAGAGGTAGATGCGAGTTCTACATCTGGATCTGCAGCACTAAGAGAGCGACACTTGTTGACCTAGCTTGGACTGTTGAAACTTCAAAGCCCATCCTCAGTGACACTGGCAAGGTCACACCTACTGCAACAGAGCCACACCTCTGAATGGTGCCACTCTCTGGATCTAAAGACATTTCATTCAAACCACCACAAAGGGATAAAGTAAACTTAGGGGAAAGGGGGTTAACCCTGAGCCAGTGCGATCTCCCCAGCTGTAGGTTAAGTTGGTGGCTGCTGCCCACCTCTTGTTCTTGCCACCTGCCTGTCCATTATGAGGGAAGGAAAAATGGGCTTCCACTGCCGGGTGAGGGCGAGGTCAGTGGCTGAATACCACACACTGGTCACCTATTAGACAAAAAACAGACATATGTATTTCCTATCTCTGGAGGCTATCAAGTCCTAGGTCAAGGCCCCAGGTGGCTGATGTCTGTTGAGGATTTTTCTCTGCTTGCAAGATGACATCCTGAAGGCCATATCCTCCTAAGGGGAAGGAAGCTGTGTCCTCACAAATGTCCAAAAGGGCAAAATCCTTCACCAAGGCCTTTCATAGGGCATTTGTGAGGGTGGAGGTCTCATGACCCAGTCATGTCCTCAGAGCCACACCTGCCAACACTATTCTGGTAGGATTTACACTTCAACATTTTCTTTCTTTCTCTTTCTCTTTCTCTTTCTCTTTCTCTTTCTCTTTTCTTTTCTCTTTCTTTCTTTCTTTCTTTCTTTCTTTCTTTCTTTCTTTCTTTCTTTCTTTCTTGTTTTTTGAGAATGCAAAACATTCAAATGTTTATCATAGATAAGGAGTTCAGGACCAAGGTGGGCTACATGAGTCAGAAGGGTAGAGTCCTCAAAACATCAAGATATTATTGATTCTACCAACTAACATACAAAAATAAATCTCCAATACCGGATCTTCAACCATGCTGTCTCTTCTAAGATCTTTTGCCAATGTGAACCATTGGACAAATGCCTCATTACTCTCTGGGGGACTTTTAGTCTCCTCTTCTCAGACAAAATAACTAAGGGTCAATTAATATAACTGACCCTAAACCCACATGACACAAAGGACCTATTTGCTGAGTTCTTTTGATCTTCTTCTCAGCGTCAAATGGCTTGTAGTTAGTTCAGCAAAATTCGCTTTAAAAGCCAGGGTATTGAGAAGGATTTTTGCGTGTTTTGCTCTTGAACAACCCCATATATAGTCCTTGTTATATACAAAGCATGGGCATTTCCCAATATGTAACTATGATCTTATAATAAAACACCAGAAAGATTGGCACCTGAGTTTCTGTCATCTCCTTTTAATCAAAGGGACAAGAGAGAGACAAGGAGATGAAGTAACATACATGTATAGCTTAAATGAATTTATGGCACCTGGGGTGATAATGTTTTCCGTAACAGCCATAGACTATTTAACCAATCCCGTGCCAGGCATGGAAAACGTCCCTTTGAGCTGTTGGTCAGAAAAATCCAACTGACTCCCAAAACAATATAGGCTATTGCTGTTCCCCTTGGTTACTACTCAGAACGGACTCTACTGTGTAAGATATTACACACTCTGGATAAAGGACTGGAGGAGTCAAACTGGAACTTTCCTGGAGACCTCCTTCCTTAAGAACTGACTCTCACAGGAGCTGAAGTGGCCTTACAAGCTGCCAAAAGAGAGGAACAATCAACAGTCCTACCCAGCTGTAAAGCCTGTGGACTACAACAGTGACAAGCACAGAGAGATCAGTGTTCCCAAGGCTGCAATAGTGGTACTTCTGTCTTGGGAGTAACCAACAACTGTGTAACTGTATTTAAAGCCTGCCGGATGGGAGGAAATTCATGCCAGTACTGTAAATGTAGCCAGCTACCTGTGGCTGGTAGCTCATGGACTCAGAGGGGGACCCAACATTGCCTCTTTGCTAAGTTAGATAATTTACAATTGCATTCTAAAATGCTTATCTTTAGATCCACAAGTATGTGTATCTCTTAACCTTCATCAAAGAAGCTTCTTTTTGCAGTAGATGGAGACCATCACAGAATTGGTCAACTACAGATAACCACTAATTGTAGGGTGTCCAACCCCAATTGATATATCTACAATACAACTTCTGTACTTAAATCTCAGGAAACATTTTGGCAGAGAGGGCAGAAAATTTCAAGAGCCAGAGGACCAGGACATCTGCTGTGAGATAGCATCTTATGTATATGACAGAGAAGCTGCATCCAGGAAACCTCAACAATATGGTTGTCTAAATAAAACCTGAACAATGAAAGCTCCATTTGACATGTCAGTGTGGATGGGGAAAATCCCAGGGCCACCCCGAGGTGAAGAACTTAATTAATGGCTGTTCAGAGAAAATTAGTTTTCCCCAGGGATGAGCCTCCTGATAGGTTATCAAATTACAAATGGTCCAATCCCGTGAAAACATACATATATAAGCAGCACTACATGAAGGTTATATGTAACTCTGTGTGTGTGTATGCACCTAATAAAGAGGTCCTGAATTGGAGAGGGTAATTGTAAGTACATAGAAGGAGTTGGTGGGAGGAGGGGGAATGATGAGACTTCAGTATTCATTTATGAAATTCTCAAACAATTTAAAAAGAAGAGGAGAAAATGCCACGGGAGAAGCAGCAGCCTGGGAGATCTCAGCGGCAGGATTCATGACCAACCCTTTTAGGATATTTCTAAAGAATATAGTCATTCCACACATTTTCACCTTTAAAAAACTGTAACTTATCCTCAGTAATCCACATTTAGGTGATTCAGTGTGACACTTCAATTCATGTACGCACCGAGGAATGATCAGATTAGTGTGGTTGTTGTATTTACCGCTTCAGTCATGTGCGTTTCCTTGTTTTGGCAGCATTTAACATCCTCTCTTCTAGCTATTTCGACAATTCCTCAGCCCTGATCATAATTACCTGGCTTTGCTCTAGAATACTAGGGCTCTCTATCAACCCAACTGCACACTAGTGCCCATTCACCAAATGTTCCTTCCCTGCTTCCCACAGTCCTCTCCAGATTGTGGTTACCACACTTTGGTTCTCTACTTTTATAAGATCAATTTTTCAAGGATCTCATTAAATGTACACCCATTAATATTCTTTGATGTACGTAAGCTACATTTTCTGTATTCATTTATTCACTGATGAGCACTCATGTTGATTCTGAGTCTTTCCTACTTTAAACAACACTACAGTAAACACGAGAGTGAGTATTTCTTTCTTTCTTTTTTAACATACTTGATTTTACTTCCTTTGGATAAACACTGTGTTTGGGGGTTTCTGGCTATAAGGAAGTTCTAACATTTCTCATCTCTTGTGTTACGCTATAGATTTCCATTCTTCACAAAGAGAACCTGATTGGAATAGGATCGATCCTAGGGCCTGCTCAGGCTGCAGGAATGGGAAGAACCTCCATGAAGGTGGTCCTCCAAAAGCCAGGAAGAAGGAAAGGATGGTGGGCAAGCAAACACAGGGCCATTTACCCAGAACTTGGGATCTCATGGCAGGCCAGCATGGCTGTGCTCCATTGCTGTTGGTTGAAACTGGTAGACCCATGTCTTTCTGCTTGGACACTGCCTTGGATATTGATTAATCTATTTTCTACCTTGATGGTCTGGAGTTGGTCTTGTTAGCTTCTGTCTTGGGGCCTGTCAATGAGCTGTCTCATAGACTCTGTCCTCTTCCTGTATTTGGTCCCACCTGGTATTCATGGCCACCTTCACTTTATAATCATAAATGCTTGAAGGGCATCTTTTGAAACCTCAAAAATAGTACAGAGTAGGCAGAGTGGATATTGTTTCCACTATCCTGTCGATGAGCGAGCTGGGGTGTAGATCAGCTCAGCCACAAAGTGACTGAGAAGCAGGTTGTTGCACTAAAATCTGGGACCTCCGCTTTGTTAATGGCTCAAAACAACACTTGAAACTCACTTTGGTAAGTAGGACTCAACTGAACCCAGCTCTCCTTCTGGTGGTTTTCCAGACTCTTTCCATTTCTACTGTTATGTCCCCAGAACTCTTCAGAACTGTCCAGAAGAGTGACTTTGGTTAACTTAACGTTCACACTCTCTTTCCTCTCTTTCCCCTTCCCTCCTTCTTTCCTTTTTCCCTTACTGACAGATTCCTGCTATGTAGACCACACAGGCTTCAAACTTGTAATCCTCCTGCCTCAGCCTCCCAAGGGCTGTGATTACAGGCATATGCTGTCATGGCTGATTTGAGTCGAACATCCAGTCTTCCATCTTTAGCACCCCAAATAATTGTGGTTATCTATCTTTATTTTGGAGAAGAGATAGGCAATGAGCAAGACCATGGGAAAAGCAAAAGGCAGCCACTCTACTGGATCATCTCTAAGGTAAATGCGTGTTCATTTCAGGGTGTTCAGAGAATTTTGTGCTTTTCTTCACATGGCATTCCTTATTTTCAATCCCTTTGAAAGTAACAGTCACAACTTACTCCAGAAAGTAGGAACAAGCTTTCGTTCTGGCTTCCCTTCAGCTCATACCTACAGCTATTTTTCCTTCAGTCCTGGTGGGAAACTACACTTGCTATTTATCTTCTGTCAACAGCAGAGGAAAGTAAAACCTTTAGCTGTGCGTGTGTGTGTGTGTGTGTGTGTGTGTGTGTGTGTGTGTGTGTGAAGGCTGGCAATTTGTTATGGTAGGAGACTTAAATGACTCTGTATTCCAGGATGAAGGGCAGATTAGTCATGTTTCAATGTTATCTCAAATTTGCTTGGTTGTGAGTTAAAACTATGCTCATTTTAATAGTGCAGTTGGGTTGGATGTAGCTCACTGCTCCTTTCTAGTCTTACCTGGGCTTGTTCATGTGGCTTTAGTCATCAGTTGAAATGGCTGCTCTAAGAAGTCTTCACCACCTGCAGCCACCCTAGGCTGCCAGCCAGATTGCTTCTGCTCCTGGTGACCTGTAGTGACAGGCTTGCTTTGCTGCACGGTGGTCCCAGGGTTCTCAGCAGCCAGAGACGACAAAGCCTCATGTGTAAGCATTTGTCAAGCTCCTGCTTTTATGTGTCTCATTGACCAGAGAGAATAACACGGGCCAGTTCAGTGTCATGGGAATGTGAAGAAGACCACCCAAGGGCATGAATAACAAGAGTATGGCCCCACTGAAGTCCTTCCTGCTGCACCCCACACAGATAAGATGTGGCAGGGGACACGAACACTAGATGGTAACCTCTTCTGCAGGTATCAGAAGCCACCCAGCTTTGGATTCTATGAGGGAATGAGGACAGGTTCAGAGTAGCTTAATTCTGAATTTTGAAGAAAAGCTAGAAATGAAAAGTTCTGTGTATGTTCTTGCATTTAAAATGCTTGCTGCTTGAAAGACTCAGGACTTAGTGCTCTTAGAGGGGAATAAGATTTGAATCCCAGCACCCACATGGTGGCTCACAACCCTCTGTAACTCTAGTTCTAGGGGTGTTAGCATTTATACATGCAGACAAGACAGTCATAAGTGTAAAACAAAACAGTGCTGTAAGCCAATGCAGCATTTATAAAGCTATTGTGGCCAGACATGGTGGTACACACCTTTTATCCCAGCACTCTGGGAGTCCGAGGCCAGCCTGGTCTACAAAGCAAGTCCAGGACAGCCAAGGTTACACAGAGAAACCCTGTCTTGAAAATTAAAAACCAAACCAAACCAAACCAAAATAAAAACCTACCTATTGTGGTCAAACTTGAGCAAATCCGTGGGCTAGATTTGATTAGGCACTCAGTCTTATATCTGACATCAGGAGCGGGTCAGCATGGCATGTGGTACCATCTCTTAAACATGTAGGATTTCAGACAGTAAAACTACAAAAGGTATCAAGGAGGATGGCAGACTTCAATTGTGCCAACTAAGTATTTTTTCAAAGCAGCTTTATACTTCTATGACTTTGTAATAAAAAGAGTCAAACATTCAAAAATACCAATACCACCGCCTCACAATATTAAGTTTATAAGAACAGATTCTCCTGTTGCTTTGACCAAATATCCAACAAAAGCAATTTAGGGGAGGAGGAGCTTGTTTTGATTCACATTTCAGGGGGATACCATCTATCAAGGTGGAGGAAGCATAGTGGTGGCAGACAGCTTACTTCCTTGGCAGATTGGCAAGCCGAGAAAGGGGAGTGCTGGCACAGCTGGGTTCCTCTGCTTTTCTTTTTATTCAGTCCATAGCCCAGCCTATGACCTGCTCACTGCTCACATTCCGCATGGGCCTTTCTTCTCCATTTCCTCCAACTGGTCTACCTCCTAAAGTCCACTCAGCTATGAGCTTAGACCTTGGTTTCTCCATTGATGACATTAGAATCCTCCTCTCCAATCACTTCTCAAAGTCATCAGCAAGCAAGTGAGCTTTTAAGGGTCTAGGGGATGTCAAAAGTCAAACTATGATACTAATCTTTCTGTAGGTGACATCCTTCCCCATCCCCAGTCTGCTATGTGTAAGGTGGCATCCTAGCAATGACACCATAGCAGAGACCAGAGCTATGTCTCTTTGTGAGTACATATTACTTTCTGAAATGAGAACCCAGATAATAGACAGTTAAAGAATCAAAGGGACAAAGATGTCAGATAGTGAAATAACCTGAAGGATTTCTCTTAGAGAGGTGGTGGAGAGGAACCTGGTAGATGGAAGAAGTCACTTTCTGAGGTACATCTTCAACTAAGGTCTCCAAGAGAAGAGAGAGGAGTCAAGGCCTAGTTAATGAAGATTTGGACTAGCAAATATGTAAAGAAAGCACATTCTTTCTTTGAATGACACAATGATGTCACTTAATTAGTGATATGGCATTTCAATGGTAGATAATTGGTGATAGCAAAGACACTAGAACAAAAGTCAATGACAATGACTTTTTTTTTTTTTTTTAGCATTTACTGGCTTCTTACTTTAATTAAGAAAACAGATTAGTCCTAGTACTAAACTATAATTTACTGGTTAATTTTTTGTACCATTTATCTTTGTTGTTGTTTAGTCTTATTATGTATCCCATTGTGGTTTAGAACTCAATATACAACCCGGGCTGGACCTCAAACTCATGATAATGCTCCTGCTTCTGCCTCCAGAGTGCTGGGATATGGGTGTGCACCAGAAGGCCCAGTTCAAAAAGGTACTTTCTGAGCAAAGGAGCTAGCAGGTACAATGTCCTTTCCCATGGCTCTCTGACCTTCCAGATCTGACCTTGTGGTGATACTTTGGCCTGAAAGTCTAGCAAGGGATCTCAGCCAGCTCCCAGTGACTCAATTGGGAAGAATCTAAGTTCTTTCCCTAACACAACCTAGATGCCAGGTGTATTCCCCACTGCTCAGACTCTCTGAGAAACCTGGCCACCTTACTTTAGCCACCCTGCTTTTTGTCTTCCTGTTTGGCTTTCAGCCACCCAGCTCCTTTGTTGTGTTCAGTCTTTGGATGAAGATCATTTCTTTCTCTTGTTAAAATAGCTCATCAACTAGAGGTGGGGCCGATGAGCTCCTCCTGTCTCCATGCCTGAGTGATGACCTGTTTGGTCTGTGCAAATCTTAAGTAGGCAACTCACACTGTGAGTTCATTGCTGCAGTGGTCTTGTCATGTCCAGAAGACACCATTCCACTCCGATCCTCCCTGGCCTTGGGCTTTTATAATAGTTCGGCCCCTTCTTCTATGATGTTCCCCAAGCCTTATCTGGCTGGAGTGGAGTATGATATCGATGTCTCACTTGTGGCCGAATTATGATCTTTAGAGTGGGGGAAGAAATGAAGGAGCTGGAGTGTCAAGGACACCACAGGAAGACCTACCCTGAGCCCATGGTTGCTCACAGAGACTGAACCACCAACCAAAGAGCATGCCTGGTTTGAAGCTAGACCCCCTACACATATGTAGCAGATGTGCAGCTTGCTCAACATATGGGTCCCCTAGCAATTGGAGCAGGGGCTATCTCTGATTATGTCACCTGCCTTTGGATCCCTTAGCTGGATTGGAACCCATAGCTGGGTTCTCTTGTCTGACCTCAGTGGGAAAGGACGTGCTTAGTTTTGCTTTGACTTGATGTGCCAAGGTGGGTTGGTACCTGTTGGGGGGGGGCTCCCCTTCTTTGAAGGAGGAGGGAAGAGGGAAATGGGAGGAGGGGAGCATGACAGTGGGACTGGGAGGGGACGAGAGAGAGGGTGGCAAAAGGATTGTAAAGTGAATAACTAAATACATGAATGAAAAACGAAAAATACTTGCATTGATCCTTTGAGAATTTCATACAGTGTATGGTGATCATATCCACCCCACTCCTGTTCCTAACCCTGCCCACCCACACTCTCCTATACTTCCCAACTTCATGTGCTCTTAGGAATAAATAACCGATTGAGTCCAGTTTATGCTATCTGCTGGAGCACGTTCTACCTTTAAACTAAAGCCAGGCATGGTGATGTACCCCTTTAATCCCTGCACTTAGGAGGCAGAGGCAGGTGGATATCTGTGAGTTCATGGCAGCTTGGTTACATAATGACTCCAGGGCACCCAGGGCTATATAGTGAGACTATCTATCTCAAATCCCTCCCTCCTTCCTCCTTCCCTCCCTCCCTCAATCAATCAATCAACAATCAACCAATTAATCAGATCAATCAACCATCAATCAACCAACCAAAAAATCAATCAACTAGTCAATCACACACTCAATCAACCAGCCAGTCAATCAATCAATCACGTAAGCAATCAAGCAATCAGTCAAACAAACTGACTCTTCTTCTCTCATAAACCATTACTATCCATAGCTCCTGGGTTAGGAATGGGGGCTTGGGACCCGTTCCCCACCCTATGTTAGACTGTGGACTGGCTTGATTTTCTGCAGGTGCACAGGTGCTGTAGGTTTGAGTGTAGTGGTCCAGCCATGTCCAGAAGACACTGTTGTTTGAGCTCTCCCCAGTCTCTGGCTCTTGCGATTTTCTGTGGCAGTCTTCTGCATGATAGCGGGTGACAGAGATGCTCCATTTGTGGCTGAACACTCTGTACTTAGACCAGGAGTGAATTTTTGTTTTACCTGCCATTCACTGCACAAAAACATTTTTCTTATGAGGTCTGAGAGCTATACTGACCGATGGGGTAGGGATATACAAACTCAGAGGGCAGTTTGAGTCTGTGTCCATTTATCAGGATAATAGTAACAGGTACACCTCTGAGGCCTGTGAGCTCACCTATTATAGATAGATTCTTGGCCAATTTACAGTGCCAGGCATGTGTTTCTTCCTGTGGATTAGGCCTTAAAGCAAATAAGAAAATGATTGGTTGTCATTATAACATCCATGACACTACTGTACCCATGGGCAGACCTTGATGCCATTGATTATTGCGGTCACAGCATTCACGGTGGGGTAAGAAGATTGTTGAAGACTTTTTTCTCCCAGGACCCTGCACAGCACCTTCCAGTGCGATGAAAGCTGGCCAGGAAGGAAGCAACTTCCTGGTTGGTGCCAACCGATATCTCTATGTACAGTGACCAATGTGTGTAGTGTCTTCACCAATAGGGCTTTACCATCAAGGGCTAGTGGGCAACCAAGAGCAATGACAATAGGCTGTATTTTGAGGGCAGGTATCATCTTTAGGGTCTCTCACCTTAAGAGCTCACTTCTCCGGGTGGGGTGATAGGGTCCTGCACACTTAGGTATCATTCGTTCTTTTTCTTTGCTATTCATGCCACTTTGCGCTCCAGCACCATGGTTAGTTGCTGAGCTAGTGAATGCTCTTCTCTTCCAGTTCTATTGTCTTTCCCACGAGCTTTTCATGTTTTTATGGCTTAATTGCTACCTGAACTGGGCTGTTTCATGGTTGCCTCCCCCAACAGGAAGGAAAAGCCGTAAGAACAAGGTCTTTTTCCTAAGCTTGGAGATTGCCCAGAGCAGAAGCTCACTAGCTAGATGGTTCTACATTAAAGACTAGAGAACTCTACACCCCAGAGGCTTAAACTGGACAAGTTATAACCACTGGTCAGGAGACGCCAGCATCACCTCACAAAAGGAGAGACCCTGTCCTGGAAAGGTTTTCCCTGGGCTCCAATCCTCACAGCTCAGACTACAGAGAGTTGGTAAAAGGATGGCATGAGGGTCAGTGGCCACATCACCAGTATCCTGTTGTGTTTCTGTGGCCTTCCTTTTGGTACCTGATTTAGAGGCAGAGTATGCAGAAGGGGTGGAAGCAGGATCCAAGGCCCCCAAAGCTGTGACTTTGGTTCCTTCATTCCCTCCGTCTCTCTTTTAGTTGGCTATTCACACACTGTTGAGTCAGACACCCGCCCTGCCTTCCTCATTGGCTGGGGCCAGGGGGAGATGTGGTTTATATTAGTGACCTGGAGAAAGTTCATGCCCTCTGGGAAGAGCGTGTCCGTGAAATGGCAGCGTGATTAATGGTTTGTTTATAGCACTGACATCCAGCCTGTCAGGACCCTCCAATGGCCTTTGATGTAAAACACACTGAGAGGCCCTGGGACCTCCTTATCTCCTCAGAGGAGAGAAATCAGAAATGAAGAATGGTGGGCCAAGGCTCGCACTGCTGGCCTTCAGGGGTCTGAATGGCTAAAACAGATAAGGGCCAGTGATGGGGGTTTGAATGGAACCTCAAGGGTGGACAGTGCTCAGCAGGGAGTCCCTGCTGTCTTTCTTATCTCTCTCCATCCTCTCTCTCTCTTTTCTTCCTTTCTCTCATCTTGGTCTCCCTTGGCACCCGCAGGTCTACACAGCTCCCTCAAGTCTAACGGATTAACGATCTCACAGGTTACAGGCCGACGTCACCAGGGCTAAAGGGACTTGCGTTTTATTTCGGAGGGCCAGTGGGGGGGCAGTAGCAGCGCCCTGGTACTGAACCATTCATGATAATTTAAAGCCCCCTGGAGCCTGCTTGGAGGAGCTATGTTTCTTTAAGAGAACAGAAGACTCTGAAAGGATTCCCAGTTGCCTGGGCCAGGGGCTGGAGCGTGCAAGCAGGCGGCTCTACAGGCTGAGTTCAGCTCACAGCTGTATTTTGTTTGGCCGCAGAGAGATGGACAACTTTGTAGCAGTTGCCAGTGTTTAACAATAAGATTTCAGATTCACATAAAAGTTGGAATTCTCTCTGTCTTCTGAAAAACACTGGAGATCTGAAGTCTGTATTCCCTCACAGCAATGGGGACAAAAGAAGATGTCGGTCTCCCTCAAATGACAACAGGCTTGTGTTTGTTGTCCTCCCCACAGGATGTGATGTGGCTGCTGCCCTTTATCCTTATGGTTGCCTGGTTGTTTCTTTCATTCCTGGCTCCCTGGGTACATTTTGGGTGAGTTGTTTAAGTTCTTAGAATCAGTAAAAACGCCATTTTGTTAACACAACAGACAGGCCAAAAGAACCTAACAGGATCACTGTGATGTTTATAGGAGATGCCATTAAGTGCTTAGCTCAGTGCTGCTATGTCAAAATTCTTCAGTGAACGCTTGTGGCTGTGCTGAAGGCAGACGCGACTCGAGACCTTCCATTAAGTAAAAACACTCCTTCAGTCACTTGTTGATTTTAAAGCTGTCTTTAAAAAAATGTGAGCATTTTAGAAAAGCCTTTTAACCTTTATTTCTGAAGATCCACTGACACCTAAATATTCTAATGCAGCCTGGGGTCTGGACTTTCAAGGATCTCTTTAAAATATTTATTTGAGTTATGTATACATGTTTGTGCCTGTGCATAGGCTTAGTGCCTGTGAAGGTGAAGGTGCCCACAGAGGCCAGAAGAGGGTGTCAGAGGTCCTGGAGCTGGAGACACAGAGGATTCTGACACAGCCTGACAGAGGGGCTGGGAGCTGAACTCAGGTCTTCTGAGAGAGCAGCATGCATTCTTAACTGCTGAGACATAGCCCCAAACGCCACAGGATGAAAACCTGAAGCTCAGTGTGGGAGCTTATGTTTGTCATTCCAGTATCAGAGCGGTTGAATCAGGAGGACTGTCGTAAGTTTAAGACCAAGGCTACCCGGGGGCTACACAGTGAGTTCCAGTCTAGGTTAAATTATACCTGTGCACACACATACATACACACACACACATGCGCATACACCCCCCCCCCACATACTTCCCTCTCCTCCTAAGAACGTGTTCTGAGCCTTCTAAGGTGAGGACAGGAGACACACTGAGAACCTGGAAAACTTTCTTACTTCAGAGTGCGTAAGCAATGTGCCAGCTAAGTCTACGAGTGAACACAAGAGAACGCAGTCTATAAAGACGGCATGGGAAAATGCCCTCCCATAGCCTTCTGGCTGCTGTTTCTCGTCGCCTGTGGAAAAAATGAGACAAAGACGTGCTACAGTCAGTCTAATGAGTCATAATACATAACGAGACACTGGTGGCCTCAGAGCTGTGACTTCTGGCAGCTTTCTGTTTGACTTTTCCTTCTGTAACGCCTCGGCTGCTCCTTCCCAGCCCGGGGCTTCGGCGGCAGAGCTTGCTGCAAGGCCATGCACACACAGTTGTGATTGCTCCTTCGAGACGTCACAGTGCCTCACATAGGAGCAGGAGGCAAACTGTTTGGAATCACATCCACCCGAAAATGATTGCCAGCTCTTAATGATTTTCTTTCTCTGCTCTTTGCCTGGCAGAAAGAGCTCGGCACTTCTGGATGCGGGCCTCTGGGCTCTCATTTTCCGTTGTGCCGTGATGTGTGTCTCAGTGTGCAGCAGTTCGAATGCTTTGGCTGCAAGCAACAGACACATTGTACACAAGTTCTTCATCTCATTCTCCAGGAAGTCTGGAGATGGGTTCCGAACCTTTTGTAGGCGAATGGATTACATTTCCCAAAGGGGACCACGTGAGAGACCTATAGCAAAAGCCCAGGGATAGAAAAACAGTACACCCGCACAAAACCCACCTTTCTTTAGGCCACAGGTAAAAACCATATGATGAGGAGTAGCTGGTGGCTCACAGACAAATCCCTCATGTGAATACTTGTTTCTGACACAGGTAAGAAAAGAAGAGCCAAGCTGAGAGTCCGCCGACATCTGTCCAGTAAAAAGGAAGGAGAGAGTCCCCGGGCATCTGCAAAGTGACTGACACAGCAGGATGACCGAGGCTGCAGAGATGTGCTTTGTGTTGGGTGACCTAAAGCTTTTAATATCCAGAGACGTAACGAGGACATAACGTCAGGTGCCTTTCTGGGAAGGGTCCTGGGGTCAAGGGTTAACATGTCCTAGCTGACTTCATAGCAGCAAGCATTCCATGGACAAAACAAATTCTTGACATGGGGAGCCAGAGAGTAGAGATGATTCCGTGGATGGTGCGTAGCCTGGAGGGACAAAAGATGAGAATCTGTGCTGATGCTTTCTCTCTCTCTCCCTCTCTCTCTCACACACACACAGACACACACACAATGGCATTCTAGTCAGCCACTGAAATAATGAAGTTTTGTATGATCAAGTAGTATGTGTATGTAGTATGTGTGTGCAGTAGGTGTGCACGCCCATGTATGTGTTCAGGGGCCACAGGGGGACATCTAATGTCCATCTTGTTTCTTTGAGACCGGATCTCTCACTGCACCTTGAGCTAGGCTGGTGGCACTCTTGCTCTTCTCCCTGCAGTATTGGAATTGTAGGTCCATGTAGACACATCTGTGATTTTATATGGGTGTTGGGATTCGAACTCAAGTCCTCATGCTTGTGCAGCAAGTGATCTTGTCCACTGAGCCATATCTTAGGCCCCTGGACCTGTATTTTCAATATGTATGTAGTTTGTTTCAACTCACCAGGACAGTCTTCTAGACTCTGCTCATCTACTCTACATTCCAAGAATCTCTCAGGAGTGTGGATTTGGTCAAGTTCCTTCAGAAGACTCCACTATAGATATTTTTCTAAATGAAATGATCAGTATGCTGAGGGGAATCTGAAATTCACAATTATTGCAACATTATTCACAATACTCAAGCTATAGAACAGATGAAATGCCCATCAATGAATGAACAAACAAAGCTAGCATGGTACACATACACAATGGAATTCTATTCAGCCACTAAGATGGTGACATTTTGTATGATCAAGTTAGCCTCATTTCAAAGATGATGAAATGGATTGACACATACAAATCAATATATGTAACATTATATAAATGAACTGAAGGATCATTTCAGTGGATGCAAAAAAATCCATTTAGCAAATCTCATATATACCTTCATGATAAAACTGAAATTAGGAATAGAAGAAATATATCTCAAGACAGTAGAGGCTAGGTATGACCAATCTGTAGCTAACATCATGTTGAAGGAAGTATTTTTACTAAGATCACTTTGTCCGCTGTTACTTAACATACTATTTGAAGTCTTACCTCCAGCCGTAAGACAAAAGAGGGAAATAAGACAGATAGAAGTAAAGCAGTCAAACTGTCCTTATGCATGATTATGATTACATGCAAAAATGACTCTAGAGACCCTGCCAAGGGCTGAAGAGCTGCTTGCGGTGAGAATACTGCTGCTGCCGAGGGTCGAGCTTGATCCTCAGCACCAGGTCATGTAGCTTGCAACTGCCTGCAACTCCAGATCCAGGTGATCCAACACTCTTCCGGCCTCCACAGCACATACCCCTGCCCCCAGCACACACACACACACACACACACACACACACATATACACATACACGCACACATACACGCACACACTCACGCACGCAAGCACAAACACATGCACACATGCACACATGCACTCACGCATACGCACAAAATTCTTGATTCAATAAACACTTTCAGTGAAATGCTGGGACATAAACTGTCTCTCCTATGTGCCGTACGGCTTGGGGTTAAGCAGTCCACCATGGCAGGGAAGACATGTCCGCTGAAATGAGAAGCCGCTGGTTAGGTTATATGTGCAGTCGGGAATTAGAGAGAGAAATGAACCCCCTCACACCATCTTCCATGTACTATTACTCTCCATAGGTGATTAGATGTTCATGCCCAGAAATCAAATTAGGAAATCAACCTGGACCCATCAGCTCAGGATACAGTCTTCCCATGTATTTTCAAGGCCGATAGACTCAAATTCTAAAACACATAACCCTTTCCTACAAGTTATTCCTACATCCCGTCCCTCAGTGTCCCCACGTTTTTGTCCATGGCGCAGAGAGCATGGAATGAGTTTTGACAGCTGGACAATGTATGGTTGTAAAAGCATAGTTCATTTCGAAGGGTTTGGGATAGCCTTGGGAAACAAAGAGGGTAAGCCTGTGGTCACTGAGCACTCTGCAGTTCTTAGTCGAAGGTCCTTTTACAATCCCATTCATTCCTGAGTCACCCTCACTGCCGTCCAAGTTCATAATTCCATGACTGAAGAGTTGCAGGGTTTGTGGGGAGATCCTGTCCTCGGTACAGCCTAAAGCTTCGTCACGCCAAGGACTGCTCACGGGTCTTTCTTAGGACAACACATTTCCCCACAAAGCATGGATCCTGGAAATGTCTGAGTACTAACAGTGTCATGCTTTCACTGGGGAAATCGTTTCCTATCCGACCCCCAAGAACGCAAACCTCCTGATTGCAAGCACTTCATCTCCAAGGGGTGCTTTTCTTAGTCATCTCCTCCTGTAGCCAAGAGCAATGTCGGTCTGAAGCATCCAGCTTGGCTTCCCAGTCAGGAAGTGTGGTGCTTCACAGTCCCGTCTCACACACGCTGATTCATTCTTGCTCTAGGGTAGGTGCTCCTTGCCATTTTCCTGGCCCATGAATCTGGTAGCAGAGGTCAGATTTCAGCTCAGTTTGTGAAGGCACAGTGGAAAGCACACATGTTACAAATGAATGTGGAAATTAAGTGTATTTCTTTTGTTAGTTTTGTTTTGGGGCAGTGCCTTGCATAGAGTCCAGGCTGACCTTGATCTCATAATCCTCCTGCCTCGGCTTCCCAAAACTCTGTTTTGTCTGTCTTTTATTATTCAGTGAGACTAAGATCTGTCAAGGAGGTGCTTCTCAGAGACCCAAGCATGAAGGATTTATGAAAATGAGAAGCAAGTTAGCTGGTAAAGGTGTGTCAAGGCCAGGTTAGGCTGTTTTCTTCTCTTTTTTTTTTTTTAAGTATTTTTTAAATTAAGAATTTTAAGTTAGCATACTAAATGATGATTTAATTGTGGAAATTTTGACAGGTCACTACATTCTTATTGAGCTGTCTTTCCCACTATCTTCTTTCCTTCTTTCCCCCTCTTTGCTGTCCACCCCCCCCCCATTCTACCACTTCCCCCTAAAGCTGTTCTAGGTCTGGTGAGTTGGGTATAAAGTCTGATGAGGATGAAAGACAGGATCATGCCCGAGTGACTGGCAAATATAGAGAAGCAGACTGTGTGAGGCCATTCTGAATTCTTTGTCACTCAGAGGGATTCCCTCCTCCATCACACACCTATACAGTTGAGAGAGAGCATTTGAAAGACCACATGGTCAGATTGCTATGGTGGCCTGAGTGTGAAAAGCTGGTACTGCCTGAGCTTGCGGGTCCTTTAAGAGGCGGAGCTTTGTTGAAGGAAGTGCAGCACTGGAGTGAGATTAGCCTCGCCCCACTCTGACCATAACACAGTGTGACCAGCTGCTTCCTACTCTAGCTGCCCTGCCTTTCCCCACCTTGAAGGCTTCATTACCTTAAACTATGGGCTAGAACTAACCCTTTGTCCCTCATTAGCCTCTTGTTGGCTGTTTTGTCTTAGCAACAGAGAAAGGATACCATACTTGTGATATGACATCTATCAGAGAGTCAAGGGCCCAAGAGTTGGAGGTTTGGGCTCTGGCATTGGGATCCCACTGCTGTACACATTTCAAGGCTGAGAGTGATTGCTGGCTGGCTGGCCCATTCACCCAACCATCATGTGATGCCTTGAAGGTTCTGGGGCTGGAGGTTGTGGGAAGCAAGCTCCCAAGGGCTTGCTTCGACATCTAGGAGGGGTACCGATCAAGACACAAACTCAGTGGCAGTGGAGTTCAGGGAGCTCTGTGAAATCAGAGTTGAGTTTCAAGATGGTGATGAGGCGCCATGTGGTTGCTGGGAATTGAACTCAGGACCATTTGGAAGAACGGCCAGTGTTCTTAACCTCTGAGCCTTCTCTCCAGCTGGTAGAGTTTCTAAAAGAGACTAGACAAGGTCCAGCCAATGCATCTTCCCAGAAGGGACATAGGAGGTTTCCTGGAAGCCTAGATGTCTCGCCTGTGACATAAAAAGATGAGAGACACTAATCAGGTGGAAGCTGTGGTTGGTGTAGAAAGGATTTCGACAGGAAAGAGCTTGAGTAGAGTGTGCTGTGCGCTCTGGGTAACTACAAAGGACCAAGCTAACGCCTGGAAGGGCAAGCTGCAGGTGAAGCTGAACAAAGCAAGGGCCAGGTCTTGCAGAGCCATGCAGTGCATTCCAGTGGAGGAAAGGTTTTCATTAGACAGAAGCGGCAGCTCCTGAGGCAACCTGAAGATGCCTGCATTCTTAATTAGTCCTGGAGATGGGTGATCTTACATCAGCTACCTGTTTTGGGAAGGTGACTGGGATGGCTATCTTGGTTGTCAGCTTGATCACCTCTGGAATTAACTAAAATGCCCAAGCGGAAGGACACACCTCTGTGAGGGATTTTTACTTAATTTGAAGTAAGAAGATCTACCTTTTTTTTTATAGATTTATTAATTTATTATACATATGAGTGTTCAATCTGGATGTATACCTGCATGCCAGAAGAGAGCATCAGATTCTAGTAAAGATGGCTGTGAGCCACCATGTGGTTGCTGGAAATTGAACTCAGGACCTCTGGAAGAGGAAGTGCTCTTAACTGCTGAGCCAGTATGGGAAAAATCTACTTCTAATTGGATCTTTGTGATAGGAAGACACACATTTAATCCAGGTCTTTTGAGGTGGGAAGACCCACCTCTCTTTCGGGTCACAGCTTCTTTTGGAAGCCTTTCTAAGGACATGGAAGAAGGAAGCTTTTACTCTTTGCCTGCTTGCCTGGAAGTACATTCTTTCACTATCATTGGAGCCTATTTCTTTAGGATTCTTTAGGATTCCTATTTCTTTAGGATACACTGAAGACCAGCTGAGACATCCAGCCCTGTGGACTGAGCAACTACTGGATTCTTGCACCTTCAGTTCAGAGGCAGCCATTGTTTTTTGTTCTTTTGTTTTGATATATACTTTTTTAAAAATTATTTTTTTATTATTTACAGCTTACTCACTTTGTTTCTCACCTGTAGCCCCCTCCTCATCCCCTCCTTTTCCTCTCTCATCTCCTCCCATGGCCCTCCCCAAGTCCACTGATAGGGTAGGTCCTCCTCCCCTTCCCTCTGACCCTAGCCTATCAGGTCTCATCAGCACTGGCTGCATTGTCTTCCTCTGTGGCCTGGTAAAGCTGCTTCCCCCTCAGGGGGAGGTGATCAAAGAGCCAGCCACTGAGTTCATGTCAGAGACAGTCCCTATTCCCCTTACTAGGGAACCCACTTGGACACTGAGCGATATCTGAGCAGGGGTTCTAGGTTATCTCCATATATGGTCCTTGGATGGAGTATAAGTCTCAGAAAAGACCCCTGGGCTTTTGGTTCTGTTGCTCTCCTTGTGGAGCTCCTGTCCCCTCCAGGTCTTACTAACCCCCACTTATTTCATAAGATTTCCTGCACTCTGAGAGATAGCCATTGTTGAACTAGCTGAACCACAGCCTGTAAGTCACTCTAATAAATACCATATATGTGTGTATATGTGTATATATACATATATATATATTCATCCTGTAAGTTCTGTTTGTCTAGGGAATCCTGAGTAACACAGTGACCACAGAAACAAGCTGTGTGTGTGTGTAAGTGCAAAGCTGAGCATACATTCTCTCATTAGAACAACTCACTGAGTTCTAATTTCTGCCCAACAGACATGCTTCACTTGTACAATTTGATGAATTTGGACACCTGTTCACCCCTGTGAAATGCCATATCAGTGTAGGCAAAGGTGCATGTACCACCTCTGAGCACGTTCCCATGCTTCTGCTTGTTGCTTAAAAACACCTAACATGGGATTTACCTCTTAACATGTTTTCAATCACACAGTACACTGTTGACTTTAAGCATCATATTTAATAGTAGATTTCCAGACCCTTTTCCTTCTGCACAACTTTCCATCTGCTGAACGGCATCTCCCTGAAGCTCCCAGCAAATACCACTCTGCATCCATGAGGACTACTGTTGAGACACCTGCTACCTGTGGAAGCATGCAACATCTAGCCTTCTGTAACTGGCTTACTTCATTTAGCATCATGGCCCCTCAGGTTCATCCATGTGTTAGAAATGGCACCACTCTATTCTTCTCCGGGGCTTAGTAGTATTCACTCCGTCCTTGCAGATTCACTCTTGGGCCATCACAGCACAAGGCTTAAAGAAGCAGGACTCTTTGAGTCAGCACGGGGAGATAGAGAAGGGTCTTGGTGGGGATGAGAAAATGAGAATGTGGGCGCGTTAGCTGGAGTCCAGTTGATTTGGAAGCTGTAGTAGTCTTTAATGTGGAACTGTGTCCTCAGGCACCTTTCTATAGCAAGTACCTGAGCTGAGAGCTGAGGGCGCTTCACTCTGGTGTAGATTGGTCCAGCTGCTTCTGGGCCTGTGGGGAGGATGTGGTGGAGGCAAGCCACTTACCTCATATTTCAGAAGCAAGAAAAAGGAAGGAGACGTGGCTAGGGCCCTACCATCCCCTTCGAGGAATGTTCGCAGTGGTCTGAAGTCCATCAACAAGCGCCCATGCTCTAAAATCCTCACCACTTCCCACTGGTTCCACACCCACAACAGTGTTGTACCTGTGTTTATTTGTGGGCACCCTCACAACTCAACATGGAGCTGTCTGCAAGCTTTGTTGAGAGAAGATGTTGGTGTCTGTGTGGCTAAGAGCATTTCTGGGAGGAGTGGAGGGCCTCGGTAGTTCCTGAGTTTATGATTTGCATAAGCGCCTGTCAATTGTTGGTTGGTGTCACACAGCTGGACAGTTACCAGGGTCTTTCCTCCAGGACTTGGTAAACTCTTCAAGGAAATCCACAGAGCGATGTAACAGCACCAGCGAACAGTTACTTGTTTGCAAAAGCCACCAGCACCCCTGAGTCAGCAAGCCTCGTGAACAGTAGCTTATTCAACATTTTAAGTAGGTCTTGACATTAGAGAGAAAAATTATATATGTTAAGAAACTGTTGATGCAAAACAACACAGTTCTTGCCTCAAAGGGAATAAGAGGTAGTTCATTCATTCTGGAGCAAAATTTGAGTAAGCATAGCCTGAGAGCTATGGAGCTTGGTTATCTCAGGTTCCACATTTTTCCTGAGGTTTCATAATAACAAAACAAAGAGAGTTTCAAACAGAAGCTTTAAAGCATCCGTTGGTGGAAATATCCCCAGGGCAGGTGACGCGGGACACTGTCCTCAGCCCTGAGATGCTCTCTGATGGCATCTTTAGCTTTTGGTTAGGGTAAGCTGGGGGTCCGCTAAGTTAACAGATTTCAAAAGGCTTTTCTCCAGACACAGAGATGGGCAAGGAATGTCTACAGGGGGATAAAGCTAACCTAAGATAAATTATAATTAGGCTCTGGACCCTCAACATTCCAACCTCCCCACGTCACTGCAGTTCTAACCAGTTCTAATCATTCAATCAGTCTTTGTGGACACAGATTCTTTTCAGAAACTGTGGTCCATAGAACCACATGTAGGATAAACGTTGAACAACTGAAAATCATGAACGATTGTGACACATTTTAAACGGTAAACTTAAAATTATATTGTGTGTGTGTGTGTGAGATGCACGCAGACCATGGCATGTGTGTTGAGGGCAGAGGACAGCTTATGGGAACTGGGTCTCTCCTTCCACCATGTGTGCCTGGGAGGAGGTGCCTTTGCCCACTGAGCCATCTTACTGGCTCATAAGTTATCCTTTTTAGTGAAAAAAAAAATGATACGGGAAAACTCTTAAAGGGCTCTATAGAAACAGCAAAACAGCTCTGAGTCTGTTCAGCCTGCCACACGGAGCTTTGGGAAAAAGTGTGAGAGAATCTTACCTTGCTGAAAGGTGTTAAAGGTGGTAGGCCAGGCCTAGAAGACCTTCCTGACTGTCAAGACATCCTTGCCACCACTACAACTTCTACCCACTTTGGCTCTGATGGGCACAGGACGGTGGCTCAAGTGGCAGGAATAAACGCAGGGTAAAAGCTGCCGGAGCCTCCCTGCTAGAATGAAAACAGCCACTGTTCAACACCTTCTGACATCTGTGAGCCAGGGAGGGTTGCAGTGATTCTAAGCGAGCAGTACCAGGCAGGACAGGAGGCTGAGGTAAGATGATTTTGAAGCCAGCCTAGGTTACATGTGCGGAGACTGTCCCAGGGAAAAACAGACAATAACCAGCCCAGCAACAACCAGATGAACGCAGCGAGGCTGAAGTCCCTGTGAGGCCTCTCTGCACCAGAATGAGTGCCTATCTCCATGTTGACTTTGAGTGTATACGTGGTGTGTGTGTAATGTACAAATGCAGCAAATATCTCCGCCCCCCCCCCCCAGGGACTGGTTTGGCTTAGCAAATGTGGTATTCAAGTCTCATGGAAGAATACCATTGCAAATCGGCATCTACCTTCTAGAGAAAAGCATAACAGAGAAGGGCTCCAGATCCAAGTCACAGGCTCCAGAGCGCCTTTCAAAACCACAGGCTCCAAGACTTCTTTGATGAAATGACTCAGGGACTGAGGAGTTGCCACAGGAAGGCACCGAGTCAGGAGTTCAGGTTTTATGGTGTTTTTGCTCACCTTGGGTCACACACACACTTGGCAGGAGCAGACTTTCAAAGCCAGCCTGCATACTACGTGTCCAGAACAGGAGATCTGGACATCTACTCTGATAGCCATCCCGTGACCCCTATGCCCACATGCTCTCTGCTCAGGGGTGGTCTGATTTCATCTGACATGGTCAATCAGCCCCCCACTGGCCTCTCCTTCTGGTAGGTGGTGGGTGGGGGCCGGTCTTGCCTGCAGCATCGGGGATATCTTCCTGGCCCAGGGGGACAGAGAGGGACTCTCATGCTCAGCCACAGTACACATTGCATGCCCCAGAAAAACAAACAAACAAACAAAAAACAACCTTAAGAGTAAGCTGGCTCAGCATACACACACACACACACACCATCACCCCCCATACACACACTCCCTACCCCCCCACTCACACACTATACTTTCACACACACACACACACACACACACACACACACTCAGAGTTCCCAGCATAATCAGGATCCCCATGAACAAATGTTTGTGCAGACGCTTTGGGGCATTGCTGAGCCTGGGCTCAGGGCTGAGAATCTATGAAGAAATGGCTTTAGCAGAGTGGAGGCCGAGACTGACCCTATAAATCACGGCACTGAGAACCAAGGAGCGGGAGGAGATATGGCAGAGCACTTTTGGATGGAAGTTTACGGGTGGACAAAGTACTTAAAAGACAGTAAATTTTACTGTGTGTATCTGGGCTTTACAACAGCGTGGTAGCGGACACGTAGAGATGGCAGAACAGTTGTTCACAGTGGAGCAGATTGACAGGCTTTTCATCGCACACGGAGCTTGCTTCTTTTTGAACTAGAAAAGCTGAAAATCTACCTGACAAAGTCCCAAACACAATACAGGTTTTTGAAAAAAAATTAATTATGTATTGAAATTTACTTTCAGATTTATTGAAAATATTTTTCATACAATATATTCTGATTATAATTTTCCTCCCCAACCTCTCCCAGATCCCTTCCAGCTCCTCACTTCCCCAACTCCATGCTGTTTCTTTTCTCTCTTTAGAAAACAAACAACCCAAATAAACCAGAATTTAAAAGTAACAAAAAACCCCCACAAGAAACACACACACACAAAACCCATAACAACACAAAATCGGAATATCATTACGTATACAAGCAAAAGACCAGTCAGATAAAAGATGTCTCAACAAAATAATACGAGATACAAAGTCTACAAAGATACCACTGAGCTCGTTTTGTGTTGGCATCACTGCTGGGCATTGGCCTGCCCTGAAGTCTGCTTAATATACAGTGAGGTTCCCTTGGAAAGAATTAATTTTTCCTTTGAAAGTGGATGTCACTTGCAGACAGGTTCTCGGTTAGGGATGGTGGCTCATGTCCACATCCCAGTCTCAGCTTTGGGTCTGTGTCTGGCTTGAACCTGTGCAAAGGTCCCCAACACGATACAGTTTTACATACTTTCCTTCTCATGTGGCCCTATGAGATCTGTCTACTTGTTCACTCTAGCTATTTGCAAAGTACTTGACGGTGAAATATTCTCACCCTAAAAAGCCCACAATGTTTTCCTCTTGAGAAATTATAAAGTGAGAAAAGAAAAAATATGCAGGTAAAAAAAATCTCTAAATCATAAAGTAGATGGTTTTCTCTTTCTTTTAGCTGACCAGTTTCTTTTATGCAAAATAGATTCATTTTACCCCATTTCCCACTGGTTTTCCAACTTTATTAAGAATTTTCATTTGTTTCTTTCTATAAAACAGTTTTACAATTTCTCCTCACAGAGGGCTGTTGTAGCATCTAACCATAGATTTAACCAGTTCCTAAAAGATACATGAGGGCTTTGGCTGAGAAAGAAATTAGGGAAACAATACCCTTTACAATAGCCACACACACACACACACAAAAACAAAAACAAAACTAAACAAAGAAACCCCATAAAGTGTCTTGGTGTAACTCTAACCAAGCAAGTAAAAAGACTTGTATTAAATGGTAAATTTAATCCAAGAATTGTTATTTAAAGTGCAACTTCTGGTGTCAATGTCACCGATAGCAGAGCCCCCTAGATTTGGAGTTTTCCAAGTGACTGCCTCAAAAATTTAACTCTGTGGGCTGAACCTTTAATCCCACTCAGCTTTGGGTAAGAGAGTTTTGAATGTTTACCAGGCATCTGTAAAGAAAATCATTTGCCTGCAAGGTGTGTGGGACCTCCGGAGGTTCGAGAAGAGGTGGACCTCGAGGCTGACAGCACAGCTGCCCCTCAGCACTTCCAGATGCGGAACCAAGGGTCCGCGTACATTTCTCCTGATTTACTCCAAGTGCGGGCCTGGCTGGTCTCATTGGCTGGAACACACAAGGAGAGAGGGCTGAGGCAATAGCCGTCATCCCGTGTGAAAAGGCTGGGCTTGTCTCTCTCTCAGAATTTAGCTCTCAAGCTTAGAAGCCAGCTCCTGTGAGGCAAGGCCCCATCACGGTGTCCCAAGAAATGCAGGAGTAAGGGCACCTACCTACTGATGGCGAGAAGAGCCCACCTCTCACCCAGGCCCTAAGCTTTGCTTCAGCATTCACTGAAATATTCCGCTTTCTTCCAGAACCTCTTGTGTTATAACCCCATGTTTCTACCTTAATGCTAATTTATATCGCCAGTCTTAGCCCCTGACATAGTTTCTAATTTAATTCACTGTCCCCCGTTGGAAAGCAAGCCCTATTTTGTTTGTTTAACATCTCTCTCTCTCTGTCTCTCTCTGTCTCTGTCTCTGTCTCTCTCTCTCAGTCTCTCTCTGTGTGTGTTTCTTGTACTTTTTTGTTTTTGTTTTTGCCTGCTTGTTTTCTAAAGTGAGAAAGAAGGTGTGGACTTGGAGGGGTGGGGAGATGGGGCAGAAGATGGAGGAAGGGAATTGTGAGAAGAATATATTGCATGACTTTTCAGTTAAAAAAAAAAAAGAATCTGCAAGATAAGCCACACCCAGGTGGAGCAGGAACAGTGTGTGCTCACTCTGTGCTGTGTAGTTTTTGTGTTTTGTGAGATTTATGAACTCTTTAAACCCTTAGGAAAGTCTATGAGAAAATAACTATTATTCTTCTTATTTACAAGTGGAAACTGGCACCAGCCGGGTTACAGAACTGCCCAACGTCACCATCATGGGTTTTATGTTTTCTTTTGTTTTTCAAGACAATGTTTCTCTGGGTAGCTCTGTTGGCTGTCCTGGACTCACTCTGTAGATCGGCTTGGCCTGGAACTCACAGAGATCTGCCTGCCTCTGTCTCCTGAGTACTGGAATTAAAGGTGTGCATCACCACTGCCTGGAAAACATGACGCTCTTAAGCTTCCCTCAGCTGCCTGTCGGAATCTAGTCAGACATTAGGTGTCCCCAGTGTCCTCTGCTTGTGGGGAGCCTCACCCTGTAGTCCCATCCTTACTGTCATCTTGGCATCTCCCTTGTCATTTTTCCCTACACCCTTACCTCCCCCTCTTGGCTTTTCCCCACCCGTTAACATGAGCCCCTCTTCTGGTTTACTTGAGAACTTGGATTCCCAAAATCCTCTCGGGTGTGTGGCATGGAATCCTACCCTGACAATATTTTGTTTGCATATTCCATTCGGTTGGTAATTTTAGTTTTTGGGGAGTGTGTGCTCATTGGCCTCGAACTCCCCGTGTATCTAAGTGGCCCTGAACTTGTGAAGCCTCAGCCTTCCAAGTGTTGGGATTGGAGTGTCACCGTGTCACTATGTTATATGGAATAGTCACTATGGTAACAAGCATTCTTCCTCAGAACTTTCCAGGCACTGCTGTACTGTCTTCCAGCTTGTGCTGTTTTGTTGAGAAGGCTGTTTGCATCCTGAGTCTTGATTTTTTGTGTGCAAAACCTATTTTAGCTTTCTAGAAGCCTTGGACATTATACTAGGTTTAGATGGGTTAGGTGACCCCCAAATCGAGGAGCACTCAGATCCATGAGTAGATTTGAGTGTGTGCTATTAAGTGAGGTTACTTTCAGAAGAAATCAGGTGAAGGACCTGGGAAACCTACACCTGAAGGTTTCCCTGGGAAGACACTACACTGAAGTGGTGTCTTGTAGAGTCTATGCTCTGACTGGGAGTAGGGGTGGTAGCCAGAATTGTACCACAGATTTAGCTTCCTTTGGAGAGAGAAAAGGTGACTGGCATTTTGAACCTTCAAGCCTGTCAGTCGTTGGCTGTGTCACCATTCTGTGCAGGGTGTAGTGGTGGGAACCTCCGACGAGGCATGGCTTCTGCTTGACTGAAGGAATTCTCCAGAGAAGGGAGCTGTGAGGCATAGCCCTGCAACAGCTTGGATGTCTCCTCGAAGTTGAAAACTTACCTCTCCCTCCCAATTCTTATGGTCACGATAATTTGGGAGTGAGACCTTTGCAAGCAATTGGGTTGAACAGGTAAGAGCGGGCCCCAGGATGGTGATAACACTGGGCATTGGCGACTCAGAAGGGAACACTTGTTCCTTCTCATCGCGTCATCATTCAGGAGGGAGGCCCTCTTCAGACACTGAATACACGCTGATGCCAAACTCTTAGGTTCCCTGACTCCAGAACTTTGTATTGTCAGACTCTGGTCTCCACAGTGGCACAGTAGGAGAAACACATGGAAGCAGCCAGCAAGCCCAGCTGCCAGGCACACCGGCCAGGTGCAGGGGATGAGGGCAGCTGTGTCTCCTGGACATGTGTATTGACACTTTTCAGCCCTTGTCTTCCCCTGACAAACACACACACATCAGTCCTGGGACGTTCGAGTCGGTTGTCTTGAGGATGTGCACCCCTTTCTGGGACTCCTCTCATTCAGATGTGCAGGTTCCGGGACTTGACTCCATGCACTTTCTTATCTGTCATCTCATAGTTTTTTTTTTTTTCCTTTCACTTTGCCTTTATCTTTCTTTCTTTTGAGCTTTCGATGAACTTCTGAGATCTCGATTTTCAAAGCCTCTTCTTTACTCTGATTCTTGCTCATTCTTTGTGGTTGCGACATAATCTTTTTTTTTTTTTATGTTCAAAGATGTCTTCTGAAAGAGTTGTTTGTTTGTCCGTATCAGATAGAAGGCGCCTGGTGGGACACTCTATGAGTCAGTGAGTAACTGACCTTGATCTCTATCCACAGCAGAGTGAGCTGGACAAGGCTGTTGGGTGCTTTTGTCTCCACACCTTTCCTGACACGCTATGAAGTGTTCTTCTGAACTGTGAGTCAGTGTTGTTAGGTATTGTGGTAGCTCACAGCAAACCCATGGCTTGTCAGGGTACGGAAAGATAACGGCCGAGGGATAATCAGCCCTAAGTGGAATGTCTTCGTCACTTCTTCCTTTCAAGGTTAATGCATCCTTGCAGGAGGGGGTGAAAAGGTGGTAAGAGCTGGAGGTGAGGTAGGACAGCGTTTTTCCAGCCGCAGCAAGGCGAGTGAGTACACATGAACTCACAATGGTTGTGACAATGTGCTCAAGACCTGCGCAACCTCAAGACAGACCAAAATCTCCGAATGGAGAGGGTAGCTGTTCAGCTCCTGGGAGAGGGACACTCAGTTTTCTGTAGGGGGCCCTGGCAGGTTCATCACACTGCAGTGGAATGCCACATATCCAAGAGTGTAGGGCGGGGCAATTGGAACTTGACAGGTTAAAAAAATAATCAAGACCAGGATACAAAAGTTGAGAAATTGAGTGGATTTGGGGAAGTTGGGGAGCAGGCTGAATATGATCGAAATACACTATAAAAATTTAGGTAATAATAGGTCATAGAAATAGGAAAAGAAAAAAAAGAAATAGCAAAAGAAACCAATATGGAATTTTGACCCTAGGAAGTAGGACCATTTCTGTAATTACCTGACCATGTAGTATGTAGTTCTTTAGAGCTGGTTTGTGGGAGGGATTTGGGGTAGTTTGAACCAATGGGCTAGAGAAGCATTAGAATTCAGCAAATAGATATTACAGACCATTTTGTAAGAGCGTGGAATATGAGAATTCGAAGAGACATGTAGACAGTGAAGTTCAGGCACACGTGAAGGAAAGGCTAGATAGGCAAGACTGAATCTTAAGAAAGATTTATTTTGGCTTAGAGTTCAGAGAGTCAGTCCATGATGTAGGGAAGGCAGGACAGAGACGTTCAGCCCACACCACACACAGCAGGCCAGAAAGGATGTCAGGTCCTCTCAGAGCAGCTTCCTCCTCTTCCCACATCTACTGATCAGAGCCCAGACCCTGCTCACAGGACGGTGGCATTCACGTGTCTTTCCCTCCTCTTAGTCAATTCTCTCTGGAAATGTCCTTACAGGTAGGCCTATGGGTGTGCCTCACCAAACCTCTTGGCATTTCTCTTCTTCCTTCCTTCCTTTCTTCCTTTCTTCTTCTTCTCTTCTTCTTTTTTTGTTCATTCAAACAGTTTGAGCAGCTAAGTATACAAAGGTATTAAAACATGCTCAAAGAGGTGAAGACACAAGCAGTAGAAAACAGTGAAGTTCTCTGCATCACAAGAGTGAAAGACAATGCTTTAGGGGAAACAAGAGATCACATCCAGCATGCAAGGGGGAATAGATGTCCAATCAGGACAAAGGATGGAGATTCAAAGAAAAGACTTCAGTCTGGATTGTTGGTGGTACTCAGAGTGGACTGTTATATACTTGCTTGCATTTTTGCCTTAATGCCTTCTACAGAACTAGGGCCTGTTGGTGTTTTAGGAGTATTCCCCTGTTTTTTGAAGAACTCTTGACCTTTTGATCTTGGTGATGGTGGTTTTAAGTGTTTTCCATTTGGCTTGATTTTAGCTGGGGTATGTCATACAGATTTTTTTCCATGGGAACTTTTTCTTCAGTTTCTTCCTTATCAAAATCATCATCATCATCTTTGTCATCATCTTCAAGTTTTACTTTTTTTCCTGTGGAGCCTTGCTACCATCTCCAGACCACTTTTCAGATATTCTTAAGAGTTTCCCACCCTTCTCATCTTCATCTTCTGACTGCGTCTTCCTCTATCTACAGCTACCAGGTGCTGTTCACTAATGTGCACAGGCCCTGAGCCACACTTCAACCTTAAGATCGCAGGTGGTATTGGCCCAAAGCCCCCAGGGGAACAGTTGGTTGTACAGACATTTTCAATGTTGCTTTAATGGGACCATCATTGCTTTTACATCTACCATGTGTGATTCCTCTTTTTTCCCCAGCCGCTGAACTGACCATTCTCAGTGATAACTGGTGTTCATTTTTATCACTACTCACCTTAAACCGATGATCTTTGTCAACATTTATTTCACAACCGAAAAGGCAGTTCTGGGGCCTGAGAGGGTTTATGTCTATGTCCATTGAGTCTCCCTTGAGGGGGATGTATGTACTTCAGTGTGAGAGGAGCCGGACAGATAAACCTACCTACCGCTCCTCCAAACAGACAGGCAGGACAGAATCATGCCAGGTATAAAAGTATGTAGCCCAGGCTAGCTTGGAACTCCTCCCTCTGCCTCCTTCAGTAACTCTTACCATATCAGTGCCTTGGCATTTCTTAATCCCCAAGTTGCCAATAAAAACGTAGGCTGTCCTATAAGAATGTCAGTAACAACTGACTTGGATAACAATTTTAAACTTGAAACTCATTAATAAGATCAGCTGTTTCTTTGGTATTGAAACTCCAAGAGATTTTCTTATTTAATTTCTGATCTATTTCTATTTTTCTCAAACAGAACCACCCCGTCTTTAATTCTCCGTTTGAATGAGTAACTTCTGACAGTCACCTAATGGGCCCCGTTGACACTCAGTAAATGGTAAGCAGTGTCAATTGCACATGTCTACTGCTAGTCACAGAAACCTCATCAACGAGGCCTTATCACAGACTCTCACCTCCAGGGTAAACAACGAAAGACTAAGAAGTACTGTGAATGCTCAATGTATTGCCAAATACGGGAGCTGCTTGTATTGGTGCAGCCAGAATAGCCCGTCTTCGCTGCTTGCCCTTCTCCTTTCCCCAACAGAGAGATGTTTCCAGAAACACTGACCACTTGCAAATGCTACTGTCATAAACTCTACTGCATGCACAGAAACCAAATCACCACGTTAGTCACAGAGCTAGTCACAAAACTTGGGAAGCAGAGAGCAGTCAAGAGCAGTGAGCCTGAGGGATGCGCCTGAGACATGGTGCTGGAGGGACTGTGAACACTTGATATTAACACTTGGATGTCAGTTGCCCGGTCTACAAGTCCAGATACTTACCGAGGCCTTTGTCGCTTCAGGAAAATGGGGATGATGCTGATCGACATTAAAGAAGATTCTTTGGGGCGAGCAAATGTGACTCAGTAGTAGAGCACTTGAGGCCCGGGATTCCACTCTAGCACCAGAAAAAAAAAGAAAGAAAAATCAAGCATTCTTTGTGGGGTAAAAAATATGTTGCATAAAACATCAAATTATAGGGCAACTGGTTAGTTATTACTTTGTTTCCTCGCTGCTGGCCTGACGTGGAAATACCAGCAGTACCCCGCTGCTGTGTGAATGACCCAGGCAATCTAAGGTAATTGCTAATTTCAATTCAGATGCTTATTACTTGTTTAGGCTGCGACCACAGGTCACTTACTACACACCAAACACGGGCTTTTGCTCTTTGTGACATTGCCTCATTTAAATTCCTTTCCCTTCCTTTTCTTTGAGACTGTCTTGCAGCACAGCCCAGGCTGCGCTTGAACTCTTGACCCTCTTGCCTCGCCCTTCTGAGTGTTGGGAACACAGGTGTGCGCCACCACATCTGGCTCATTTACTGTTGAAAGTGGTCTAAGAGATGAGACGTTTTCCCTGATTGACCGGTGAGAAAGCCGAAGTTTAGAAAAGCGAAACCACTTTTATAAGGAGAATGTGATAGAAAAGAGACGAAAGCACGGGCTCCACGGACCAGCGACCCTTGGCAAACTCGGAATTGACATGGGCCCGTGGGACGCTGCGTCTATGCCCCTGGGCAAATGTGTGGCTGGAGTTAGTGGGAGTTGGGTTGGGGCATGTGGGAGGCAGCTGAAGAAGGATTTGACCAGGGAAAACAGGATGTTTGGAAGTGGCAAAGCAGAGTTTATCTAAGGATTGCGGCAGCCACGTGATGGGTCATATTGTTAGATGTATTCTGTCAAGTGAGAGACAGAGAGAGAGAGAGAGAGAGGGACAGAGACACAGATAGAGATATCTTACTATTGGACATCTAGCTGCTAGGAATTGAAGACTCAAGTGGAACTGGCCTAAGAAGAGGGCAGTGCTACCTCACTAAGTACAAAGCCCTGAGAGGGAGGGTCCCAGGACACATGTCACCACTTGTCTTGACACTAAGGACTCAGCTATTTGGCACCCTTTCATTATACCCTAATCACAATGCCCAAAGTATTCTGAGCTGCACAGTGGTTGAGGAAGCTCTTGGCATTTCACGTAGAAAACACACGCACAGCCAACAAGGGCTGTTTTCTCGTGTGTACCTGTGTCAACAGAGCCTGGGGAAAACCGTTTCTGGAAGCCCTGGCAGATTTCTTCCAGGTTCCAGCTCTTAGGATTGGAGATGTGGTCATGCCCAGTCCGTGGCACAGGAAGGGAATTATTATCATTTCCCAGTATCTACAGGGGATTGGTACTGGACTTCTCTCGGATACTGTCTTCATCAGTGTTCTGTTGCTGTGAGGAGACACCCATGACCACAACAGCTCTTACAAAAGAAAGCGCTCAGTTGGGTCTTGCTTACAGTTTCAGAGGTTTAGTCCCTCGTCATCCACGTGGGGAGCATTGCAGCGTGCTGGCAGACATGCCTCTGGAGAATCGCTGAGAGTTCTGCATCCAGAGCTGCAGGCAGCAGGAAGGAGCAAGAGATCCTGGGCTTGGCTTGAGCGTCTGAAACTCCAAGGCCCACTTGAAGTAACACACTTCCTCCAACAAGGCCACACCTACTCCAAAACACCCTCTAGCCTCTATCAATCAGGGCCACTCCCTAATGATCAAACATCCAGATAGAAGATCCTGTGGAGGTCATTCCAATTCAAACCACCATAGATACCAAAATCCATTGTATTTACATATTGCCTATGTACTTCAAATTATCTCTCAAGTACTTATAATACTAAATGGAAAATACTGTGTTAGCAATTACTGTTCTATATTGCTTTAGGTAACAACAACAAAAAAGAAAAAGTGTGCACAGGGTCAGGTTTGGAGGTAAGTTCCCTCCCCCCCCCCCCAAATTATTTTAGTTCTCAGTTGGATATATTTATGAGTCTGAGGCCCATGGAGTAAGTAGGGACAGCTGTAGTGTGATTAGCTTCAGCTAAGCAACAATCACCTATTTGGACCAGTGTGAGGGGTCTTTTCCCCTAAATGGTGTGTGTGTGGTGGGGGGGGGAATTGGGGGCACAGGCTGCCAGGCCAGGACGGAGACTGTGCCTGAGGAAGGAATCCGTGGCCCCTGTGTGTGTGGAGTATGAGCATCTGTAAAGAAGAGGAAGCTGTTTGTACCGTCTGCCTTGAGGACAATGACAAGGTTGTCACGGAATTAGACAAATACTCGTGAGTCTGCACTGAGCTTTCCAAGCCAGATGCCTCCCAACTTGCTGGTGCTCCTGGAGGACTCTTCTCTGCCCTCTTTAATTCAGACCCTTTAATTCAGCTGCCCTCTCCCTAAAGGCTGCTGTAAATTCTCCCCAACAATCCCTAACATTGACCCCATGGCCTTCGTTTTCCCTCCTTCTGTCCTCCTTGACCACTCACCTTTCCAAAGAAATACAGGTCAATGGCATGAAAACAATGCATACTATTTAGAAGGCAAAACAAAACCGCAAAGATTGTTTTGGGGAAAGAACATTTTCTTCTAAATGTTCCTGTATTTTTAATCCTTACCCAAAAGCCATTCTCCGCCTGTCTTTTATTAAACACCAGAGAAAGAAAAAACACTCCCCCACTACCCCAAACCCACCCCCTGCCTGCTTCCCCAGGGCGCATCCCTGTGGTCACCCCAGCCACTGCCTCCCTGGCAGGCACCCACCATGCTTGGGGCCCATCCCCGCTCACTCTCTGCTCACCGGGGTGGTGGTGATGGTGGTGGTGGTAAGCACCTAATACTAAACAGGACAGCTCTGGTTCTGAAATGAACGGTGGCAGGGAGCCCAGGATTAAAGACATAAATAAGCTGCAGGTTTTCAGAGACTTGCCAGCAACCCTTTAAAACAGGAAGAGGATCCTTGGAACTGTCCTGTTAACTCTCAGCCTCAGCTCTTCTTGCTCATGCCGGAGAGTTTCTGGCTGCTAAGCTCCCACTGTGCTGCTGGCTCCTAGGGCCTCAGACAAAGCCTGAGACATCGCAATGCAGGGCATGTCCCTGGTCCCCAGATAACTCCTCTATTTGCAGGACGGGGTGCGGTTATAAATGTCATTCCTTTTCTGGGAGATGAGCTATTAGACGCCGGTAGGCTTCCAGGAGAACCAAAAACAAACAAACAGAAACGAAGGGCTTAGGGTAATGGGTAGGTGTGGGCTTGCGACTCGCTGTTCTTTCGAAGCTGTTCCCAAGTGCCTCACATTCCAGGGTCTACAATAGACTGGGACTCAGAACTATATGGTTCAGAAATAGAAAGAGCTGAAACAAGTGTTTTAAACTCTACTGCATTCACTCTAGTATGCGGATCTCTGTGTCTTTAGATGCACATGGAAAGCCAACACCGATGTTTACGAGGAATAGCAGAAGCAGAAGCTTTATGTTAGAGTACAGCAGTCGAAGTGTAGCTGATGGTCTGGTCCCATCAAGAGGCATTTTATAGCAATGGGCCACAGATTTGTGGGGATGAGAATCATGCCTGCAATTAGCACTGTGTGATACACCAAGGAGACAGCCATTACTTGTCATATGCTCAAAGGCACAAGGGGTGTGTCTTCTACTTTTCAGAAGCTTAACATCATCACAAATACCTAACAGTTTAAGTAATAGATCAAAAGAACGTAAGAGGTCACAGGCATTATTTGAGAAACTATGGTGCATGTTGTGATACCTTAGTGCCCCAAGAGGGTACAACTGCAGACAGGTCTAGCCGTCTTCTGAGGCTTCTAAAAGGAGATGGGGTTTGGTGTGGGGGTTACAGAATAAAGGACTGTGGAAGGGGAAGGGGAGGAGAGATGCTGAGGACACCTGTATGTGAATGGTGTCTCTTCAGTTGGGAGGCCCTGCCCATCTGCCTGTGTCTGCTTGTGCTCATCTGCCTGGACAACCGTATCTGTCCACTCCTGGAGAGTTATGTTCTTGTCAAGTAGGGAAGTCAGCAGTGTGGCTTCAGCACACTCATCATCTGGAGTTCTAAAGATCAACTTCTTTCCCTTCTCAGGGACAGAAGCACAGAACATAGATTTCATTTCCCCCCCAGAGGGTGGAGTCTCTCTTTTCTTTCTTCCTCTCTTCCTGCCTGGCTTTCTCTTAGAGATAGAGTGGCTTTGAACTTGAAATCCTTCTGCCTCATTCTTCTGAGTCCTGGAGGTACAGGCATGTGCCCACACAATGCCCAGCTCCATGCTTTAGTGACGGCCACACCAGTCTTCTTCACCCACAGCGTTTGGCAGGTGAACGTGTGCTTGTGCTGTTGAACCTAAAGAGAATCCCAGCTAGGGGACACTGTGACCTTGGTTCCATTCCACAGGAGGAGAAAGCACGCCTTAGACAGGCTGGTCACCTGCCAGCTATGGCAGTTGGTAGATGGAAGGGGCACTGTTGCACCTCAGTCAACTTGCCAGGCACCCAGGCAAGGATCATCTGGCTCGCCCTGGAATCCTGGCCACCGACCCTCTAGTGAGCTCAAGTTGGCTGTTAATTTCCAATCCCATCACAGCGCACACAGGCTCCGTTTTCTCTACAGCCTCACTGGTGACAGTGGTCAGGCTTGGTTTTTCTGAAAACAGCCACCTTAACAGATGGGAGATGACGTGCCTTTGATTTGCTTTCTCCCAATAGTTAATCTGCGTTCCCATGCTCATTACAGCGTTACCCACAGCCAAGATATGGAAAAATCTCCCAAATGTCTGGTCATCAGATGAACAGATAAAGAAAATTGCACACGCCCCCCGCCCCCCCCCACATGCGTGTGTTCACTGGAATATTAGTTAGCCTTTAACAAAAGAGGGGACTTCTGCCATTGGTGATGAATGATGCATGGGGAACCTGGAGCATATTATGCTATGAGAAATAAGCCAGATGCAGAAGCCCAGATGCTGCACAATCTCATGTGTCTATGTAATCTGAATGGCCGAGTCCACACAAGCAGAGAGAATAATAGTTGCCCAGAGCTGGGGATTGTTAACTGAGTCTTCAGAAGGCTGAGAGGAAAAAAAACTTGACCGTGGATGGGTTCTGCTTCCTATAAAAGAGCCTTGGTGGTCCCTGGTGGGGACAGTGTGGTTGTCCTTCTGTCCGCTGCTGCCCTGGGGTCCCACAGAGTCATCTAGCCTTTCCTTAGACAGAGCCATGATGCCACATGCCCGGCAGAAGAACCTCAGTCCAGATAGAGGACAACAGATGCTTCCTGCTGTCCATGCTTCCACTCTGGGGAACCAGGCCTCCACTTGAAGCTGCTGTGTAAATGTCCTGTCAGCCTGTTTATCCTCACAGGGCAGTTTCTTGGCTGCCCCAGCACTGATAATTGCCCCCAGCTCAGTAGTCTTTGAAGGGATAAAAGCCAGATTGCAGACACACACCAGTGTTTATCACGCACATCTTTCCTGGGGGTCCCTGTCCGGGGAAGGGGTAACTCCTTTTCTTCACATGCCAGCTCTGCTGCCTGGCGTTGCCTCGCGCCCCTTTGAACTGAATTTTTGACTTACAGATATAGCTCATTCTAGCCCAGGAAGCTGCAGCTTGGGATGGGAAATGCTGAAATAGAGCACTTAGGTTTTTTTGTTTTTGTTTTTTGGTTACCTGTGTGTTTCGGTGTCACAATATCCCATCCTTCCATCAAGGCCTGACCTGTCCTATGAGAGCGCTCTCTCTTCTGGTCCTCCAGGCAGAGGAGGGAACATTCCCTCCTGTCCCTCAGATTTCCTCATTCTAGGGCTTTGCACTGAAGTACCCAGCAAGGGTTCTTCAGAGTTTGTATTTGTAAAGCACCTCGTTAAAGGAAAACACCACACATGCAAGCATGGCTAGAAAATCAGAAACAACGTGAAGTCTCCAAAGAGACGGGATGAAATGTGGACGCTCAAGGGAGGGAGAGAGGGCACCTAACTCAGGGGCTACACGTCCATTCATCAAGTCTCTGATTTCCTCATTTTACCTTCAGAATAATTTTACTAGGTAAGAGAACTGAGCAAGCATTGGAGAATGCTGGGCCCGACTCTCAGCTTCCGGGGAGCATGGGAGCAGGAAAGAGCTGCACTCTGAAAACCTGGATATTTTTAATTCTTATTTATCCCTGAGAGCAAATACACATACATAATAAAATATGATCCTATCTCTCCCTCATTTCTTCCCTGTAGCTTATATCTCCTCCCCCCAAAATAAATATATACCCCTCAGTTTCATGGGTTTTTCTCACATCAAGTCCATTTAGTACTGCCCATATGTGCATACGTGTGGGACTAAACTAAGAAAGCATGAGATGTTACCAGTAGCCACATCATCCCCAGCCACTATCAACTGCCAATAGCTCCTTAGTAAGGAGTAGGCTCTGGAGATTAGCTACCCACCTGTACCAGAACTTTAGCCGACTTGATTTTTGTGGAGATCTTCTGCAGGTAACTTTACCTGCTGTGCACATCTGATTGTGACAGTCATGCCGTGTCCTGAAGGCAGAGCTTCATCCTTCCCATCCTGTGGCTCTTAAGGTCGTTCTGAGACATTCCTGAGCCTTAGCGTGGGTATAAGAATCCTTGTGGTTAAGCACTCAGCCCCTCATTCTCTCCACTGATTGCTGCCCAGTGCAGAAAACCTTCTCTGACCAAGGCTGAGAGCAGCCCAGATTAATGGGTACAAACACAAATATTTAGGAAGTATTTTGACAGCATGACCATGTAGCAAAATCCTCAGCTATGGGGCTTTTGACTAGGATTACAGGAATTGGGCCTGAAATTTCATTTCATGGAGCAGGTCGCAGAGCCAATCAGAAAGCTGTTTGTAACCCATAATAGTCATGCTGCTTCTGCACCAGTAGGCCTATCTGCCTGACAGGCCAGGACTGTAACACAGGTCAGACCACTGATACGCTTTCTCCTCCCGAACTCTGCAGAGCATCTTTGGGCACTGTGAAAGCTAGCCAGCAAGGAAGAAGTTTCCTGACCAGTTTGACATTTGTTTCTCTATGTTCTGTAGTCAAAGTATATGGTTTCTCCAACAATAGGGTCTTACCATGTGGTTTTAGAGGGTAACCAAAGGCAATGACAATAGCCTGTATTATTTCTGAGACCCCTGGGACCACATAAATCCTTTAACACCCAGGAGTCTCCTCAATGTCTCATGTTGTATGTATTCTACTATCCCTTCAATTATTTTTAAAATTGGGTTGTGAGATAGCAGACTTCCATGTGGCTTTTTATCCACCCCTCCTTTTCATCCAGTCCTGCCTTGCTTCCTCCATATTCCTATGCCCCTGCCTGCTTAAATCTTTCCGTTTCCAGCATCCCATCTCTCAACTTTTGTTTTGTACATAATCTATTATAGGCCTTAATGTGTTCCCTACAAAAGGCCCCTTGCTTGTTTCCTGGGGAGCTCGGCTCTTATCCACGAAGCCTGGCTGCAGAGGTGGCCTTGGACCCAATATCTAAGAGATAAATGGAATTGGTGTGCATAACTGGAAGAGAGTGTTCCCGTTGTGGGCAGCAGACACAAGGAAAAGAAATTCAGCAAGAGAACAGGGACAATCAGCCTTAGAGAAAACGATTCGCTCATCCATCCAGCCATGCATTCACTCATTCATTCAACAAATAGTTGTTGAGCTCATGCTGAGTACCAGGTCCTTAGGGTCATAAACTCTGGTGAGATCACCTATCTTCAAGCACTTAGTTTCTGCTATGGGGATACTTCCTTTGAAAGTACAGCATTAGAGGAGTTGTAGAAAATGTAGCCAGCCCAGAAGGATTGGAGAACTGAGGCAGACCGACCGTGGAAGTGGCGGCGGATACAGGTGGTGGTGGGTAGGCCAATCACTTGGCCACTTTCACAGTCTAACTCCCCCTGCCTTCCTTTAGTTCATCTGTCTCTCATAGTGACCTTTGAACCCATGGCATTCTTAAGTCAGTGTCTCAGGACAGATGCTCCCTGCTGCACTGATGATCCCAAACTGCTGAGAACACAGCCCTAGCCAGCCTGGAAGATGCTGGAACTCCAGAAGGCTATGATCTGGCTCCGAGGCTGAGTGCCGTATCTGATGTTTTCTGATCCTCGGGCCAAGCTGGGCCTGCTGGCTTCCTGTTTACCACATCTCACTTTGCCCCCTCCATACCAGAGGGTCAGCTCCTAGAACAAGGTTGAGGACAAAGCCTTCCTGGGCTTGTGCAGCCAATGGCTTTTCTGCAAATCACCCGGCAGTTCAGAGGAGGCATCGAAGGAATGCGGAATGTGACTCAAGAAGGCCAGTGCAGAATTTTGCTAAAAAAAAAAAAAATTACACCCATCCCAGGCACCCTGGCCTGGATTCCCAAGTAAACAATCTGCACAGGAAAGCAGTGCAAGGAGGGAGCGTGGACACACATACAATCCTAGAGCCATCAGGGGATTCAGAAGGGACAAGAGCAGAGCCACTTCAGGGAAGAGGCCTGGGTCGATTCGCAGAGGGACGATTCTTCCTATCAGCTCAGCAACAGAGATAACCCAGTGAAGACAGACCCCTTGTGAGTGTGTGGGGTCCGGGCAAGGCAGGATTCCTTTGATCCCTAGTGATGCTAAGGGACCATTTACTGCCCTCCAGTACAATAATGACTGACATCACAAGTATACATATGCCATCCTACCTGGTTCTTTTCTAGAGGGTCTGCTTGGCCCCTTCCCATGTGTTTTCTAGCAAGCTGTCATTGTTTTCTGAGGAGGAGTGAAAGGATGCCGTGAACTGGTTGAGACAAGGCTGAGTCTGGATCCCGAAAGCTGGCATGCAGTGAAAGCCTTCCCTGGTTAGAAATTGATTAGTCACAAGAACTGAAATCTGCTCTAGCTGGGGGAGACTTTATGGCAATGTGAGAAGGGGGACAGCATACTCCTGGAGCCATAGAGAAGCATCTCATTGACCTGGGTGGAGGTGAGGGGGACCCAGACAGTTTCTGGGGAAGGTCTGGGGAAGGAATCCTGGGATGGAGCCCCCTCTGCAGGTTTCTGTCTGCACAGCTACGCCGTTCCTCTCTCCCTTGCAAGCTGGCTTCCTCACTTTTGCATGCACACACCAGTTCTGGTTTCTTATGGGTCCAGTTCTCAGGAGGCCTTGACTGGGACTTGTAGACTCCAATTTTTTTATGGACAGACTTGGTTCACCTTCACTCAGAGTATCTTTAGGTAAGGCCAAAGAATTCTTACAGAAAAGTCCTGGAAGTTTCTGGAGAGAGAAGCCGAGGTATGACTGAAGGACGGTGAGAGAAGGTGTTGTGTGACACTATTCTTGGGGATGTATGAACAAGTCAGCCCAGATAGAAAAAGCAACAACAGACCAAAGCAAGGATGTCACCAAAGTCCAAGTTGGCAAACCAACAAGTTTTATTAGTATTATTTTTCAGGAGCATGAGTGAGGAGTTACAGGAGCAAAAATGACTCAAAGACAACTGTGTCAACCACCAAAGCCCACACCAGCATGGGTGACAGTGGACAAGAGCTGGAAAAACCTGGAGCACACTGCACAGCCTGCAGGCAGCTCTGCAGGCTGGAGGGCATCCTTTCCGGGCTGGCTCAGTTTGTCTGAGCGTCTCGAAGGCGGCTCCGATGGGTCTCTGCTTCTCCTGGGCAATGTCACACGATGACCCTCCTTCCACGGCCCTTGTCTCAGCTGGCTTCTGCTTCTTTCAGACAGCTCAGCTGGGTGAAAGTATCTCTCAGCAAGTTTTACTGCTTATACTTGGGGGGACAGAGGGGCCTGGTGAATCTGGTCAGTTTCAGTGACTTCCTGAAGCTATTGAGCTCAGGAGCTTAAGGAGCTTTCCTGGAGAGCAGAATGTTTCCTCTCCTTACAACAGTTTGTTGTGTGGCTTCCTCTCTAACATCCCCCGTCTTAACGAGCTTTCCTCCGAGGTGGGAGGTTTTAATCTTTGAAGAAACTGCCACACAGCAGAGGGTTTTCTAGGCAGACGTTCCAGGCAATGCTTATTGCGTGGTTCTCACTGACAGGGAACGTTCCAGAGTGGGGAAACAACCCCAGCACTATTGTTCAGAACACATGCTGGCACTCAAATGCAAACTGGGCTTTAAAATAGTGGGTTGCCCCCGTACCGAGAAGCTCTTGGCAGTCGATAGAGGCAGAGGAGGAAAAATGATTCAGTTGGAAAGATGTGGCCACGTTGGTAAGATTCCCAGGCCCCAGTGGCTGGCCCCATACCCATGCACATATGGGTAATGTTAACTGGAGTTAGTGGGTCCTTTGAGAAAAAAGACATGATGTTACGAGGGGTGGTTGTTGTAGTCCCGGGATATGGGACGAGTTGGAAGGGGAAAACGTGGGTTAGGTATGATGTGATCTCACTTTAATTTATACCTGTGTAGAATTCTCAAGAATAAAGAATTTTTCAAAAGATGGTTGTTCTATATCCATTGCACATTAAGGCGGTAGCATCAACAGACTAGCTGGGTGACAGCAACTTCTCAGTGGTAGATCTACAGTACACGATCCTGTAATGGTTCTCATGCTCTTATCCTCCTAGCACTCATGGCTTGCATAATTAATTCCCTTTGGGGTAGGATAAGATCCTCTGCCCCAACATGTGTATGCGCGCGCGCGTGCGCGCGCGCGCGCACACACACACACACACACACACACACGGTAACAGGATGCCACCTCTGAGGTGGCACGTGGCATGGCATTTATGTGGCAAAGAATGCATGTCTGGGACCAACAGCCAACTGAGCCCAGATGCTTCCAACAGCCACAGGGACCAGCTAGGAAGTGGATCCTCTCTGAATTGAACAGAGAAATGCAGAAGCTCTGGCCAGAACCTTGGTTAAGAGAGAAACCCTGATCCAAGGCTACAGAGCAGTGTTTTCACTTCCGACTAGGAGGAACAGTGAGTGGGTTTGTAAAGGTTGCTTAAGCCACTCAGTTTGGGTAAATTATTAGAGAGAAGTAGAATACGAGGCATCTTCCATCTTTTCTCTCTGCCATCTTTGAGTGCCACCCTCCTTCACATGGTCCAAATAATTCACCACCACCACCACCCCTGCATCCCAGCAGCAGCAAGAAGGAATGAAATGGGAAGACCACAGCTGCTATTTGGGGGAAATCGGAAGCTGTATTTAATGTCTCCATTCAAAAGTTACTGACCAGAACTTAGTTGCATGACTGCCCACAGCTCCAAAGGAGTGAAAGGGCACAGGTGTGCTCAACTGAAAATCAGATATTCTATTTCAGTGGAAGAACAGGAAATAATTAGCAATTTATGCCACAAACGTTGATAGCCCTAATGTTTACCTTGTGCACACTCCATCCATGGTCTATAGAATAGATAGCATGGACACCTGGAGCATAGTGAAGTCAAAGAGGATGAGACATAGGGGCTGGAGAGATAACTATGCTTAAAAGTGTTTACTGTGTAAGCATGAGGTCCTGAGTTCAAGACCCAGAGGCAGCAAGTAAAAGCCAAGATGTAGTGGCTCAGGTTTGTAATCCCAGCGCTGGGGAAGCAGAGCTAGGCGTATCCTTGGGGTTTGCTGGATAGTCAGCCTTACTTAATTGTTGAGTTCTGGGCCAATGAGAGACTTCTTTTCAAAGGAGGTAGCTGATGTCTGAGGACACACACACAGACACAGACACAGACACACACACACACACACACACACACACACATACACACACAAAGCTGGGCACATACTTTAATCCCAGCACCTGCGAGACAGAGAGGCAGGCAGATCTCTGTAAGGTCAAGGTCAGGCGGGGCTGCATGGTAAGACTGTGTCTCAAAAAAGGCTGAGAGAAATGCCTTGGTGATTAAGAGCATGCATGTATCCTACTTTTCCAGAGGCCAAGTTCAGTCAGCAGCGCTCATTCAGGTGGTTCACAACTGCCTGTAACTCCAGCTCCAGGAGATCCAATGCCTCAGTCTTCTCTGGGCAACTGTACTCACGGACACACACTTTAAAAGAAAAGAAGAAAGAGGGAGAGAGGAGTGGGGAAGGAAGGAAAAAAAAAGAAAAAGAAAAGGAAGGAAAAGTTCCGGAAGAAACCTCATAGACTCAACCTTGAGCCTGCATGGCGGTGACAGTTGCAGGTTTGTGAGATACTTAAGGGTCCAAGGGCCTCGGCCCTGTCTGTCATTTCTCCAGCAACACAGCTATTCAGCAACAGCCGGTGTCACCCCGAGTTTCTGCCTCCCCTCCCTAAGCCCTCTGTTGGTGAAGGGATACTGTAGTGCATTTATTTTGGGCAGGCCTAAATGTGAGGTATGAAATATGAGGAGAGAGGGACACACAGCAGAGCCCTGGTGACAATCACATGCAGTCCTGGCATTATTTTCTTGCCAGACACAAACGGTTTGTCTTGGAGCCCCTCTTGCATCACCAGGGCCTCATCAAATGCCCTGTCATCCGGAGCTACCACAAACTCTGAATTCAAGTGGCTTCCTGTCAGGTGACAAGAGAAAGACTTTGCCTTTGCTACAATCTCACACAAAAAAAGAAATACATAAAGAATGGTGACTTTGCCTTTGCTACAATCTCACACAAAAAAAGAAATACGTAAAGAATGGTGACTTTGTCTTTGCTACAATCTCACACAAAAAAAGAAATACATAAAGAATGGTGACTTTGCCTTTGCTACAATCTCACACAAAAGAAGAAATACGTAAAGAATGATCTTACCCTTTGGAGCGGTTTAGGTACAGACAGATTGGGATTTCCCCTTTAACAAAGTCCCTTTTCTTGGAAGATTATCTCTGGATGAGACAGAATACTAACACGCAGGAGTAAACGTTTGTTAAATGAAGCTAGAGTCTCACCCACTAGTGACGGAGTCACAGGAATCTTGGTAAGCCGGTCCTGTCATTCTTTGGACTCAACCTCCCATTTTTTTCCCCCATAGAAATTGGATCCCCATCTTTTAGCCAAGCATGTGGGATCATCTGTGAGAGGCTGTGTCTCCCAGCCTAACTTGCAGCTGGATTCAGCCTTGTGCCTGCATCTAGCCGATGGGATGTAAGAGCAAGCGATAGCAGCAACATCTGGCCCATCTCCTGGCCCCTGGGCAGTGGTGGCGGACCAATCATGCAACTGCATTGGTGTGCTCAGAAGTGAGGAGGGTTGATCGCAAATCTCAGGGCCTCGGTGGGCTGGTGGATTTGAACCATCTGCCCACCCAAGACCACCTGCTTTCCCTGGGACTTTTTTGAGGGAGGGTCTCAGACTATTTTATTATTTTAGATGTACTATTGTTTTGGCTACGTGCATGTGTGTCCACCACGTGTGTGCCTGGTGCCTGCGGAGGTCAAAAGAGGGCATCAGAATTATAGACTGAAGCTGGAATTACAGACAGCTGCGAGCTGCCATGTGGGTGTTGGGAATAGAACCCAGGTCCTCTGCAAGAGCAACAAAGATGCTCCTAATCAGCGAGTAATTTCTGCAGCCCACACTTTCTACATAAGAGAAATAAGCTTTCATCCTGCTTCATGCTCCGCAGCTGAAGTCTCTTAGTGTTGCTTAAATAATCGTCAGTGTTTAGTAAATTGATGAGTTGGAGGCATTATTTAACCAACTATTTAGGTTCTCTTTCTCTCTCTCTTTCTTTCTTATTTTCTTCTTCTGGAACTGTATGATCAATCTTAAAATACTTAATGTTTAATTAAATTGTACAAAATATCTTCAGAGCCAGCCATTAAAAATCCTTTCAGGGATTGGTGGCAAAGAGGACACTTCACCACTAGATACAGGTGTGCTGTCTCCAGAGAATGGCATCGACTCAGCTTCTCTAAGCTTGACTCCATACTTTCTCAAAATACAAACTCTGTCAGAAAAGAGGCACAGTTAGAAAATGGCTGTCACCACAAGAAGGCCACAAAATCAACTAACCTGGGCCCACAGGAGCTCACAGAGACTGAACCACCAACCAGAGAGCATGCATGGGACAGACCTAGGTCCTCTGCACATACATAAGAAACGTGCAGCTCGCTCTTCATATGGGACTCCTAAGAGGAACAGGGGCTGTCCCTGATTCTGCTATCTGCCTTTGGATCCCTTTCCCCTAACCAGATGGCCTTGTCTTAGCCACAATAGAAGATGCCCCCAGTCCAACTGCAACTTGATAGGCCAAGGCCAGTTGATATCCATGGGAGGCCTCCACTTTTCTGAGGAGAAAGGAAGGGAGGACTGGGGGAGAGGAGGATGGGGATGCTGTGATTAGGATGTAAAATTAATTAATTAATTAACTTAAAAGTCTAATAAAAGGAAATTTAATCACTAGAAAAAAAGAAAATGGGTGTCAGCAATTACACAAAATACCTTTTCTGTGAAGCTCAGGCTCTTTTGTAGAGAAGGTAGTTGAAATTTAGTTTAAGAGTCAAGAGGGTAGACATTTTAACTAGATAAAAGAAGTGCATAGTATTTAAAAGCATCACCTATAAGCCCTACTGGTTCTGAGACTGTTATGTGGAGCCAGAAAATGTTCACTAAAATAAGTAGAATAAATTATCCTGTCACAGAATGGACACTTGACCTGGCATTGTCCACAGTGACTTATCTGGCTGGAAGCTCACATGCCATTTTCCTATCTTCCGTATGCTTTCCGTGTGTGCTCTCTGCCCCTTTCTGACAGCATTAGGTATGTAGCTCAGGCTTTCATGTATGTGAGGCAAGGTCTTTACCATTAAGCTACAATTTCAACCTGTATATGTTGAGTTTTTAAAGAGAAATTCTTGACATGTGGTCATGAGCTCTCTCTCCAAAGAACTTAGGGAGTAACCTGGTACTTTTCTCATTCTGGGTAGAGCTGACTGACTCTTCCAGCTGTGTAAAACCACATTGTCTTTGAGCCATGTAGCACTAACTGCAGTTTAAACTTCCTCATACTTCCGAAATACATGAGGAGGGTTTTGTGTGTGTGTGTGTGTCTACCTGAGAGAGAGACAGACAGGCAGATAGACAGAGAAACACACAAGAAGATAGAATGAGACCCACAGAGAGATAGATGCAGAGAGAGAGTCAGACACACAGAGAGACACGGAAAGAGAGGCACAGACAGAGACAGACAGAAGGAAACAGAAACATTGAGAGAGGTGCTTGTGTATAACTGAGTGTAGTAACATCAGATTTCCTAGTAAGAAAGCAACACTTTCCTCTCTCATCATTCCCTGTCAAACATACTTGAAGGATTTGAATTTCTCTTCAGTGTCTGTTAGGTGAAAAATTGACAGACCCCAAAGATGAGCTTTGTCAGTTTCACATATCACAAGTGCAGCTTTGTACCATCCTAAAACTATCAGCTATCACCCAGCGAGAACGTGTTTTCCTTTTTCATATCAGGCAAACCCTCACTGTCTCCTTTCTATTTGTAGCCCTGCCCCAAAGGGGCAGGGTGGGATGTCAGGGGCGACGTGGAGAAAACAGGCAATGCCGTGGTAGCTAAGCACGGGAGACAGTGAGCAACAGGGGAAAGGGTCTGCAGACTGAGAAAAATATCCATAAATTATTTATCTGAGTTAACAGCCAAACTATATAAGGAACTTAAAAGCACCGAATAACCCTATTTTTGAAATGGGCAAAGAACCTGGTTAAGACATGTTGCCAAAAAAGACATAGAAAGGGCAGCTAGTTTCTGCAGGAAAAGGTGCTAACATCACAGGTTGACGGGGGCGTTCAAATCAACAGCACAGACAGCTATCACTCCACACAGTTAGGCTGGCGCTTGGAAGAGTGGCAGGACAGGGTAAGGGTGCAGCTCAGGGGGGACAGCTCGACCCAGGAAAGCTCCTGGCTGGGATTCCCAGCAGCAAAACAACCAGACCAAACATCAACAGACCAGCGAGAGAGCAGGTGATGGTGAAGGTATGGGAAATGGGATCACCTATGCCCTGCTGTTGGGAGCAATAAGCAGGAAGTTCTTCAGAAAATTACCAATGACAGCCTAAGCATGTGGACCTAGCCTTCACTTTTCTGGGAATATTCCAAAGATAGACAGAATCCATAGATACAGTTCTAAAATTAGCAGAAGGCATTCTGGAAGCCTCATGTCATTAGGCTGCACTGACTAATGATGATTTTTATATATTACATTGGCCTTAACCAGGTCCCTTCTCAGGTGCTTCAAAAGAAAACTATGAAGTCACAAACTCAGTACCTTTCTCTTGATCTTAAGTAGGGGCCAGAATTCTTTTTTTCTTTACTTGGGCAGGAGTTTGAGTTAAGTCACTCAACAAGCTAACCTGGCCTTGAACTCCAGCAGCCCAGGATTACATGCTTGGGCCACCACATCAGGCAGGTGATAAGGAGACCAGCAATTATAAGTTGGCTCAGTAGCAGAAGACATAATTCTATGGTAAAACGAGGGCTGCTTCTCAGCCTGGGGGAAGAGCTGGGCAGCCTTGTCCAACACTTCACTCCCCATGGAGAGATTGTGCCCCAGCCTTGCTGGAAGCATCTGAAGCTCCAGGGTGAATCTCCCACCTTGGTGAATGTGCACAGGCAGCCATTTCAAGGCTGACCTGAGTGAGCCGGAGGGAGACCTTCCGTGACCGCAGAAACCCTGCTGCAAGCCTCTTGTGTAAGCTTCCCCGGGACAGCTGTGCTCACTCAAGTCTACAGCCAGGTCTGGGCTGTGTTGGAAGCACTTTGTGTAAGGGTGGGAATGTAGGTGTGTGGGGGGGGGGTGCTCTCGGAAATGGTTTGTGAATCACTGTGAAGAAACAGGCAGCTCATAGGATGCTGAGGGCTGAAGAATGGTTCTCAGTCTTTCCTGTATCCACCTGGTCATTGGTCCAGCAACCCAGAGTTGTCTGGGCTGGAAGTGGCATGTCCTTCTTCTTGGGGTATGCCATTACTTGATCTCACCACACTGCCCGAGGAAGGTCTGGGAATGGTAGGTGCCATGGGTGTTTGTTGAGTGAAAAACGGTGATCATATTCTGGTTTCTATACCTGGCCTCATCCAATAGAACCTGTACGCATGCTAATGCGATGTACAATGCTAAACAACTTGTGAGTGTATCTTGAATTTGCTCTGGGCCCTGAAGAATATGTGGATGGTCTTGGGGATCAGTCTCCCTCACAAAGTAAGTATGGAGGCATCGTGGAGAGAATGGCTTTTTCGTCTTTTGAGGCAAGGTTTTTGCTGTGCAGCCCAAGCTAGCCTCAAATTCACAATCCGGTCTCAACCCCCACCCCCCATCGTAAGAACTGGGATTACAGACATGCACCACATGGCTTAGGAAATAGGATTTTGATTATACTTAATATATCAAGTGAACTCTTAGCTCTGCTATCCTGAAATCCCAAACAGCTTCACGGTGAAGAGAGACTGCTGATGGTCATTAGCTACAGGTAAACCCACCAACTTCTGGATCCTTGAAAAGTCCTTCAATAGTGTTGTTGTGTATAAGTGACAGGTTGGAGAGATGATTTTTCTTCAAGGACCTCTTTCTTTCTTCCTTCTTTTCTTTCTTTCTTTCTTTCTTTCTTTCTTTCTTTCTTTCTTTCTTTCTTTCTTTCTTTCTTTCTTTCTTTCTTTCTACCAATAAGCTTAGAGCACTCTAGCCACTCACATGACTAGACCTTAAGTTAAGAGTCAATATCAAATCAAGAATGCAGATCTAGGGATGAAGAACTGAGGACAGTCATTTAATCTACTGCTGTACCTCTCTGAGCCAATACCTCAACTATAGTCTGCCATACTGGGGATGGTGGTAGTTAATCTCCTTGTCTCTGTGACAAAATTCCTGACAGAAATAACTTAACAGAGAATTGGTGTTGGCTTAACACTTCAGAAGGATGTCAGTTCCCTGCTCCAAGGAAGGCCTGGGAGAATTAATGGCTGGCTGAGCACAGAATGGCAGCTATCCCCCACATTGTACAGACCAGGAAACAGGAAACAAGACAGGAAAAAGGGACAGATTCCTCCAAACGCCCATCCCCTAGCAGCCTACTTCCAGTAGCTATGCCCCACTTTCTAAAGACTCTATAGCTTTCAAAATAATACCACAAACTGAGGACTGAGTGTTCAGAACACGAGCTGGTGAGGGACATTTGGGATTCAAACCACAACAGAGTTCATTGACTCTCATGCGTTTCATATCTACCAAGCTAATATTTAATGGAATTGAATGGAAGTCTATCCAATAGTCCAGAATCTTCAGGTTTCATCATGGAAGCCATGTCAAGAAGTATCTTCTGGAAGCATATTAAAATGCAGGTACTTTGTTCCCAGGTAGAATGACAAGGAGATCTAGGGTTCCGGAATCTGCATTGCACAGCAGCTCAGGAGAAAGAGGGCTGAGGTAGTGATCTCCTAGTCCTTAACAATGTGTGCCATTAGGCTAATCAATTTGGGGATGCTAGCAGATTTGGTTAGATCCAGGCAAGTTCTTAGAGATGCATAATTTGTAAACATGTACACAAATGAACAGCTTTGCTGACCTCCCTCCCCAAACACAAACCATCTTCATTTCTGCACAAAGTCAAATCTTGGCAATGCCACTGAGTTTTGCAGATAGTCTCTTGTCTCTAGAAGATAACCAAGAACGTATACCTTAATGGTATTTTTTAGAAGCTGAAAATGTGTCTTGCTCAATTCTACAAGACATTTATCATTTCCGACTATTCATTAGACAAAGCCTTTGTTGTTGTTGTTACTTCATTTGGGGTCCTCTATCCCCACCCCCCAGATAACCATGTCTTTTCTCCTAATTTACGGGGTAAATTCTAGCTGAACCCAACTACCATACACTATCTGTGGTTCTGAGTTAGACTACATAAATCACATGGCTGCTGAGAAGAGGCCCTGTATTGGAGTCTGGCCCAAGCCTCTATCTGCCTGTCTGGGGTGCATTCAGCTAGTACCATAAAAGCTTGGCGCTGTGGCTACTCATCGTGTCCACCACAGTAGCTTAAGCTGCCTAAAAATAAAGGACAGGAAAGGAGAACAAAGGGTCTTGGCAAGAAAGCTGAACACCGGAGTCCAGCTGGGCCTAAAGATGGATCGCCTGGCTCTCTCTGCTGGAGAAGCAGACGCTCGTAACGTTTAAGCTCGTAGGAGTTTGGTTTCTTTTACCTGCAACCGTAAGAGCCCTGACCAGTATTTCATCATCTGATATTGAGACCAGCTCGACCACAAGCAGGTGGGACTGATCAGAGCTTTGCAAAGCCAAGGATTTGCTCAGCGAGACACACCGTTTATTCTAACAACCACAGCAGACTTGGGGGCCCAACTTCACTACTCCTGAGGTACTTCTCTAGAAAAATGAATCAATTAAGAAAAATAAATACAGCCGTCAACTCTGCTTGTGCATTCTAAGCGAGATCCAGTCACATCCCTTAATAATGCTTCTTCTGACCCACCCCTGCTGCCGCAAACGTTGTATCTCTTCCCCGTCTCAACGCCCACAATTAACCGTGGTGACTTCTTCCCAGGTATTCAGTTGGAGGATCTCCGAAATTATTTCTTGTTTCTCTTTGGTTATGATGAAAGGCTAGAGCCTGCGTTTGGGTGACAGGAAATCATGCATCACTTTGAACATGTTGCCCTTTTTATTATAAATACAACAATATGGCTAGGTGGGATGGTTTCAAAGAGACAGGACGTTACCTTAAACATTTACAGAGATGTGGTTAAAACAGCCTTTTAAAACTACCTTTTCAACCCACGGAGCTTACATAAATATTTGGCTGTTGGTGACAGGCCTAATAAAGCTGTTTAGAATGGCGCAGCACTGTTTACTTACAAAGTAATGTCATAAGCCCACTTTGGCCAATGGTTTTAAGAGGGAGAAATGCTACTTTTTAGCACCTTGAGTAAATATTTGCAGGACATATAAATTTAAGATAACCCCACCTCTTCCTCAAAGCTATTTACTGCTTCCCATCCAAATGCCCCCTTTAGATACCACTCGGTTTAGCTGGAATGGCTAGGGTTTTTTGTTTTTTTTTAAATATTGGAACATGTCAACTAGTATGCGCAGGAATTCTTGGGTTTCTCAACAGCTCAAAGTCCTGCAGGGTAGTTTCAGCCTGGAGGAAAAACAGAATTTTTTTTTTTGAGCTTAAAGAATGCAAATCAGAATATGAACGTGCCCATTCAAGGGGAATGAATTTCATGTCTGACCAGAAGCTAAAGACACCTTCTTGGTGGCCAGCCAGGTGACGGGCATTGCAGAACGCACTGGAAAGAGAAGCAGAAGGGAGAGTGTCTCCTCTAGGCATTGCTCCTTCACTAAAGCTAACACGGTAACTTCAGTTGTTGACTATGGCTACAAGGCCAAGAAATGGACCTCTGCCCATGTGAAGTAGGGGATGTGGGTGTCAGCTGATTCCCTCTTGGCTCTTTTCAAGAGCAGAGTTTCTTCATTCCCAGAAATGGTTCCCTGAGGGAAAGGAGACAACACCACAGACTAGCATCTCTTCAAGGGGATCAAGTCACAAACCAGCTCGTGATTGCCTGTCACACGCCCCCATGCTGTTTTGTTCTTCTTTAAAAAAACATAGTCGAATTATTATTATTTTTTAATCCAAGAAGCATTCCCTGCTTGCCTCTGGTAGAGAATTAAGGTTTTCAAATCCTTGTCCCATAGGTAGCTGTCACACAGATCCAAAGTGCTTGTTATTTCCATATTGCGGTTTCCATATGAGGCTCGGTTTCCAGTACATGTTAACGAAACAAGGACTTGCAACATGGAAGACAGCAACCCTGATTGACTCACAGAGTTAGCAGTTCAAGGTCTCGTGCAAAAATTGCCTTTGTCCATGTGTATAATGAGGCCTCTTGGCCTGAACGCTCCTAAAGAGAACAAAAGAACTTGGCTTTGGGATTTACATTATCTAGGGTCAGAAGAAAAGCTGGTGACGACTTTGAAGGATGGCATTTATCTCTCTCTCTCTCTCTCTTTTTTTTTTTTTTGCAGTGCATGAATGTAAACCAGATGGCCCATTTCCAATATCCCCCACTGTCAGCCATTATTCCCCATTCCAAACCATTTGACAATGTAGGCCCTAGGAAAGCCTTGCTTCCCCTCTGGCCACAGCCTCTGAGGACCAGTGGGCTGCTGTGCTTGTTTCTTTTGCCAGCCTGTGGGAACACACCTGCCCACAGATGACTCCAGAAGGAAGTGTCCTTAACCAATGCCAATTAGGTCACAGCATTTTCTTGTCTCTGGGAATGACAAGTGTAAAGACCAAACAAAACTACCTGGTTAGTGATGGTTTTATTTACTTCCACAAAAATAGAAGGACTCCAAGGATTCAAGAAGTAGGTCAGTCAGGATATGCCAAGTTCTGTAACAAGCAGCCCCAGACTTGATACTAGGCTCTGAGGACATGCTAATAAACAGTACAGAAGCCCCATGGTCAAGGGCTTCATTTTTGTGGCTTTCAGGATTATGCTTGTGTCTATGGGGAATGGTTCCTTCCATAAAATATTAGGGCTGGACTTCCCCACATCGATGTCAAGAGTTCTTGAGGAAAAACTGGGATGAATGGGTCCTACTTAAAATGAGAATAGAGAAAATAACCATAAATAGCTATTTTCCTGACAGAAGAAATTGCATCTGGATCCTCTCACCTGACCTTCCTGCTGGCTTCATGGCTTCTCAACCCCAAACACATACTAAAAGTATGGGAAAGTTTTCGAGAATCCCGAGAGTTTGACTTCGTCAGTCAGTAGAGAGGTGCCGCAGGTGAAGTTTGGCCAGATGAGGCTGATAACCGTTGATAATCGCGGTGTGAACATCTTTGAGTTGGTGGCAATGAGAAGGGCAATTTTGATTACAGTAGCTGCAAAAATTTGAGCTGAAATATGCTAGGTATATTTACACAATGGGTTTCTCCATCCACAGGCCCATTTCTAGCGTTTTGCCTGTGATGAAGGGTGATAGGGGAAATAAAAAACTATAGTGTCAGTCCTGATCGGTGGCTGTCACAGTAAGCTTGTTGGGAGATGAGACAAGCGACAGTTACCACCTAAAGAGAAAGAGAAAAATGTGATGGTGAGGATATTTGTGTTTGACTTGTTCACTGGTGTACTAGACAGTGTTTTTCTAGGGAAAGGATAAATAACTGGGGGTGAAAGGAGTCTGGGTAGATGACTCAGAAGGTAAAACAATTGCCACACAAGCCTGACAACCTGAATTTGGATCCCCAAAGTTTACATAAAAACCCAGCTGCAGTAGCTCAAACATCTGTAATCCTAGCGCCCCTACTAGGAGATGGGACAGACAGACAAGAGGACAGACAGCTAGCCTGGCATATACAGGAGTGAGCAACAGAGATCCTGTCACAAACAAGGTGGAAAGCGAGGACCCATACCCAAGGATGTCCTATGGCCTCTGTGTGTGAGCTGCCTCCAACTCCCCCCCCCCCCATATACAAAACATGAAAGCAATAATCTCGGGGAGGTTGTAACGTCATCATTCTTGCACTTTGATTCTAACATCATAAACACATCTAACGCTTTCTAGAAAGCAATTAGGGAATAAATAAGGCCCATAAAATCTCAGTACCAATAAACTCTTTTCTGAAGGTTCTTTCTAGAAAAACGAGGAAAAAGATGAAAGGATTTAATTTTTGGTGGTACTCATCACAGCAATTCACAAGAACTGTCATTTGGCTGCAATATAAGGATGAATGTATTAGCCAGGACAGGCAATGCTATAACAAACAACCCTTTTCCGACCAACACCTTAAACCTTCCTTTCTCACTTATAACTTAGTGTTGGGTGCATGGTTTACCAGATGGTGATTCTAGGATTTGGGATTAATTTCATGGCCCTCTGGGATCTTGAGGTCTTCCACATCTGGCTATCAGATGGTGAGGAGGAGAGACAGGGTATGGGGAAATATCCACAGGGCACTTTGGAAGCCATCAAAAAAGTGATGTGTAGCATCCCCAGCAAACAACACTTAAGAGAGTAAAGCACGAACTGGGACCATCAGGATCAGATCATGAGATGGAAACCATCATATATGTCACAGTATGTTATCTGTACGTTGTAGGTAGGAGAAGTGGGGAATTGCAGGGAAGGAGGCAGCGTACTGTGTTACTGAATATCTTAGTCTGAATCAAGTTGAAACCTCTCCTTTTGTCTGTTTTAGACCATAACGCCTTTGCAGAACTGGAGGGTGGCTGTGACATGGGTGTGTGTGTGTGTGTGTGTGTGTGTGTGTGTGAGAGAGAGAGAGAGAGAGAGAGAGAGAGAGAGAGAGAGAGAGAGAGGAGGATGCAAATGACATATCAGCTTACAGGGAGGTTTGGGACAGTGATTTTCAACTTTCTTAATGTTCCTGATGTGGTGACTCCCCAACCATAAAATTATTTTTGTTGTTACTTCATAACTAATTTCGCTACTGTTATGAATTGTACTGTAAAGATCCGACATGCAGGTTATCTGATATGCAACCCCTGTGAAACAGTTACTTGACCTCACAAAGGGGTTGCGACCCACAGGTTGAGAAATGCTGCTTTATGTTCAACTTAATATGTAACAATCATTGCATTTGACAGGATGGGAATAGCGAATAGCTGGTGCTGTGTTTCTACAGCAAGAACACCATTCAGCGTCATCATAGAATGATATGCACATTTTTATGTTGTCAGGACCTTTGTCCACTGCCACATATATACATGTTAGGAGAGTCTATTTGGAGGGTAGCTTAGACAGAGTGACTGGAAGGAAGGGGATTTGTTAGGAACCCATCTTTCTTTCTTTATTTTTTTTTAATTTTAACATTTTTATTTTATATTAATCACAGATTATATACTTTGTATCCCAGCTGTAGCCCCCTCCTGCATTCCCTCCCTATCCCATCCTTCCCTCCCTCTTCTCCTCCCTGCCCCTTTCCAAGTCCACTGATAGGGGAGGACCTCCTTCCCTTCTGTCTAACTCTAGTTTATCAGGTCTCTTCAGGAATGGCTGTAATGTCCTCTTCTGTGGCCTAGCAAGGCTGCTCCTCCCTCGGGGGGTGGGGAGGTTGAAGAGCCAGCCATTGAGTTCATGTCCAAAATAGTCCCTGATCCCCTTACTAGGGTACCCACTTGGGTATTGACCTACCATTTGCTACATACAAGCAGGGGTTCTAGGTTATATCCATACATGGTCCTTGGTTGGAGAGACAGTCTCATAAAAAACCCTGTGCCCTGATATATTTGGTCCTTGTGGAGCTCCTGTCCTCTCCAGGTCATACTAACTCCCCCTTCTTTCATATGATTCCCTGCACTCTGCCCAAGGGTTGGTTATGTGTCTTAATATTTGCTTTGATACCCTGCTAGGTAGAGACTTTCCGAGGCCCTCTGTGGTAGGCTCTTGTCCTGTTACCTGTTTTCTCCTACATCCAATGTCCATCCAATTTGACTTTCTAAGTGAGGATTAATCCTCTTACCCCAGATCCTCTTTCTTGTTTATCTTCTTTAGGTGTATAGATTTCAGTATGTTTAT
>CM053743.1:33365708-33444919 GCA_028658305.1 Pachyuromys duprasi
TGTGTTGTCACTTGAGTTTTTTATCTTAGCCATTCTGACAGGTGTAAGGTGAAATATCAGGGTCATTTTTATTTTCATCTCCCTGATGGCTAAGGATGTTGAGCATTTCTTTAAGTGTCTGCCATTCTACAGTCCTCTACAGAGAGTTCTCTGTTTAGCTCCATACCCCATTTTTTAATTGGATTACTTGATTTGTTGCTTTTAACTTCTTGAGTTCTTTATATATACTGGATATTAGCCCTCTGTCAGATATAGGGCTGGACAGCTGTACTTAAGGGAAATACATCATATTCGTGGCAACTAGGCATAGGAATGGGGGTCAGATCCTGGGTGCCCCCCAAATGACAACTTCCAGTAAACAATTATTAGCAGTCAATAGGCTGTCTGTGTCAGATGGAAAATATGCTGAGAAGATGTTCTTGTCTTGTAATAAAAACAGGTGACAGCTAGCTAAACAGTTGTGGCAACAAAAAACCAAAAGTCTAAAATAAAGGTGTTGGTGAGTCCCCCTGCCCCACCCACTGACACTGAGGCTCTGGGGAAGAGAACAGACCTTTGTCTTGTCTAGTTTTTGGTGGCTGCCAGCTTCCCTGGACCCCTGGCTCATTACCCCAGTCTCTCTCTGTGGTCATATCTCCTGTCCATTGTCTCTTCTTTGGGTTTCTTAAAAGGACACTTGACATTGGGCTAAGGCCCATCCAGATGATGCAGGATGATCTCCGTACCGCCAGACCACTGACAATATTCACCTGTGGGTGCTTTCCCTAGTGAGGTCATGTCGCACGTCTCAGGACGGGGATTTCTCTTCACGTGCCATCACAATCCAGCCACAGCAGTGTTTTTATCTCGCGTGGGCTCATTACCTAGTGCATGTGGCTACGTGCTTTAAGCTTTTCCTGTCTCTGGGGATGATGCTCGTGACAGTGAGTCCCCACTGGCCTGAGGCAGCTGCTAATGGGTAGGAAATGCTGACAGAGTGGGATGTAGTTAAAATTATTGTCTTTTTTTTAACTTCCACGTCTCTGTTCTGCAATTTCTCCTTTAGCACCATTTTCTCTTCTGTCATGTTTTTCAGTGGGTTTACATGTTGACTTCTTCCATATTATAAACCAAGAACAGAAACTCCTTATGATCCCTGTCTCCTTCCCTATAAACACGCTGAAGAACCTTCTAGAGCATATGATCACTCCACCTGTGCTGAACTGTGTTTATAACGGTGGGTGTCGCAGATGGTGTCTGTCAAGTTTGTTTTAAAAGCAACCATCTACCTGGTAATGGTGGCACACAGGTGTTATTTTAGAGTATGAGGCAAGAGGATTGCTGTGAGTTTGAGTCCAGCCTGTGTTATGTAGAAAGATCCTGTCTCAAGGAAAGCAACATCAACATGATGATATAATTCATATACTTAAAGGGATTGCAAACTTAGACCTCTACAGACACCTGCACGTGGACATGTATAGTGTGGCTTTTCACAATTGCAAAAACTGTGGAAGCAGCTGGGTCTTTCAAAAGTTGAGCAGACAAACTGGTATATCTACAGGATGGAATATCGCGCAGCACGGAAAAAGGAATGAGCTACCAATCCATGAGAAGATGCGGAGGAAATATAAGTTGCCTTGCTAAGTGAAACACTACATATATTATGATTCCAGTTATGTGCCATTCTAGAAAAGGTGAAATTACGGGGACAATTAAAATATCAGTGACTACCAGGATCTGATAGGATGGAATCGTGAATAGATGGGGCCAGGCTTCTACAGCAAGAACACCATTCAGCATGGTCATAGAACGATACGCACATTTTTATGTTGTCAGGACCTTAGTCCGCAATCAAGAGTGAACCTCAGTGAACTTGATTAACTGTGCTGTGTCCATGTTGGTTCACCTGCTGCAATCAATGCACCCCTCCAGGCAAGATGCTGATTTGGAATATATATATATATATATATATACATATATATGTATATATATTCCATATATATGTGTGTGTCTATATATATGGAATATAGACACATATATTTGGGATACACACACATATATACATATACGTGTGTATATGTACAGCCCAAATATATATGGTATACATGAACTTCGCTGTGAGTTTAAAGCTGTTGTAAAAAAGTAAATTGATATTTTAAATTGCCTTATGTATTACACAAAACCAAACCCCAAAACAGAACCCCATTTTTTTCTTTTTCCTCTCAGTCATGCCAAAGAGTTATAAACACATCTTGACAACTAACCTCCACACAGGCTTTGACACTCATGACTTTTCCTTCTTAAGACAGAAACAGAGGCTGATATTCAGGCCTTTAGAGAAATGGTATTTCTAGACTCGAAAGTGAAGCAAGCGAGTCATGGGGCCAGCATTTCCTTTGGAGTGCTTATTCTGGATGCACGGGGAATGCTGCCCTTTCTGCTGTGTTCCTTGGAGAGGAGCCTGATCCAGAGCCCTCCCTTCCAGGGCATCCTTCAAGGGAGTGAGACTTCTGCTCAGTTGTCTGACAAAGAAGGCAGTGTTCGTCATGGGGTAGGGCTTCCCCGCTGGTGGCCTGGGGCCTACAGGGTCATCCTATGGTAACAAAACTTACTGTCTGACATCCAAAAGATGAAGCCATGCCCATCTACCTTTGAGAAAACAATGACTGATTAGATGGCTCACATTTTAAGATCAATAGGAAAATAAGGGATACAATCAGTTCCTTTTGATCATACCACGAGGCAAAACAGACAGAAACCAAATAGAAATACCAGCTGTCAGCAGGCAGTGAAAACACTGGGCTGAAAATATAGTCTGTCAGACATTGCAAGGAAATTCGGCAAGGCTGAGTCAGCCAGCCAGTCAGCAGGTCTATGAAAGGCTTCCTCACAGAGGCTTTCCTGGTTGGCATCAGCAGAGTTGGAGAAACATGCATTACTTACCATGCTCTGTTGATGGTCTCAGTCTTCTATGGCTCCTTCCTGAATGGCACCTTTCCATAGGTGATGCTGAGAGATCAGCCACTGGGGGAGTACGGGTTCCAGGGATGTTGTGCAAGTAGAAGCAGCGGTGTCTCAGGAGGACGGAGCCTTGCTGGTGCCAAGCACTGCCAAACCCAGGAGAGCTGATGCTGATAAACGTCCCCTCACGGAGAAACATGTACGTTCTTAATGGAAGTTCTTCCTGTTAGTTGGAGCTGAGGCCAAAAGGACAATGGCAACCAAGACCTGTGTTGGCTTCTCTCTTCCAAAAGACTCCATCTTTGTGGAGTATGGACAACAGCTGCTGATTACAGGGACCCAGGAGCAGAGGAGAAGAATAGATTAGGATACATTGTACCTGCTTCTGGCTGGCTGGGACACATCCATTCTCTGCACTGTAGATCCCAGCCAACTGGCCAGAACTGTGGCACATTTATACATGTGTGCAATACAAATGTGTATGTGCCAGAAACAGAACCCTTCCGTGGCTAAAGCATTTCATCAGTTGGCACTGTAATGTGCTGTGACCACGTTAGAGGTAAGGAAGACTGCGAGTGGAGGGAGGGGTGACTTGGGATACCTAAGTCACTATAAATACATCAGTGGCCTTTCAAATAGGCATACCATAAAAAAAGTGTAGGACAAAAGGACAAAAACATGGACAGACAGATGCTGAGTGGGCGGAGCCTAACAAGCTGCTCCACCACACCTTTCTTGACCAATGGGCTAAACTTCTGGAACTGTTCGATGAGGTCAATTCCTTTCTGAGTTGCTTCTATCAGATATTTGGGCACAGTACTGAGAAAGCTAAATCATGCAGACTGTTCTCCATCTGCGTGCCAGCTCTCCTAGTGATCAGTGAGGAGCTCATAGCCCAGAGTCAGTGTCCAGGAGGCCGTGAGCTGGTGAAGGAGGAAGCATAAGGTACATTTTAATGGGCTTGTTGATGAACTATGAGGTGTGAAGTTGTTACTCAGGTCTAATGAATGGAGGAAGAGGAGAGACAGGCTTTTTGTCTGTGTGCTCATGGGAGCCTGTGCACGCAGCGAGCGGGAGCCCACTCAGGTCTTGTCAAGGGTCAAGGTCTTACTACAGTGCGGCCACGTGATGTAGAAATCACAGAGCTCAGGAGATGGGCATCCAGCTCTGCCACTTTCCAGACGTAGGACTCTCAGCAAATGTCTTGACTTTCCCAAGCCTGTTCTCCTCATGTATGAAGGGCAATTATACAATAAGTCCAACCTCAAAGGAGAGTTGTGGGAGGTTAGTGTCCAGAAACCAGACATGTGGTAAGCAATCGCCAAATGTCAGTCACTTTTATTTTAACTATGAGATCAGAGGTGTTAATTGTGTTCTCTGACTCTGCCACAGGGATGCTAAAACCTGGGTGGCATAGAAAATCCCTGTGGTAAGAGAGTATGGTTGGCAACACCATATCTATCATCTCCTTCTTTCTACTAACAGAAGCCCTGGTTTTATTTAAGAGAGCAGCACACCTACATCGTATGTAGGCATGCCTTCTTCCAGCTTCCCTTGCAGCTAGGAGCTGTGTTTTTACCAGAGAGATGTAAACACTATGCTTACCTGAAAGCTCTTTAAGTTAGCGGCTCCGCGGGCACAGAGCATTTGGTCATAGCACTTTTCTTCCTTCTGCCTGCCTAACAAAGGCTAAAGTTGCAGCAACCTGAGTTTTGCATGTGGTGCCCTTAAGAAGGGAAGATGAACAGATGATAACTGAGTTCCACAGTTATGAAGAAGGAACAGCAGTGTAAAAGTCTTGGATTGTATGCCTCTCATCTTCTCTGTATATCATAAACATAACTAGCTGCACTGTGGAAGTCTTTGTATCTCTAATAGTCACTGCCAATTACAAAAATGATACATTTCTCCTTGACCCAGAAATTTGCTTAGGGGCTGAGCTGACTAGTTGTCGGCAGAATCCTGTGTAGGTACCTGGTTTCCACTCTGCTCTGCTCTTTTTCTGTCTCTCCACTTAGTGGGGCTCCCAAAAGACATGCCCACGTCTTACTCCCTAGAACCTGCGAATGCAGCTTTATCTGAGGAAAAGATTTTTTAGAGACATAGTTAACAAGGAATTCATCTCATGCATCTTCTGGACGGATCCTAAATCCAGCAACCATACTTGGTCTTGTGGGAGATGGAGAGGAGACAGAGAAGGAATGTAGCAGCAGAGCAGAGATGGAGTGACACAGTTACGGATGTAGGGCGGTCACAACCCCCAGAAGCTGAAGAACTAAGACCGGGCTCTCCGCTAGCGTCTTTGCAACTGACTGTGGCCTTGCTGTCATCTTGAATTTAGGCTTCTGGCTTCCAGGACAGCGAGAGGCAACATGCCTGGTCCTCTAAGCCAGGGACTCTCAACCTGCAGGGAACAACCCCCCCTTGGCAAACCTCTACCTCCAAAAATATTTATATTGCCATTCATAACTGTAGCCAAACTGCAGTTAGGAAGTAGCAGCAAAATAATTTTATAGTTGGGAGGTCGCTTCAGCATGAGGAACTGTATTAAAGGGTCACGGCATTAGGAAGGTTGAAAACCGCTACTCCTCTGTGGTCGTTTGTTAGAGCAGCAGAGACCCTTCTGCATACCCGCTCTATAGGCTCCTGAGCAGGACTGATGCCTTCAACTTTCTACACTTCCTCAGTGGATTCTTCTTGAACCTGACGTGTTCTCACATCAGGCCACACTGCTTGCTCTACTTTCCCGAGTGAGAGGGAAGCAGGCCCCATGACATTGACATTCCCCGCACATTCCACTTCCTAGACTCTGTAAACAGCTGTATCCCAGCGGCAGCTGCAACCTTACCAAACACAAGAGTGAAACCATTTGTAACCATCTGGGGGACACAGCCAGTCCTTCTTGCTCTGAAACGTCTGTGGGGTTAGGAATCTAAACAGAGTCCAGTTTGTCAAACTTCCGAGAGCCTGGGCCATATTACTTGGTTGCACAACACGGCTCTGAGGACCTACTGCCTACTTGTCCCTCTACAGCACTTGGGCCTAAGTAACGAGTTAGGATGTGAGCTGGGGGAGGCCGGAAGCCAGGAGATGGGAAGCAGGAGCGCATAATTGTCTAGGCAAGAGGACCTGAAAATCAAGACTCTTCTACAGGCTATAGCATGCACCAGGCTGTGTATGTAGGTATGTAGTATGTATGTGTGTATGTATGTATTTAGTAGCAGGTTATTGCACTACAGCCCAAGCTGCCTTGAACTCTCAGTTCTCCTACTTCAGTCTCCCGAGTGGTGGGGTTATAAACATGAGTCACCGCACCCACCTAGCATTTAATTTTCAACAGCACCCTCAGCGATACATCCGCCTCCTAAACACAAGTCACTCAACCCCAATGTATCTCTGTCTTCCTGGAGTTCTGTTTTGTTTCTGTTTTCCAACTGGGATGGCAGATACCTATACTACTACTACAATGATCTTTTCCCCTCACTCGTGCCTACAATCCCACTGGTATGCCCTTCCCTCTGTTAGACTCTGGAGCGCTCAGCAGACCATCTGCAAAGATACAGAGAACAGTCCACATATTCCCTCTCCTTTCATTTTATTTATTTACTTATTTATTAACTTTGAGGCAAGGTCTCACTGTGTAACGCTGATGACCTGAAACTCTGTATCCACCAGGCTGGCCTCAAGCTCAGAGATCTCCCTGCCTCTACCTTCTGCGTGCTGAGGTTAAAGGCATTCTCATTCCCAGCACGCTCACATAATCTTTCTCACATTTTTTTTCCCTTTCCAGTGCTGGAGACGAAACCCAGGGCCTTGCATACCCTGGCAAGCACTCCACCACCACAGCATTCCACCCAGCTTTACCCTGCGGTTTTAACTGTAGAAAGGAACAGCTTAAGAGAGTGATGTAGGACAGATTTGGCTCCAGAGTTTGCCATGCCAGCTTGAAGAAAGTTTAAACATATGGCGTTCCTCTGAACAGATTCCCCCATCTGCATAAACAGCGAGTGCTGACAATGAAGGTAGTTTCTGTCCTTCTGACTCCCTCTTAAGAGAGGACATGCCGAGGTGGCCTCCGAGGCAAAGGCCTGCTGAAGGGATCTGGTGGCTTAAGGACATGAAATGGGGGGCCTGTCTCCACACACTGTTTCCTCTGCCTGAGGCAGCTCCTTCCAAGGTGCGCGTCACCAGCAAGGAGCTCACGGGAACCAGACAGACGTTTTTGCTTCCACATAACTTTTGGTCTACAATTCAGGAACGATGTCACTTGCCCAAAGTTCAACCTAGCAAGGTGCTGAGAAGCTAAGTGCTGAACCCCCATGTCAGCATTTAATAATAAATTAACTCCTCTGTGAGGCTAGGGAGCCGTGGAATGGGGGAGGAGTGGGGTGGGGCGGGGCTGAGGCATGTCTAAACCCTGAAAATCTTGTCCTGGGATCATCAGGAGTAGGACCACTCTGCTCCTCTCCTGGGCCTGCATGTCCTGGTGCACATAGCCCTCCCGTCTCACCTTTGCCTCCCACCCCCCCGAGGAGGTCACATAGCCTGGTAGCAAAGTTAAACTTCTCCCCTTATAAGGTCATATCCAGCATCACCTGGAATTCTTCCTTATGCAAATGAGGCATCCCCAGCTCCTCAGCCATGATGCACACTCACCCCGAAAGCCCCTACCTACTCCCCGAAAGTTGACATAACCTTTGTTCCCCCCACTAAATGAGCTGTCTCACCGAAGCTGTCTCCCAACAAATCTGTTTCTTTCACTCCAGTGTTCCCTCCATCCTTCCCATCTCAAGAGCCACCAGTTGCGGCTGATCGCACCATAAAGGGAGAAACAGAGCCTAAACTGTACTTCCTGGTACGCTACATCCCCAGCTTTTCACCTAGGCTTCAGAATGCATCAGTTTTACTGATGACACCAATGAAACCCCTAGGGGAGAGAATGGGATCAGTTAACTGAGCTTTGTATGGCTGAGAGATTTCCATCTGCATTCAGAAGAAAACAGGCTGTAAAGATTCTCCTCATGGATTCATGGGTGGGAGAAGGAGAGAGATGAGGGGAAATAAACTTGACCCTGGAAGGAATATAGGCTCAAAAAAGAAAGAGGATGGTCGATTAGGTTCTCTATGCAAGATGACCAAAGAATAATTATAAGCATGCTTAATGAAATTTCGAATGATAAGCTTAATCATTTCCACTAAGGCGCATTGTAATGGGCCGTTGTTTCCTGTTAAAGGCTTATTCTTTCTCCAAATTTCTTTAACCCAATGTACTAGTCAGAGAAACAAAACCAGCAGGACATGTGTGTGTGTGGCAGGCCAGGGTGGACTTATGCTAAGGAACTGACTTAAATGACTGGGCTGCTAGTCAGTCTCAAATATCTGGGACAGGACCACAGGTCAGAAACCCAGGGAGGAGACAGCTATGCTTAAGTCAAAAGGTGGTGCATAGACAGAGTTCTCTTTCCTTAGAAACGGCTAGGTTCTTTTCCTTCTCAGGTCTCTAGGTGAATAAATAAGGCCTACACACAGCAGGGAGAATCATTTGCTTTACACAAAGTTTATGGATTTAAAATTGAGTGTCTTCCAAAACCACTTCCTCAGCAATCATGTTTTACTACATAGTTGGGTGCTATGGCCTGGCTCAGTTGATACATAAAATTGACCATTCTATCCAGCAGTCTATTCTTTTTCTTTGGGCTCACTGAATTAGCCAGAGATATTAGATGATCATATTATGACTCGGCCATCCTTGATGTGGAATAAAAGGGAACAACGATGGATTATCCCCAAATAGCATACTCTGTCCATAGAAGAGCATTTAGCAAGTGACATGAAATCAAAAGCTAAGAGTTAGCTGGATGTAGTGGCTCATATCTTTCATCTGAGTACTCAGGAGGCAGAGGCAGGAAGACCTCTGTGTGTTTGAGGCTGGCCTGGGCTACACAGAGTTCCAGGACACTGAAGAAGGCTGTCTACAGAGACCCTGTTTCAAATAAACAAACCTGTTTGTTATGAAACAGGTGTGTAGAAGAGGGGCGACCACTTTATCTTTCAGGATGAGGTGAGTGGAGAAACTCAGACAGCTTCAAAGAGGAAGTAACAGTAGAATAGCATCCTAATCTATAGCTAAGAGCTAGTCTCAAGGCCACGCAGGGGAAGCCAAGGTCACATGTGTGAGTGCTATCTGAACTGTTTGGATGTCTTCAGGAAAACAGATATGAAGAATGTAAGGCAAGGGAATGGTAAGGCCATGTGCTAGAAAGAAATGCTGGAAGTGAAATACAGTGTGTGATGATGCTACACAGATTAGCATCAGCAGGAAGCCTCCTTCCACTAGTGGGGAAAAGAAATGCCCAGAAGTCCTGGTGGGCTTGCTTGACAACAGCCAATATTCCCACAGATATGTTTACTGTGGTAGAAGCCACTCAAGGCAGCACACAGGAAAATCGCCTAGTATAGTATCTCTTTTCTTTCTACACACTTCACCACCTCCATGATTGTGCCTGTACCTCCTGCTGTCCTCATCCAACCATCTGGCAATCCAGGAGCTTGTGACATGAGGCCAGCAAGGGCTAGCCAAGAGGCTTGAACACAGAGCAAAGAAAGGGTAAGGACACACCCCAGGCCAGAAATACGTCCTTAGGAAACTGGTAATACAGCATTCACCTAGTGCTCAGAGTATGGAATGTATATGAAGAGGAGTGAGGACACACGGTGCTTCCAGATAGAACTAAAAGCAAGGCTCCCGCCACAAAGGGCTTGCCTGCCTTGTCGACAGCGTTGAGCCTTGTCCTGAAAGCATCAGGATCCATGAAGAGTTGGAGGAGAACGGTACAGTTGATGGATACTTTTGAAGAATCATTCCCTGACCTTGTCTGATGTTCAAAGAATTGGTAAGTCATCAAGGTAAATAATGGAGATGAGATGAAGGAAAACACAGGCAGGGCCAATCTCTCTGCCCCTCTCCTTCCAGCCGGCAGCGTCACTTCTGAACACTGGGCTGTCTGTTGATATAACAAGGATCTTTGTTTACTTTAGCCCAGCAAAACTGGAGGAGTGGAACTTTTTTACAACAAAATATTTGTTACTAATCTATACAATGGCTACAGTGGTTGATGAATTAATGCATCACTCACCTCATTAATGTACTTCCGGGAGAGTGCACATCTTTTGCAATGTTTCAGATACTCTTTCCTATCCTCTGGCTCCCTAAAGCACACTGTAGCTCTTTGGATTTGCTTTTCAACTTTTAAAATAAATCAGTGTCATTTGTCATGGGGTGGTGGAGGTGGCAGTTGGAGACAGACCCTGAGATTAACTTGAAGTGTTGACACAATGCTATCACAGAGCCAAGATATAGAGTTTGTAGAAGAGACATTTAGAGCTCCTCTCTCCCAATAGCCCCTTCTATCAGCAAGACAAGCAAACCCACACAGGCGAAGTGACTAGTCCACAGATCTGAAAGTAGTTAGTGGAAAGAGCAGCTCACCCCAGTCTCTAAGACCAGGACCTCTTCTACACTGGGCTCGTTGCCAAGGCGTCCAGTGCTCATAGGAAGATGTTAGTCTCTTGATCTCGTCTCCCATGGTCTTAGGTAGAAAAGGAATTTAATTGGCTACGGAAATAGTTCACGAGGAAGCCAATTTCAGTCAAGGGGAAGTCTGAAGATTCTGTGCTGTCATCGGGACTGAGGCACTTCTGTTTCTTGAGTTACTCCTGGCCTAATTTCATTCAGGTGTGCTCCATATCCATGGCAAGATAAGAGAACAACCCAAAGTCCCAGCTCACTTGTCCCTGATGTCTCCCTAGTAGAAAGAGTGATTGCTGTTCTTCCAACAATAACAATAGAAGTTTAGGAACTGAGTTGTGTTGGTCGAGTTTAGGTCATGTACCCATTGACAAACCACTCATTGTATCATAGGTAAATGGATTACTGATTGGCCAACTTTAGCCAATCACTATTGTGTCTATGTAAATATCAAAAATTATATGTAATATGTCCATCAAGAAAACAATATGCTTCTGCACTGCTTAACAAAGGGGGTGGATTCTGAGAAATATGTCATTAGGCAATTTCATTATTTCACAAGCATCATTGAGACTGTACCTATATAAATTACATCACCAGACAAACTTATCTGCGGGACCACTATCCTATATGTGGGCCATAACTGATCAAAATACTTTTATGTGGTGTGACTGTATTTGAAGAGTAAGGATAGTAACATGTCCAGAAGAAAAAGAAAACAAAAACACCCAAAATTCCAGCAATCCAAGAAAAGAAATTTAAGTACTGACCAGGCATAACTGAGCTATACTACAACCTTTGAGTCTTTGTCAAATGGAAACATGGGGCATAGTCTATTTTACAAAATGACTCATTTAGTTCTGAGGACTCCTCAAAGGACATGCACCCACCATGAACTTCAGAGCTGCGAGATCTCCCTGTAATTCCGGTGCTGTGGAAAGGTACTGCCTGTGAAAAGTGGGGCCGATCACTTAGGCAGCCTAAGCATAATCTGGGAAATAGTTCCCCAGCAAGGAAGTTCTTGCCTCTTGATTTATAAGCAGATCACACGTGGTAGCAAAATTTCAGAATCGTAGCACCCAGGAAACTGAGGCAGGGGGATTGTGAATTTGAGAGCTGCCTGGGCTATAGAGTGAGAGATTAAGGTCAGCATCAGAAATTTTAAAACGTGTTTTTAAAGGTCTGGGGATATAGCTGATGATGAAACATTTGTTCAGCTTGTGTGAGACTCTAATCTCAATCACCAGTCATGGAACACTACCTCCCAAAATCAACAACAACAACAAAGCAAACAATCATGGAGGTTTGATGAAGCCATGCTCACAATTTCATTTAAAAGCCACCACTTTCTCCTATGGGGCACAGAGAGAAAGGAACTTTGTAAACATCATTACATAGTCAGAAGCATTTTTTAAAATTTGGAAATAGGGTACAGTAGGCAGTAGAGTGTTTGCTGTGTAAGTGTAAAGACCCGAGCTTGATTCCTAGAGCCTTGTTTAAAAAAAATAATGAAGCATCCAAGTATGGACTTGTAACCCTAGCACTGGGGAGGCAGAGGCAGGTGGATCTCTAGAGCCCACTGGCAAGTAAGTGAGCATAATCAGTGAGCTCTGGGTTCAGGAAGAGACTCTGTCTAAAGACAAAGGTGAAGAGCACATGAGGAATTGACACTCAAGGTTGACTTCTGGCCTTCACATGCATAGCCATACATTTGCACATGCACTCTCCCCCAAGACACACACACACACACACACACACACACACACACGAACACATATGCATACAGTGTGTCGAAACACTATTAAGGGAAAAAGGCCAACTTTGAAGAACTGTACAACTTGCATCATCATTTTTTATGTAAAGGATTCTTACAGAGAAAAAGTCTAAGTACCACACTAAATAACAGTCCAACTGCATGAATGACAAATGAATGAAAAAATAACACATATATGAAAAATCATCCACTCTCATGTTACTAGGGAAAGTGAAAAGAACAAGGAAACACCACGTTCACATCAGCAGATGAGCAGAAGTAAAGATGGACCATTTCAGAGTTAGCCTCCAGAACACTAGTTGGAGTTAGACTGCCAAAGCTTCTGGTAGTGCTGGGGACCTGACAAGTTTCATCAATAGCTATTCTAAGAAGCCACGGGTATATGTATCTTTGACTCAACAGCCTTAAGGAATAAGCTGGGGGAGATGAACCTACAGGCTGTTTGTGATAAGATACTCTGAGCTACCCCACAGAGAAGAGTTAGTTGACTATATTACAATGTAGTTGCTGTTTATGTGAGCAGGAAGGGGAAAAGTATAAATATAAAACAGAGTTCCGCATCGTCTTTCACTTTATAGATGAAGGTTTTGAAGAATAGTCAAGAAAGGTTAACAACGGTTTTCTTTCTCTCCCATCTGTACCTCGCTAGCAACAAAATGGCCATGGAAGGAGATTATGTTATGAAAAGGGATGATGACCTGTATGCTTAACTGGGTGCTTCCCGAACCATTCTTCTCTCCGTTTTCTGGGAGAAGATGGAATGTGAATATCCGTTCCTTCAGAGATCAAGGTCTCTGATGTCCCCCTGGTGGGTGTCCAGCCCTGGTCCCCTGGGTCTGAGAGAGCTCCTGACACAAAGATAAGCAAGCAAGCTTACACCAAATAGGGGGCTTTTGATCTGAAGGCCTGGGCCAGAAATTCCCAGTTGAGCTGAGTCTGGTTTTCTGATTCCATGGCAAGAAAAGGGGCCTTTTTATATACGGAGTACAAATTCCCCTTTTAGTTTAGGAATACAGTGTTTCTTAAATTCCCCATTGTCTTTTCCCACAAATACTTCTGAGCTTTTATGGAGAAGAGAAAAATGGAAGGAAAGGCAAGTGGGTATCAGTTGGCCTAATTTATCTCCAGATCCTATCTGGTGTGTGTTGGAAGTCTGCTGCCTTGTATCACCTGCTGCATTCTAAGCCTATGATAAGAGTCGCTGCTGACGTCTCTGCTGTCTAGAGGAAGAGGCTCCAAGTCTAGCAGAGCCCTTTCATGCCTGACTGATAGAGCCTATGTTTATTTAGATTCTGTCCCATTGAATCCATCTCAACGACTACATGTTATGCCCCTACCCCGATCGAGAGATCAACTGATGCTATCTTCCTCTCTTTTTCTAAGTCCATTCCAAGATTTCTGGGGAGTTTAGGAGATGTGAGCCAGTGCTTTGTGGTAGACTAACAGAAAACAAAGCAAGACGAAAACGAAACAAACAAAAATTCTAAAAGTCAAACCTGAGGTTCAGATGTACACGGAATTAACATTTTTCCCCCTAGCTCTAGCAATCGGTCCTCTGCTCCAGACTCATCCCTATGCGCTAGTTTGCATTTTGCTTTGCTTCTTTTTTTTCTGATCGTGGCTCATCTGGATGGAATTGCCGCGTCATCCGAGTCTCCCACCTGATGGATAATTTCCTGCGTTGCATGTTGCAAGACAATCTGGTGAACACTCCTTCCTCCCACTGAGCCAAAACCTTTCATGAGCTTCAGCCCTTCTAGGGGGCGGGGGTTGGGGGGAAATCCAGCATAGAAGCTGCAGAACTCAGAAGCGAATGGATCGCTTCTTAGCTCCAACATTCCTTCCCCTTAATTTCTAAGTGCATGTTTTGAGCTTTATCGTGACTTTTAGGTCTTGTTGAAGTCAGAAATCAAGGATGGTGCGTCTTTATAACTCCCTGATTTCCTGGAAGTTTTCTGGGGGACTGCGTAAAGGGGCTGGGAAGCCCAGATATGCTGCCGCTTTCCCATCTGTTTATAATATAAAGATCTATAGGGCCCCATTCCAATGGGATGAACCTAGTTTATGAAGTGCTCAGAAATCCTCAAAAAAAAAAAAACATTCATTCCTTGTCTCAAGTCTTTGTAGCTAGCAGACCAGCAACAGGGAGAGCAGGTATTCTGTGTAATGGGGTGGCTAAGCCTCCTCAGCTCCCAAAGTCAGGTTCATGAAAAAGCTGCCCCCCCATCCACTCTAGCTCCCCCATGTATATTAGAGTCTTTGCTTCTAATTATAAACACTGCCTATGTTTGTGTTGGAAAGAGCCACATGTTTTCTGGGTTGGATAAAGGGGCATTAAAAATCCATCAAGAACTGCTGGGACCTAGTCACATATCCTTTTTATTGACTGTGGTGATGGTTTCACAGATGTGTGCATACCTCAGAATTCATCAAGGTGATACTTTACATGTGTCCACTTGACTTCAGGCCAATCATACCCTCAAGAAAACTGGTGGACAAAACGAAAACCTCTGTCTGCTCTCAACCCCCAGCCAAGAGTCTCCACTATTGCCTTGTACTATTATTAATAAATTGGGTTAAGTCAGAAAATACAAAATTCCGAAGTAGTTTAGACTCTGGTAAAACTTTGTCAAGTGAGTTAGGTGTGGTGCCAGCACTCAGAGAGACAGAGGTAGGAGTGTCACTGTGAGTTTGAGCCTGACTCAAGGCTGACTCTAGGCCAGCCAGGGCTCCATAGTGAGACAATCTCAAAATAAACTTCCTGAGGCAGTCAAGGGCCTCATTTTACCTCATTCAGCTACTTGCAGAATCTAGGACCCTAATGTCAGACTTTGCGTGTAGGAGAACAAAGATATGACAAGGCTGGTCGGCATCAGAGGGGATGTCGATAAAACTCTGTGCCAGAAATCATTTAAGGTGAACCTGGATAAGGAGACCCCTTCAGCTTGAAGGCATCTCACTTTACCACCTTAACTGTTATCATAGGGGTTAGTTGTCGGCACCTTCTCATGGCCTGTGATGGAGGCGATATTTATGGGCTAGTGTTATGGCTAAAATTTCAAAAATGTCTGTGGATTGAAACAGCAGAGAGGAGGGGAAAAGAAAAGAAAGAAGTGACCATTGTTCAAATGGTGAGAAATTGCTTTCTCTCTTTCACAATTGAAAGCATACATTTTGCTAATGTCCTTAAATAAAATGTGATGTGATTCTTCGATGTAGAGCTTGTAGCAAATGTTGAAGAGAGCCGGTGGTTTACACAGGCAGAGAGGAGTCACTGGCATGGTCTGGGGTCCCACCAGGTATATATTTTCTTTCCACAGAGAGGGTTCAGGAGTGGGGAGGGACTTAGAAGACAAGTATAGTTTACACCTTATCGTAGCCCAGACTTGCTGATTGCGATACGCTTGCTTCTCTACCTGTGTCACCCATACCTTACCCTCACACTCTGAGGCAGGTTAACGCATCCCTGCTTTACAGAAGGACAAACTGAAGACGGAATACAACTTGCCAAGTTCACAGCAATAACAGCAGTACGTAATTGTAGAGCATGTGCTTTGTGCCACTGACTCCACCAGCTGCTTTACGCATATATCAATGCCCTTTTGCACATAGCACAATGCACATAGCACATCTTTGCGTCCACTGAAGATGAGGCTACTGATGACAAAGGAAGGACTCATCCAAGGACACACTCATCACAGACACACAGAGTCTGTGATTCACAAAACAAAGCACTATGAGTGTTTTTAGGATGAGTGTAGCAAGTCGTGTGTGTGTGTTCATGTTTTGTGTGAGTAACTAGGATAGGAGGTCTGTTTAACTTAAACATATGAGGCTGGATGAGAGTTGACTTTGACATGACTTTGACTTTGACTTCTGTCTGCCCTCCCTCCCAGAGCCACAGACTGTTCATCATACCAGCCAGTTCTATTTACATCTTCCAATGCCCTGTTGGGAGCTAGGCCTGTAGTTCAGAAAGGATGTTACAGTGCTCACCCAAGCGCAGAGGGGAAGGTGTGCCCTGCACTTGGACCATCTGAGATCTGCCCACTGGGACATGAGATTGGCTCAGCACTGAGAATGTGAACAACTGAAACCAATCAGAAGCCTCCTGTGTGGCTATACATGCATCTGCTCAGAGATTAAAGACTCTGGCTTCTCTGCAAAGTAAACCTTTGAGGCTGAGGCCACGCTCCACCTATTCCGTGCTGCCCATGGCAGCCATAATGGGATACGGTGAGGTCAGAAAGTAGTGAGATGGATGACAGGGACAAAGAAGGAGGAGAGACAGCCTTTAGTCTCAAGAGATTTCTCAGGCCTAGCCAGTCCCTACCTTTACTGGTTATGTGTACCAAGAAAATTTATTTATCGGCACACCCAGGGAATATCCTTTTCCTTTACGATTTTATTTTACTTAGTTTAGTGTTTAATAGCACTGGGGTTGAACCCAGGGCCTCATTCATACTAGGCAAGCCCCCTGTACCATGCTGTTTCCCTAGCACTTTTCCCTTTTGAAAAATCAGCCAAGCATGGTGGCCTGCAACTCGCATCCCAGCACCTGAAAGGTGGAGGTAGGGTAATTATTGGTTCGAGACCAGCCTGAGTTGCGCAGGGAACTTATGGCTCAATGTAAAAGTAAAAGTATATTTAAATCCTATCCCCCCCGAATTAAACAATAAGCCCGACACAAACCTAGGATTGTAAGGGACTGTGTCTGCGACATTTAAATACTCCAGGAGAATTTTGTGTCATTTGTTTCAAAGTGAGTCTTACTATGGGGATGGAAAGCCATGGAAGATAGGAACAGTGCGGAACCCCTGCTGCTGTTCTCTAAGCCCCTGCTCATTCTTTGCCAGAACCATTGACCTTCATGGGTCCTCTGGCCTTCATTCTGTCCTGTGTGAATGTACACACACACACACACACACACACACCACAGTCACTTGTTTTGCTGCCAAAGTGAATTCTGAATTCAAATGAAAGTTGGCATTTGGCATATTCTCCATTTGACTAGACTTTTCTAAGTTTTTTCTCTTCCTAGGATGAATGGTATCCATGACTGTTTGTTTCTTCTGGAGTTGCCAGCTGGTCATGAACTTCCTGGTTCATGTTCATGTTCATGACGGCTGTGACAGAACCAAGAGAGCCGAGTTATGGTTTGGAGGAAATTAGTGAAGCCTACTTGGCTTGGGGTAAGAACAGATTCTTCATGTAGCTGACTCCCTTTGACCACAAACTGAGCAATATTCAAAATTTTTGTCCTAAACTAGCATGCGTTTGGGTATTGCCTACAAAATTTGTCTCACTCCAATAAATTTCAAATAAAAATGAATAAATTATAAAAAATAAAAATTTAAAAAACAAACAGATTTCAAAGACAGTTATTTTGGGGGGGTAGATGGGGTGGATTAAAAAGTAAATATATTTTATGTGCATGGATGTTTTGTCTAAATGTGTGTTTATGTACCGAAAGTGAGCTTGCTGCCCTCAGATGCCAGAAGAGGCATCAGATCCCTAGAACTGGAGTTAAAGATGGTTGCAAGTCACCACGTGGGTGCTGGGAACCCAACTCAAGTCCTCTGCAAGAGCAACCAATCTTCACTGAACAATCTTTCCATCCCTGACAGTGCAGCCCCAGATAAGACAGCTGCCTGGGTCTTCCAGGGAATATGATTATTTGGGTTCTTTAAATACCTTTGAGTTCACTAGTAGGGGAAACTTATCCTTTTTGTCTATTGTTTTTTTTTTTTAAGAAAAAAAATCTTTGACAAGTAATAATTATGTCACTTGTATCTTAAGACAGTAATTTCATGGATTTGAGCCAGATCCTCAGAGGTCTGATCCTGGCCATATAAAGTGCCTGCCAAGTCTAAGGAGAGAAATACAACCTTATCTTCAAGCAGCTGCTACAACTTGCTCCGTGAAAGAAAAGCTCAGGAGAGAGCTTGACAGCTCCTCCAAAACAAAGGAAATGATCCGGGCATGGTGGCTCACACCTCCCATCCCAGTGTTTGGGAGGCAGAGGCAGGTGGATATCTGTGAGTTCCAGGCCAGCCAGAGTTATGTGCTGAAACCCTGTAAACAAAGAGAAAACTGATGAAGTGAGCCAGGGACAGTGGTATATGTCTGTGATTCTGGAACTCAGAGAAAGGCAAGAAGATCAAGGACTTCAAAGCCTTCTTGAGCTACATAGTAAGACCTTGTCTTAAATAAACCAGTGTCTTGGGATGTGGCTCTGTAGAAGAATACTTGTCCAGCATGAATAGGATCCTGGGTTTGAGTCCCAGCATTGAGGGGTGGGGTTGGGTGGGTGTGGGTGTGGGCTAGGGTGTCTTGTCTGTGTGGAGGATAAAATAATAATAAAAAGACCAGGCTCCAGCCATCCTTCCTGGATGCAGGCAGACTCTAGCTGACTAAACCTCCAAAATATCTAAAGTTCCATAAGATAAGGCTGTGGGCCAGACTGATTGATTGGAGTGGGCCCAGTCCATTGTGGGTGGTACCATGTCTGGGCTCGCAGCCCTCGTTTCTATAAGAAAGCAGTCTGAGCAAGCCGTGGGAGTCAGCCGGTGAGCTGCACCCCTCCACGGCCTCTGTACCAGCTCCTGCCTCCACATTCCTGCCCTGTTTGAGTTCCTTGTCCTGACTTCCTTCAGTGATGAACAGTGATGTGGAAGCTAAATAAACTAAATAAACTAAATAAACCCTCTCCCAACCCCAACTTGCTTTTGGCCATGGTGTTTCGGTGCAGCAATGGAAACCCCAGCTAAGACATTGACCCCTTCTCATGTGGACAGCCTGGAGCGCTCGTGTTCTTTGGGCCAGTGTCAGTCGAGTCAAGTCTGGTGCACACACCACCAACGGCTGTGATCTCATTCAAGATGTTTTCCAAGGAACAGAACTCCTCTCTCTTTTTAAAAAGGGATCTAAGATAATTACTCCCATGAAATTTGGAATTTAGGCCACATTTTGCCCTGTCCTCCCAATTTACTAAATGTTCTCAACAGCTTTTCGGGGCCACCAGGCTTTGAGCAGGGGTGACACTATTGCTCTGTGGTCCTTGTGGCTCCTGATGTGAGCCCTTGGATTTCACTTTGTATTGTCCGTGCTCCTACATCTTACAGACAAACAAACGTTTTAGGGAAACAAGCCAAGTGTATGAGCCACACCCTGTTAAACACTTTTTCCCCCCAAGGAGCTTAATGGAAGGTTCTGAGATCTTATCAAGCTAAGTGAACATCTCAGCTCCCCCAGCTGCGCCCCCCCCCAACATGGCCCATCCATTGGTTCTGAGAGGAGCCCTCGTCATGAAGGTAAACTCCCAGATGGGAGAAGTGAACCACTCTGGGATGTGAAGGGGATAAGGGTAGAGCTTGTTGGGATTCTGGAGCAAACGGTGAAGGTGTGAGACCAATGTTGCCATAGGAATAGGTTTCCATGTCTGCCACCGGTCTCTGAATTGCATCCATGTCAGCTCAGCAAAGCCCCTTTGTGCTTTCTGTAAGCACAAATCAAAAACGGTAACAACAAACACCCAACATTGGCTGTTCTCTCAAACCCACCGCCCCGGGTGGAGAGAGTTAAAGATCTGGTCCACAGGTTGAAGGGTCACACTGGAGGAAGAGCCTACAAATAGGGCAGAAGCCTTGTAAATCATCTCAATGATGGCAAGATCAGTTTGGGTTAAGTGTTCAGAAAGATCCTTACATTTCATCAACAAGGTACATGATCCACTCATGAATGTGATTTGGGGTGGGCAAAGAAGATGCAGCTTGGTAGCTAAGCTTCACAGTGAGGGACATCCTTGGTGAGTAAGGGACTGAGAATAGAAAAGGTGTTACCAATGTAAAGGAGCCTTTATGAGATACTTGTCTGCCGCTGCAATAAAATATCTGGCAAAAGTAACTTAATGGTTTATTTATTTATTTATTTATTTATTTATTTATTTATTTGTTTTTGGTTCACAGTCCGTTGTTCCAGGAAATTCATGGTGACTGGAGCTTGAGTTGATTGATCACACTGTGTCTCTAGACAGAAAGCAGAGAACAATAGATGTCTGTGATCAGGTAACTTTCTCCTTTTTCCGAATGAAGTCCAGGACCTCACTGCAGAGAATGGTACCACTTACACTAAGGATAGGTCTTCCCACTTCAATTAATGTCATCAAGATAATCTTTCATAGAGGATTCTAGGGGCTAACCTAATCTAGATCATCCTTCACATTCATTCCCAGAGGCCTGTCTCCTATGTGATTCCAGATCCTGTGGAGATAGCAATCGCCATTAACCATCAGAGACCATAATACTAGAGTTTTACAGACTGAAGCTAATAGCTCCGTCCATTCACCCACCCACCCACCCATCCATCCATCCATCATCCATGCCTTCATTTAAATGGTTTATTGGATGGATGTCTTCGATGTTCCAAGGGTATTGTACCAAGAGCTGGGGGACAGGCTTTGGCAAAAACAGACTGAGTCCCTCTGAGTTAGAAAGGAAGAAGTGAAACTTGGTGCAGGAAAATCAGGAGCTAGGAGGGTAGCTCAGAGAGGCCAGCAATACATGGTTGAGGTCACTGGATGGTGGGGGATGGGGGAGGAAGAAAGATGCTTAAAGAGCAGCATAAAGGGGGTGCTGTGGTAAACAGTGCTGAGCACCCCCAAGTTGAACTCTACTTGATGTTTGGTGGCAGATAGATGCTTGCGTGTGGGAGTCAAGGGAAGAACATTATCGTGTTCATTCAATGTCCTGTTGCTTAAGGTGAAGGATTACAACTTTAAACAGACTCAATCTTCACTTGACTCTTTTCCTCCTTAACTGTGTTGTTCCCTGCCACTTCAGTCATTTTAGACGTTAATTTCCTCAAGGATAAAAAAAAGGCCAGGCAAACAGCATGCCTGAGTCCCCTTGAGAGTCTGCCTATAGCTGGGATATGAGAAAACTCTGCATTTTCCATCTGTCTGCAACTTTCCAAGTGTTTCTGCCGAATTGAGCTGCGTGAAGGGTGCCTGTATGGCACTGTTTGGACCCAAGACAGTATGGCACAGAAGGCTCTGCTCCCTCAGCTTCTGCAAAATGAACCAGGCAAACCATCCCAACACTTTCCACGAGATAATCTAAAAATTGCCCTCACTTAACAGGGGCCAGGTCTGAAGATAGGCAGTTATTTATTTACTAATAATAGTAATGATGATGTTAATAGCTAACGCCCTTTGAGCTTGCTAATCACTTCATGTTCACGTCTCGCGTCCTCATGTTAACTTCAAGGGACATGGGTTAGTGAGAGTTCATTAAGTTGTGTACCATGCAAGAGGGAGCGGCTGAGTTCCGATCATCTGGGCCTACAAAAAAGCTGGCTGAGGTAGGACGCATTTCCGATCCCAGCCGCCCTACTGTGACATGAACCGTGGAGGCAGGTGAGTGTACAGAAACTTGTGGGCCAGCTAGACTGGGCTAAAGCAGCAGGAAACTGTGAAAGACCAAATCTCGAGGAAGGCAGGGGAGGGCAGGCTCCAGAGGTTGCCCTTTGACTTACACACATGTGCTGTGACATGTTCTCTCCCTCACACACACGTACAAACTTATGCAGATTAGGAAAAAGGAAAAAAAGAAATGGATGTTGTGCTACCGTTGTTTCCATTTTATGTGTAAGGAAAGAGAGACGCAGAGATGTCCTACACCTTGTCCCAGTTCTCACACTGCTGTGGTGGGCTCAGGTTTGCAACTGAAATCTGACTGACCACAAAGCCACTAAACAAGCCCACTCCTGAAGCCTTTAAACTCTTTTCTCTACAACCCCGAGAGCACCAGAGATTAACACACAATCAGTGACCCTTCACTTTCTGACTGGGAATCACAGGTCTCTAGAGACGGTAACCCAACACTGTTAAGATTGTAAGATGAGGGAAAAACTTAAAAGTACACAGGGCTTTGACCAAGTGTTTAGGAGGTTAAAAATACAGCTTGCCATCATTTTACTAAAGGTGGAAGAATTAAATGCTATCAGAATCTAAAGAGCTGAATAAATCTAACCCTGTGAAGGAATCACCTCAGTCCTCTAGCTTGTCTCATTTTCTTTCAAACCAATGCAAATAAGACCCCAATGCTGACTGAATGCAGGGAGAGAAAATGGGATGGTCTTTATTACTCTTTTGTAACTCAGGCTTTCCGTTACCTTCATCTGGTTTCTATCCTTTCCCACCACACAATTAGCCTGAATACTTGAGGTTTCCCTATTGTCTCTGGGAAGGTTCTTGAAGACAAGGTCAACTCAAGGGCGAGTCTTAGAGGTCAGGAGTTCTGCGCACTGAGTCATCTGAACGTGCCTCTCAATAATTCTGACGAAGTCAACTCACTGCGAGGCTGAAGTTATTGAGTCTTTAAACCAAAGGTCTGAGTAGGTCTTGGGCCCAAACCAGAGAGCATATTTTAGAGACAGTAATGATTTAAAAATGTTCATCCATCACATTGCAATTGGGCCAGAGAAGCACTGTCAGCTGTGAGGGAGAAGGCCGGGCTCTGATTTGTTTGGGGGCAGAGACCTTCTCCTGCTCTAGTATTTTTGCAGACCTGTGTTGACCATTCAGCATCACACAGTCCATAGTTTATGAGCCATAGGTTATCTTGAGGGCAGCGTCTCCTTTTCTGGGGTGTTGGTGAAAATTCTACCAGGTAAGCTATATGCCAACACTTTACTTCACGATTTGTTTCCTTGACATTTGGAGGACCATTTGTTTGAAGTGTTTGAGAAGTCTTAACATCTCCCAGTTAGGCAAAGCGTACCCCAAGAAAGGTCCATCTTCATAAGATACTTTAACTTTAAAATGAGTCTTGCTGCATCTTAACACCAGGCTTCTGCATCTTCCGGTGGAGAGTATAGGAAATCTCGCCAAGTGTTACAGGACTTTGATGACTCTTTCTTCCTCTTGGTTTTCAGAGTGATTCAGAAATCAAATGGAACTAAAGATAAGGATTTTGAGGGTGCTGGTGCAAAATTCCACATCAAATCTAGTAATGAGTGACATATGCAGGCAGATCAAAATTCCCAGCTGGCTCTATCATTTACTTACCAATAACCTTGAGCCACATCACCTCAAAATTTCAGTCTCTACAGGTAGAGAAAAAGTGCCAAAGCAAGCCATCATATATATATTCTTATCACTGCCTCTTGTGTGGAATGAAAGCGCACAAAATGACACAGAGGCCATCTTTGCCACCAGGATGTCCGCTGCATCTCCTGGCTTCCCTCAACGCTGTCTTCCTGTCACATCTGGCCCACGGCATTTAAAAGATGGTGTCTTTATTTCATTCTCTCTCTCTCTCTCTCTCTCTCTCTCTCTCTCAACCTTTCTCTCTCTCTCTCTCTCGACCTTTCTCTCCCTCTGCTTCTCTTCCCTTTTCCTCCCACCCCTTCCTCTCTCTCCTTCTCCCTTCTCTCTACCCTCTGCCACAGTGACCTGACAGCCCCGGGCTAGGATGACAGAATCGTGAGACAGGGATCCTCAACTCCTGAGACACTGCTTGCAGAAAAAGTCAAGCTGAGTTTTATGTAAAGGCACACTATAAAGACGGGGAACGTTCATTGTGACAGCACATTATTAACTATCAGAGTATACCCAGGGTCATAATACATACATATTTTGTTAAGATCATCAAATCACTTTTTTTCCCTAGCAGGAGTCCATTTTTCATTGTGCTGACTCAGTTTTTCTGGGTAGGAGATTGAGACAATGCATGGTTTGTCTCCTCTTGACCCGTAATGGGGAAATGCAACTTAACAGTGTGACTTCCACCTGACACTGACTGAGGCACTGTGGCCGATCTTAACTACGTTATAGCTAGGAGTGTCCTCTGTGAGGTGCGTCGGCTGACATGTACTCAGCATAAACACATCTGCCTTCCCACCACTACCCACAGTCCTCCTGGGTTTCAATAATAAATATAAGACCCAAGTGAAAGCTGGATACATCGGTTTGCTAGGGCCCCCATAACAAAATCACACAAACTGTGGGGATGGGAGGTTTAAATAACAACAACAACAACAAAAAAACATATTTCCTTATGGCACTGGATGTTGGATGTCCAAGACAGGATGATTTCCATGGTCTTCCTGTGTATAGCTTCCCTCTCCTTGGAGGACGAAAGCAAACCATATTAGACCAGGGCCTGTGCCAATGGCTGTTTGTTACCTTAATTAGCTCCATAAAGATCCTGGCTCTAAGGATCCTGGCTCTTGATTTCAGGTACTGAGAGTTGGAACCTCCATATACAAATTGTGGAGAGACACGGTTCAGCTCTGACCAACTCTGACCAGCTCTGACCAGCTCTGACCACTGCACAATGTAGAACAAGTGGGGAATGAGGCCGAAGCATTAGTTCACCCAGCAGCTGCGCCTGCCTGTGTGCCTGAATCAGGAGTTCCCATGGTTTGACTCCCCAGCAGAATTCTTGGAATCTGTCAAAAGGCAGCCAGTCCTCTGACTTTTTTTTTTATTTAGATTGTTATTTCCCACAATGATCTCGCGTTGATCATGATACATCTAGAGCCAATTTAAAGGGCATAGCATTTCTTAAAATGTCATTTAAGATTAAAATATGTGTGGGCTTGCCACTGTCCCCTCCCTCCAACTTAGTAAACAATAGCAAAAAATGTACAAGAAAAAGAAAATTTGGTTGACATCCTGCTCTTTAAAGTTTGTGCCTTTGTTTGTACTTTGTTCTTTAACTTTTGAGTCCTGTTTGGTTTTTGTTTATCTGTCAGCTGGCACTGGATTCAGGATCTGCCCACTCAATAGCTTGGTCTCACTCAGTATTTGGCTTCCCTGCCTTTCCATGAATGTGCTCCAAGCTAAGCCCACTACACGCAAATACACAGAGCTTAGCCACAGCCATTTCTAATTAGATGAAAAGATTCCCTTTCAAATTGGGTTTGCTGCCCTCTTTGAACATATAAAAGGCCAATTTGGGGTTTCATATATCCTTTTAGGTGGTTCTATTGTTTCAAATTCATGCATATGTGTAAAACCATAAAAGGAAGTTAAATGAGGTCTCAGCGCAGGGAACTGTGATTAATTGCTGGCCTTATTAAGACAAGTCACTACACAAAGCTAAGCAATAAATTAATAACATCTCAGATAATAAATTAATCAAGACAGCTTGTCCAAGAGGTAAATGATCATTTGTAAAGGCTGTTGCAGGCAAAGTATCTAGGGCAGCCACGGGGCACTAAAAGAATTTGGAATTGCTGGCTATGACAGCCCATGTGTTCTATATGGTAAGAAAATTAACAGATTGTACAGCAAACACCACTTTAAAGAAGAGTGAAGACTTAATTTTGTCCTGTATAGAGTTTGGGCAGGGATGGGGTGGTTTGTGGTGATGTTGGGGAAATGGTGAACTGGGACTCCCACAAGATGTTGATCAGAGCCAACTTCTCGTTATTTGTTCTTGCAAGGAGGCATGATAAAAAGAGCCATATGGGGCCAGCAAAATGGCTCCACGGAGAAGTGCTGATGCTGCCAAAGAGTTTCATTCCCAGAAACAACATCATGGAAAGAGAGAACCAACTTCCGCAAGTTGCTCTCAAACTACCACATCATGCCACTGCATGTGTGTACTTACACAGTTCTGTAAATATAGGTTTTTTTTTAAAAAGGAAGGAAGGAAAGGGGAAGAGAGAGAAGACAGCTGTCACAAGGAGTGTAGGCTTAACAGATGGGTTCCTGATAAGCAGTGAGGTCTATCAGGTCTGAGGAAACACACAACCCTCCTGGGAGAGGAGTACAGGATTTTGATTAGTGATTCTCAACCTGTGGGTCACAACCCCTTTGTCAAACCACTGTCTCCAAAAATATTTATATTGTGATTCATAACAGTAGCAAAATTACAGTTTTGAATAGCAACAAAAATAACTTTATGGTTAGGGGTCACCACAGCATGAGGGACTGAATAAAAGGGTCAGAGCATTGGGGAGGTTGAGATCCACTGACTTGGATGGCCGTCTACAGACCTTACCCGGCAACTGTCCCCAGACTTTGTGTACGGGCGCTGACCCTAAGGAAATGGCAGGGCCACCCCACCCCGCCGAATTTGGTTGTCCCCTCCCTTGGGTTGGTTGTTTCACTCCCCAGTCTCCCTTAATAGCCTGGCTCCCATCAGTGAATCCATCCCAGAAGAGACCTTCAGGGACCTTCCTTGGTCAATCTTAGCATCTGCCTGTTTGCCTGACATTAGCACCAGAGCAAAACGGTTTCCTCTTGCAGCAGAGGTAGGAGAGACGTTCTTCCAGCTGCGTTTTGCCTCAGGTCAGACCACTCATCACAGATCGTGAACTTCCGGTACCTGGGTAAAAACATGGGGTGGAAATTTAGCCAATTCCAGGTGCCAGTAAAGGTGTTTTCCAACAATGTATGTCCCAGAACCAGGGCACACCCACCTGGTCAAGGCACTGATGACCAGCAGCCTGAGGGCAAGCTGTGTGTCATGGAGTTTGGGGACAGTATCTTTGGCTACCTGTGCTGCAAATAGCTGAGACCCTGAAAGTGAAAAAAGGCACAGTTCTCAGGACCGGGGAGCCAAGACTGCACACTGACCTCTGCAGATGCCCTGTGGGCAGCACTGTTGGGCAGGCCTCTCCTGTCTTCCTGGGTGAAGGGAACTCTGGAGAGCGAGTGGGTCTTACTGCTGGGGAGTTGGCGTTCCCCTGTGTGAACTATCAGTCCCGTTGATAAAAAGAATTTAAAAATTGACTCAGATGCTGGATGACCATTTCTTTAGTCAGAGAGCAAAATCACAGGCAGGCAAGCTGTTGATCCCGGCAGCTGCCAGGAGGAGGGAGACTGAGAAGACTTGGGAGAGAAAGCCTGTCAGTTCTCCTGACCCCTAGCAAGGAACTATGTAAAGCCCAGTGTGGGATGAGTCCCAACAGTGAAGACATACCAAAGGCTAGATTGTTCTTGTATGTCTCTGTCCTTCAGTCAGTCAGTCCAGTCAGTCTCTTTCTCCAGCCTGAGGCATTTGAGATTCAACTACCGTCATCATAATAATTTACCCCTCATTATTTCAACTTCTTTTTCCTAGTACCAAGGACATTCCCATACACAACTACAGGAGCAACACACAAGGAATTTAATATGGGCACAGATCTACCCTACATTAAGAATTTATAGCCCGTATTTATAAACCTTCCAGGCTGTGCCAATAACAGCCTTTGGAGATTTCTTTAGTTCAATCAAATGCAATCAAAGCTCTTTCCCCTATCTTTTTGTTTCTGAGATGAGACCCTTACTTTGTTTTAAAAATAAACACAAACCATTTTTTTATAGTTTTAATGGGCATTACGTTTTATTCAAGAGCAATCACCAGGGCAGTCAAGGACTTTGTTTTCTCTGGGGTCACTATCTGGGGAAATCAGATTGCTGGTGGGAACACCGCCTCTGGCATCTCTGGCCGAGTGGATGTGTGCCAGTCAGCACTATCGCAGAGCCCTCACGGCCGGTCCACAGCAGGTGTCAGCAGTGACTCTTCTATGAGGTCATTTATTTAGGCCTACCTAGCCATACGCTAAGACACATACCGTTAGGAATGGCCTTCTTTCTATTTCTCTTTTGTTTTATTCATTCATGATGTTAGGTTGGCTCTTCAAAAATATGATACGGCCCAGGCAAGTATAATAACAAATTTTGTTTGAGGATCCTGGAGGGAATGCCACAGGACATTTATTATTAAAGGGACTTGTTGACCCATTGGGAAAGAGAGTGTAACGGTTTCTAACAAAGTCAAACCTGTTTCTATGGTGAACCCAGACAGTCCTCTGAGGCAATTATAGGCATCTCCGTATCTATGATGTCCATACGTGCTCTACCTGAATGTTAAGTTTTTTTCTTTGTTTTTCCAGCATTTGAAACAAGCAAATGTCCAGGTGAGTGGATAAACAAATTGTAGCATACGCACGCAACAACACACTACCAAGCAATAAAAACAACAAAGTATCAGTACACCAAAAACTGAATATTAAAATGATCTTGCTGAGTGAAGGCAGACAGGCAAGAGGAGTGCACATACATCACACGCATATATGTGTACACATACTACTACATAATTCGAGGAGACCAATCCATTGGGATGGGAAGTCAGTCAGTTACATGAGGAAGGAGCTTTCAGGTCATAGTGTGATTGTAACGATGGCTTCAGAAGTATAGACACTCAAGTCAGAGCTCACCAAATTGTACTTTTCGGATCTGTGAAAGATTTTAATGTGTCAATTGTACCCAAATAAAGCTATTAAAGAATAAAGTTATTAAGAAAGCTAGCTATTAACACCTGCCCTGTTAAATAGAGTCCATGGAACAGCTTCACAATTTGGCCTTTTCTGACTTTGGTTAACTGGTTTTCAGCTGGGTCGTGGATTCTGGTGGTTTACATTAGCTGTGGTGGTCTTATCTACCTCCAGCCCCAGAACTGGGTTAGATGTGAGCATACAGAACCACTTTGGACAATGAGATCTCAAGTCTGAGAGGAGGCTTCTGGGAAAAGTTTCCTTTGGAGAAAAGCTAGCAGAACGAGGAGGAGCCGTGGGTGTATCGAGATGTGAAGGCTGGGGTTTCTGCAGTCATTGGGTACCATGAGGGATGTCGGAGCACAGCTAACACATGGAGGATGGCAAATAAAATCAGGCAGGAAGCTCAGTCTCGATCACCTTGCCTCTAGACTCTGAGTTATGAGTGAGCCTAATAGACAATCCTTTATTGTGTAAGGCTGATGAGTTGAAGATATATTCATATTTCTAGCTATAGGTGTATATGTAGATACATGTTGCCTTTGAACTCCACTGTGCCTGTCAAAGGCCACACCCCAGTCTATCTCTCCAGGCTGAGAGAAGGAGAGGAAGCCATGCCTCTTCCTCAGCATTCAGGCAGCTGCTCCTGTTTCTGCTCCTGTGGCTTTGGCTTCTAGGAGCACACACTGTCACTGTCCCTTCCACGCCAGCGGGTCTAAAGGACCTGTTGTCATGGGCCTCTGCTTTCCCTTCCTCCAAGGCTCTTTGGGATTATTTTCTGTGGATGTCTTGGCTCAGCTTTCCTCTAGTTGACTCATTCATATGACCTGGGTACCTCTCAAGAGTACCAGGTCCAGTGACACTGACGGGTGACATGTTCCTGTCTCCCGGGTTGCTAACCCAGAGAAAGATGGAAACTCAGCCAATGCCTGTCTCTGGGCCTCCGATGAGTGTTTGTCTATTTTTCTGGGAGTTGAACTTCAGTCTGGAAGCAATGCAGTTCATCATATTTTGGTTGCAAATTATGCAAGAAAGTGGTTCCTGTTTTCTGAACAAAGACCTTCTCTCTAAAATCTGTTATAAATCATGTCTCATTCCATCCCTTACCCTCCTGTAACCTCCCAGATTAGTGCCTAAGAAATCAGACTCTAGGAACTGGAAACCTAGTTTTAACTTTGTTCTGTACTCTTGACAGCTGCCCAACCCAGAGAGGAAACTTAACTTTTCTGAACATTGGTTCCCTCGTCTCCATAGCATCAATTGATACACTACACCCATCTTCTACAGTGGGGCTCAGCATTAAGGTGCCATGGTGCAGAGGGCTCATGTCCATGCCTAGCAAAGGATTGGCACAGTCTAGGTGGTATAGAAATACCACCTCTATAACTGTTAGTGACACTGTCAGTGACTATTTCCTGTGTGTCTGGTATTTGCTATTCCAAACTCTTTCAAAACACTAGCCCACACAAGCTGGATGTGGTGGTGTGCATTTGTGATCCCAGCTGCTCCAGAGGCTCATGTGGCTAGATCACTTGAGCCCAGGTGTTCAAGGCCAGCTTGGGCAACGGAGTAAGACACAAGCCAACAAACACCCCAAGTCCACTTAATCACTGGTTCTTGAGAAGTGGATGAAAAAAAAAATAAAAGAACAAAATAAAACTATTTTTGAGTAGCAGGTGACAGAGACTTTACAGAGTCTGGATGTTAGTCTAGTGACAGGGAAACTAAGATAAAATGTCGCGTTATGGCTGCGGGTGGGGAAACCACACTCCAGGTCAGGCGAACCCCGTGGTTCTCATATGTGAGTTCTCCTGATAGTTGAGGATCTGCTAAACCACAAATCCTGGTCCCAGAGCAGCACCAAGTTAGGTCTGGGGTGGGGAAGGGGGGTGTATTTCTGAACTGTGTCCAGAGACCTGAGGGGGGGGTGCTACTTTATTCTTACAGTGGGCTGAATCCTTCAGTAGGAGTCTTACATTTTGCCCAGAAATTGTGACCTGGATCACAGGAATAACTCTGACTTCTGCTTAAAGGCTTTCCAGGCCAATCCCACTCTCACACCCAATAAAACAGACTCTCAAACCCTCACTTTATCTATAAGAACACACATTGGGATGACGATGATGGCAGTAATGATAATGATTATCTTCCATAAAGCTCATGTATCCCACGAGCTTTTTCTGCATAAAAATGCCAATTTGAACATGGGTATTGCTAACATGGCAGATTTCAAAGCCACTGTATAGAGTCACTAAGGAGACCCGAGAAAGTGGAGCATCAGTTTGGGTATTTGACAGGAAAGGGTTGGCTGTTTCCCTTGTTGGTACCAGATCTTTATCCAACATGGAAGATTTCTAGAATAAAGTTTCTGAATCTAAAAGTCACAATTGGTACAGTGTGCCGGTTGCCACCTTTTCTCCTCTTGGCTGGAAACCAATTCACCCATTTCACTCTGCTGTGGAGTGCTCAGCTGGGCCTGGCAGGCACTTTTCCTTTCCTCGAGGCCTCAGTGGCAGCCTTTGTCACCAGAATGTGCTTTGGAATATGAAGCTGGAAAGTCATAGGCAAAGAAGAGGCATACCTCCATAGCTCCAGTGTGTACAGCTGACAGCTGTTAGCTAGAGGTCCGGAGTAGCTCACTCTGCAGTGAGCTTCTACCATAGCTTCACACCACTTTTTCTAGACCAGCTCTGCTCTGGCTTCACTATTGTCACTGGAATAAAATAGTCTGGCAACAAACAAATTCCTGCCATCAAGGTGGCAGAAATTTTAGTCACATGATAGCCGGAGTCAAGAGCAGAGAGCTTTGAATGCATGCATGCTCACTTGCTTGCTGGATTTCTCCATTCTTAAACAGTTCGGGGGCCCTCTGTCTAGGGAATGGTGCTGCCCAGAGTGAGCTGGGTCTTGCCACATCAATTAACTTAATCAAGACCTTTTGCTTATAGACATGCCCAAAGGCCAAACCAATGTAGACAACCCTTCACTGAGACCCTCTTCCCAGGTGATTTTAGATTGTGCCAAACTGATAGTAAAAACTGACCACATCAAGCTCCAAACGGCCAGCCTGGCTTCAGGGGCTTCCTGTAAGTCAGCCTAGGTCCTCTTACTTTCCAGTTGGCCACTTGCTCCCCAGATCATCCATCTGCACCCTTTGAGAGAACCCCTTTGCCACCCAGCTCTGCACTTCCTTCAGAGCTGCCCCATCTTACCTATACCTTCTGGAGAGTTCCTCACTACCTAGCAAGTTGCTCCCACAGACAAGATGGACCCCACCCCGGTAAACTTCTTCAACATGGACGTTATATACATATATATCTCCGTAGTCACCCAGATCAGAAAGGGCCTTCCTATAATTTCTCAGCCCCTCCTCCATAACTCTCCCCTCTAGAGGTGTAGCCTCTTTTTTTATGCTTAGATTCCCAACTGCCTTTTGGTAACTAATGGTTTTGTATATTAAATTTCCTCAATTCGAATACTGATGTGTATGCTTTGCAGCACAGAACTGAAATCAGGAGTGGTCCCAGAAGACTAGGCCCTCAAACATGAGGCTGGCTGTGAGTGTGGCCATGGCTTTTGTCTTAAGTGCATCGACAAACTCTTTCTGCCAGCAGGAAGCGGACACCAAGCATCTATGCCATGCAGTAGCATTGCAATTAATCACGCTCTAGGAACTGGGTTGAATCTAAACGGAAGCACGTGTCCTTCCGTAGTGCCCCGTGGTGCTGGCTGGCTGCTTCTCAGTGCGCTGGAGCATGTTCAGGGAGCAAAAACCCTTAATTCTCTGTTCAGTTCATGATCTGAGAACCAGAAATTTCCATAGCTGTCCTAAGAGAATTTTTTTTATTATGACCAGAGGCTGATATAATTAAAACTCAAGTATGAAATTTAATTGGGAGTCTTGCAGCATCGCAGGGTCGGCTGAGTTCACAGCCTTACTGAGTTTCTCAAGTAAGCGTTAGGAAGCTGAAGCAAAAGAACTAGACACAAAGACCCGCTGTAGGGTCATGTCAGAACTGAGGGGTTCATATTCTCACGGATCTGAGCCTCCCTCTCTTGTTCTTTCATGTTGGAAGAGACCAGCTCTTCCTTGATATAAAAAGCAGTGGTAACATTTCCTGGACAGGAGGCTTGCAAGGAGTTGTTCATTTTCCACAGGACCAACCATGGCAGCCCCTGTTGCCACTAGACTGATGATCAGGTTCAACTATCATTTGCTTCAAGACTCAGGGACACATTTGGATCTAGGAAGACCTGGTGACAGACTTTACGTGTATACTGGAAGAAGCCTGAAGAGCATGCCTTCTCTATGAGGCCTCAACGAAGGCTCCCTTCAAAACAAACAACCTTTATTTTATGGATGAATGTCGTTAGGATGTAACACACAAGCCTATAGCATTTGAAACAGAATTATGCTAGTACATGAGTGAATACAAAGGTCCATGGAACAGGATAAGGTTCTGAAAACTATCTGAATATGCGTAGAAATTTCTTTTATGGGAAGACATAAGTGGTTATAGGAAATAAATAGCTGCTACTCACACTGTAGGCGAAACGAATATATTTACTTTATAAAGAACTGCCATAAGCCAGAGGAGAAGAGGTAAAAACGGGGCAGGAAAAGAGACAAAGGATAAAAAGCAACTGGGTTCACAATGAGACGAGTCTAATTGACTGTCCACCAAACAAACGGATGCTCTCACACGGAAGACAACATGAAGACAACTGATAACCAGAGCTTCAGGGCATGAGGTACAGGGAGACTTGCCAGCACTCCTGGTGGGGAAAATCACTCAGTCTTTAAAAGCGGAGCTAGTTAAATCTATGAAGATTTGAAGCGTACATGTCCTTTGACCCAGTCCTAGAATGTTCATGGAGGGCAGGATCACACAGGTGCACAAAGTATTTGAACACGATACTTAAATTGCTGGCTTGTTTGTATTCGTTCGGAAATGCAGGAAAGGGTGTGTGTGTCCACTCTGGAGAGCTGGTTAAAAGTTGTTTATCTAGTCCAGTTGTTCTTAATCTTCCTAATCTTCTGATGCCGTAACACAGTTCCTCATGATGTGATGAGCCACAACCATAAAATTATTTTCATTGCTGCTTTATAACATAACAGTTTGCTACTGTTTGTGAATTGTAATGCAAACATCTGATGTGCAGATGGTCTTAGGCAACCCCTATGAAAGGTTCATTCGACCCCCAAATGGGTCGAGACCCACAGACTGAGAACCTCTGATGTAGTCAAACATAGCAGAGCCACTCAATTAAACAAGTTGTGGTTTGTTGATGCTTTTAAGCAAACAAGGTCTTCTATGTAGCCATCACTGGCCTGGAATCCACTGTGTAGCCTGGGCTCATCCTGAACTCAAGATCCTCGGGTTTCAGCCTCTTCAGCGAGAGAATTGCCAGAGTGAGGTATCACACACAGGTGCCAGAGCCACTTAAGACAAGGAGACAGAGCTACAAGCACGGAAGCCTGAAGATGTGCATAGTGTATCATGAAGAAAAACAAAGAACCGTCTCGATAAACAGGACTCGTGCGCACCCTCACTGTGGGGAACAAAAGCACACAGATGCGTGGACAGCCTGAAGGATGCCCTAGGGAGTAGCAGGTCCCCCCCCCCCCCCCCCAGGGAGGAGGCTCCACTTGATGAGAGGCCTAGGCTGCTTAATATTTATTTTGTTTAGTTTATAACTGTTTAACTTTCCTTTTAAACCATATATGTATATATAAATTGTATTTAAAATTAAATTCCTTTTAACTTAAAAACTAAACAACAGCAACACACACACAAATCAGAAGTATTCCTTTCCGTTCTTCCTTGAGAAGTTTCTGCTTCCAGAAACCTCTTTGCTCTGGGATTAGGTATGAAATTACTGATCTCAGGCTCCAGCCAGGTTCACTGACCCCAAGAAATAACCACAGAAAGTACTGTGGAGCTTCCATGTAGAAGACCTGGGTTTCTATCCTGAGTTCAACCTCCATCTCACAATGGGATCATGGACAAGGCAACCTCTCTCAACCCAGGTGTCTTCATCTGTGTAGTGAGGCTGCAGAGCCAAGGAAGGTCTCTGCCCTCCCCTCCCGACCTCCGCCTCAGGGGACCAGCCATTGCCTTATATGGGAGGCGTGTGCAAGGCTCACCTCACCTCGCACATGGCACATGAAGGTGTCCCTGACACTGATGGGCCACACAGGGCTTTTATTTCACCCCATCGGCCTCATCTGGCCCACTATCAACCATTCTGCATCTCAGACTTGCCTTTGTTATCTAAATGGCCTCTCTGTGGCTGAGAAACAGATTGGCCATCAGGGAGAGCTGTCTGTGTCTGCTTCAAAGCGGCTCCAGTCTTGTCACCCGACAGGAGGGTGGCTCCTGAGTTGAGTAGAGACACTGCAGGCCTCAGAATCTATCTCTGGAAGAGCCACACCCACAGAAGCACACCCAGCATAATTCTACAAACATGACACAGTTTGTGTGCACGTGTACTCATGTGCATTTCACCAGTACCCCCTGCTGCCTGTTGTACGTGGGCTACATAATTTCATCCTTTCTCACCCCACCCCCAAAGCTATGTGTCACTAAACCCATTTCACAGATGAGGAAAGCTGAGATGAGGAGGGAGAAAGCTACTGGTGGTAGCTAAAGAATTTGTGTTTAAAGAATTTGACTAAGAGTTTAAAAGCAGTGTTTCTCCATCTGTAAGTCACGAAACCTCGAGGGTCAAATGACCCTTTCCTAAGACCATAAGAAAACACAGATGTTTAAATTATGATTCATACCAGTAGCAAAATGACAGTTATTAAGTGGCAATGACATAGTTTTATAGGTGGGGATCACCACAACCTGAGGAACAGTATTAAAGAGTCATAGCATTAGGAAGGTTGAGAATCACAGGTTTAAAGAGTCGAGTCAATGGACTTAGGGATGTAAATTTAGGCTAGAGAAGGACTATAGGCCACTTGCCTACTAGATATGAGGCCTGGGTTCAATGCCTAGCATGGAGTGGGGAGGGGGGCTGAGCTGAGTCAAAGGATCATCCCAAAAATTCCCTTAGCCTCACGCAAGCCAGCATGTTGGTTGGCAAGGACCAAGCAGGTTGCCCCACACCCGAGGGATACTGGCAGAGGATGAAAACCATTCTGATCTTTCAGTTCTTCCTTACCCTACTCTCCGCTGCCCCCTCGACCACCGCCACCATGAGCTACTGACTTGGTCAGGTAAATTAAAACTTTCTGATGGTCAGTACTTCCCAAGTCAGGGCAGCGGAGGCGCAAAGCAAATGTTGGTGCCTTGTGTGAAATGTGATCGGAGCCTGGGGCGGAAGTTTGTCCAGGTTTCTGATCAGTTTTGTTGAAGCAGGCAGCTTGCGGGGCGGCAGTGGGGCCAGGGGGAGTATGCTATGCAATGTGTCTTGGAACATGGGGTTGGAAAAGAGTCCCACTGAGGCTCATTTTGCAGTGACAACTTCTACCTTATCTCGAGCGCCTCCCTCCCCGAAATCGCAAGCATATGTCTCACCACTGTTGAGAGTAAATGTGTCCAGACAGCAAGCTGGCACGGCACGGGGCACTGTGCAAAACAGGATGTGGTGGCAAACACTCCCACATTTCTTCAGAGACAAATTACACTGCTCCCCCCCCCCAACTTTGAACCAACTCTAACAGTGAGTATTTTATGTCTTAGATCCATAAAAGCCTAATTGGTGCCCATATGGCAGACTATAGGAATCCTCCCAGCCTTTAAAGCCTGCTGCATGCTCCAATGAGCAGCCTGACAATAATTGAGTTCTCTCTCGACTGGACACAATGGCTGCATGTGGAACCCCTCAGGATGTTACCTCTGCTTCTCCTCACGTCCCCCTGAGTGCCTCTCGGTCGAGCAAGCAAGCTGCACCCAGTCTTTGCACGCTCTCTCACAATGTACAAGTGCAAATCGCTTCCTGCAAATCTAGAGACTGTTTTAGAGCCGCCTCATAATTGCTTTGTAATATCCCAAAAGGTGGTACACACATGGTTCTTAATCGGACACGAGAAGCAGCTTCATCATTTAATAAAACTAAATAACAATGGAAGCAGAAATTTCTCAAGGAAGAAAAGGAATGCTTCTGATTTGTGTGTGTGTTGTTTAGTTTTAAGTTAATAGGAATTTAATTTTAAATAACAATGTCTGGCAACACACACACACACTATTTTTGGAAGGGTAAAGTGGACCGAATGGTGTTTCTTCCTCAAGTCAGTCAAACTTCCAGAAACGGCATTTTAAAATAATGAAGAGTACACTACAGACATGGCTATGGTTTTGGCACCCTGATCATTATGGCTTCTATTTGAACATGTTGGATCAGCTGGAACTAGTCAAGAACCAGGCTGCTGTGTCACAGACCTCAAAATAAGACTGCTTAAACACACCAGACGTTTCTCTGCCATGGAGGAGTCTGCAAGGCCACCTAGGACCTTGACTGCGGCTTAAGCAGAATTCTGCCCTTTCACTTCATCATCCATCTGCAGAGTGTGGCCGCTTTACCCTGGATCCAGGATGAGGCTCAGCTCTGCCAGCTGGTGGGAAAGGTGTGCAGATGCTCTAAAGATACCACTGGCTTGCAGAAAGGGCCAGTGGGTGGGTCAGAGAGATACCATAAAACCAATCTTTCCCTCCCTCTCCTTCCTCCCTTCCTGCCTTTCCCCCCATCCTTTATCCATCCTTTCCCTCTCGTCCTTAGCATCCCCTATTCACCCACCCACCATTGCACATCTGCTACCAGTAGTTGACTGTCAGGGACATAATGCTAAAAAAAGAGAGAGAATTTTCTCCTTCCTTAAGTATATTTTTCTGAGAATGTTATTTCTTATTTATAAAATGCCAGAGGCCCAACTTTATTTAGCGCCTGCTCCCAGTGGGATTCAGAGGACACCTCCAGAGAGAGAGGTTCCGGGCTCTTGGGTTCCAGAACAAGGAAATGACTGGGCACATGATTGCAAAGGGAGCAGGGGCAGTTTGTCAACATGGAACACACTTGCAAGCGGCAAACATGGGTGGGAACAGACAGGCCCTTCACGGAGTGTTGGGAACCTTAGTTACCTTAGTTCAAGCTTTTCAGCGGTTTCCTACCCTTTGCTTTCTTTTTCATGCATGCTTTATCTGTTACATGCAGTTCTGCCATATAACTCTGTGTGTCCACCCTGGGCGTGTGTTTTGGTGTCAATAATGAGCCGTATTATTCACTACACTCTGGAGAGGTTCTGTGCCTTTGACAGTGGCTTTGGTTGGTTGCCCCTGCAGAGAGTTCTCAAGCCTTTTCTTTGCCAACTTGTTTTGCATATGCTAATTTTATAGGGTTTGGCATAGGGCCTTCTGAACTTTGTTCTTCCATCCTCCTCTCCTGCAGGGTGTACCCTGGCTCACCCTTTTGATAACGGTGGGAAGTCCAGCCACCCCTAGCTTCTAGGAGCTTGTAGCTTCCAGTTTTCTTGGTCCCAGGCCTATTGAACTAGAGAGATCTGCCCCTGACCTCACTTACGTTTTCAGTAACATTACTGATCTGTGCATCAATTATCTTCATCGTGTGTGTATTGCAAATATTTGTTCTCCTTGCTATTAAGCCCGTTGTCTCCCCTTAAGGAATTTCTGAATGAAACACAGTTATCTATAAAATGGCAGCAATGTCACCTAGTTCATGAATATGTTGTAAAAATTAAATGGGATGATGCAAATAAACAGGAAAAAGAGGGAGGAATATATGTGTGTGTGTATATGCACATATTAGAGACTCAAGCAGAGATAGTTTTAAAAATATGAACGTATTTTTGCACACTATTTTTAAATAAAATCATGGATTTACTATCACTTGAATTTAACATTAGGAAGTCAAAGGAGTTGTTGCCCTTTGGTTCAACACGCTTTAACACGAGAGATGCTATTTCCTTAGAACTCCCTCTTGGGGGAATAAGGTTAAGAAAAGAAATCATGAAAAATGTGAAAAGGTTGGAGTCATTATTTTTTTAGGAACGTGTTTCAATTTTCCACTGTATTGAATGACTCATGGTTATGAATGATGAGAAAATGTTCCAACTTATGCTTCTCCTCTGCCCATTCCTCGCCTCCCGAGTTTGCTAATTTTGCATATATACCACGTAGAATGTTCACAGGAGGTTGTGGGGACGTTTTTCCATAATTGTTCGACATCTATCAGCTCTAGGATCAAACAGATTCCGTGTTCAAGATAAATCCTCCTGTGCAACGGTGTGTCCATTCTCAACCATTTATTATCGTCTTCACCTCTAAACTGACAGAACGCTGAGTAGGTAGAGAGGAGGCATCTGGGTGGAGTGAAGAGAGGGAGACAAATCTAACCAAAATACACTGTACACAATTCTTAACTAATTAACGGAAATATTACTTTAAAAATCCCCTCCTTTGTTCCTCAAGTTTAAGTTTTTATAGTATGTGACTCTACATTATTCCCATTTCCTTGCCTACTTTCTGTTTTACCGGTTGGCTTCTTTTCACGTCTATTTTAGACTCTATGGAGGAGAATCTCTCTTTTTCCTTTATTCTGCCACCTTTCTTTAGGAGTCATATTGTATATTTTTGTTTTTATCTATCACAGTCAAGAAACTGACTTTCAGTTAAAAATGAGTTTTTGTATGTGAAGTTCATCAAAAACTTTGATGTACAATGCACAAACTTTTTTTTATTTTTGGTTTTTTGTTTGTTTGTTTTGAGACAGGATCCTACACTGTACCCCAGTTGGCCAGGAACTCACTTTGTAACACAGCATACAAAGTTGGATTAAAGTTATAAGCAACATGCCTGGTTTCAAATATTGCTTTTATTTATTTTTTAATCATAGAATCTTAAGTTGGCAATGGATCTTAGATGGTGTGTTTTAGTCTCCTAATAAAAGCCCTGAGGATGGCTTTTGCACCTTCCTTGATGGGGAGCTCACTCCCGGGCAAAGCTCTCAGAGTTTATCTGCCTATCTTTAGCCAAAGCGTGCTATTCTCATTTTCAACCATTTGAATTTCTCAGTGGCATAACAGGCAGCCTTCAAAAATGTCACAATGTAGGGACAGCAGCATCTTACAAAGAAAAAAAGCTAAACCAGAAGGTTCAGTGTTTCACATGGAAGCACAGATCGTAACAATGGACTTGAGTCACTTTCCACTTGTGCCCAAATACAGCAAAGAAAAAAAAAAGGCGTTATGGAAATCCCAGCTTAACTCTGAAGCGAGCTTTCAATTTGAATGCAGCGGAACCTTATGCAATCCTTGTTCAAAGCTCAGAGATAATTGCCCTTGCCAATGTTGGCAATCTTTCAAAAAATTAAATGGAGGGTTGCTGAGAGCTGGCCATTATCACCTCTGTGCCTCTTGGGCTGCTGAGCAAGCACTTGTTGAGTGAGAAACACATTTCCCAGGGCCCAGACCACTTCCCAGGAGGAACCAGCCCACAGAGCACTTTGCTGATCAGCACGCCCTGCTTCTAGGTGGCAAACAACTCACTCAGAAACACTACTTGCCATATTCCTGTCGGCAGGTTTTGTAAATACTTTAGAAAACATATTCAAGATTTTACAATCTTATTCCAGTCTGTAACAGAAATCTATCTAAATGTTTACATGTTACATCAGCTCGTTTTGTTGTTGTATTTGCTTGTTCTCCCTTTGAAAGCTGATATTCTAGCATTTGGTAGCTACCAAAAATAGTGTCTGGCACCCCAATACTGCCTTCTTTGGGATTAGATAGAGGGCTAACGTCTGTGTAGCTCTCTGGTGGCCAAGGTTAGGGACCTTTGCCTCCTTCCCATTGCCATCTCTACTGAGCTTGAAGGCCAAGGGACTTTGCTCATTTTTCCCAAACCCTGTCAAATGAGAGCTCCCTGGCCCAAGCACAACCCTTAAGAGCCTTCTGGGAAGTCGCATTTAGGTACCAGCACACACAGACTTTAATTCGTCCCCACTCCATTCAGCGGTCCAAAGAGCCTTCCCTAGAATTTCACAGTTTTCCTCTCTGTGAAGCCTGGGCCAAGATTCTCCTCAGTTGAGGCGATGGAAACCTTGGGCTTCTCATTTCCCCTTCACATGTAGTTTTTATTTTCCAGTTCTGGGAAGAGATAGATTTATCCTGATGGGCGTGTCCTAATCTCACGTAAGACCTTGAAGACAGCACTGGCTCAGTCCTTTCTCTAAGTCCGCTTGGACTGACATGTACACAGCACAGGCCACAATGCACTCTGTTCCAGCGCTGACAGGCATAGAGCACACTGCACGGGGGCCAGCCCTCTGCATGCACTGTCCAACTCCCCTGTTTTGCAGATTGGGAGAGGAGAGGTTAAATGAGACCCAGAGCTGCTGGTTTAGGAGATTAAAGAATTCAAATTTAAAGCTATCGTCTATGAGTCCAGAGCACATACCCAAGCTGCTGTTTCCATTGTCTTTACACCACACGTAAGCGGATAGACTCCTTATGCTTAGAAACGGTCAGCAACAGGCTGGCCTGTGTTCTCCTGGACAATCACCCAGTTGCTGTCTCTGTGCACATCTTGTATACACCTCATCCGTTGTTTGCTAACCTGAGTGGCCGTGGATGCTCAAATGATCTCACGTGGGATTGCTCAGACCTAATGGGATTTCCATTTGGGCAATTTGGTGGGTTGTATGACTCAGACCCTTCTGCTCGGAGACACCTGTAAAAGCAGGCTAAAATACAACTATCATCCCTCTGACGATCCAGCTGAGCTCAAAAGTATGAAGAGGAAATCCCAGGAACCAAAATTAAATGAAACTAGAGACCAGAGTATAACCTGCAGACTAAAACTCGGGGCTGCCTGGGGGTATTAGAAGCTTTCACAAGCCAAGCTGTCTGAGATTTAATGGTTATCCCAGGACAGAGGGAAAAGCCAGCCAATACCCCACATGAAGCTGCTACCCTTAGTGAAAATGGGAAGGAAAATGAGTGTACCTTCCTTAAAAAAAAAGAAAAGAAAAGAACCAAGGAAATAATAAGGAAACTTGCATCTTTGAAGTGAGCTCTGAATGGAGAAAACTTTTTGGAACCCTCGGACGAGCCTCACTAAAGTAAAGTTTCAAAGCTGCATTTCCTACATGGTGATGTCCTCAGGTATTAAATTAGCATAGAGATGGTTCTCAGGTGTCCCCAACATTCTCGATAGAGAGAGCACGAGAGAGATGCCCTCACTCCAGGAGACCCAGGATTCCCACAGATCAAACATCATGGAAAACAAATTTATCAATGGAGCTAGGTCTCCCCCAAACTTAGATATGAGATAGAGACTACAGAAACCTTCAAAGAGACTGAAGAAAGACATATTCAGGGGGGGGGGAAAGCCATCAAAAGAGGATGACAGTTAATACTAATAGAACTTGGAGGGGTGAGAATTACACTCACTAAGGTTAAAAACTCTAGGGCTTGGGAGCTTGAGGCAGATGGATCTCTGAGTTCGTGGCCAGCCTGGTCTACAAAGCAAGTATAAGACAGCCAGGGTTACACAGAGAAACCCTGCCTCAAAAGAACAAACCAAAATAGAACAAAACAAAGCAAACAACAACAAAAAACTCCAGGGCAAAGAAAGACTCAGGTAGGCCCTTGACACCATGCTTACTCTCAGATATCTGAGACAGATGAAAAAAAAAAAAAACAGAACTCCAGAAAGCAGCACAGGAAGCGAGAGGGTCCTAGCAAAGCAACCCTCAAGCCTCATTCTTTTCCCGGAAGCAGTAAACCGGGACTGTTCTATTTGTACCTGAGCTGCTATGTGCTCAAACAGCAACAAGCTCTCCTACAACAACTATTACTACTACTACAAATACGACTACTTTAAGGGGCAGCTAAACACTATCCTTGACTTTACCGCTCACCATCCCTTTTGTTGAATAGTTTCTCTATTGTTTGAATGACCCATTAAAAATGGAGACATTTTCTTTAACCTACAGAGTGTATTGAAACAGGCCACAGCTAGGATTTGCCCCAAGGACTACATTTTGACTCATTGCAAAGCCATGAGTGTGCAGCTGCTATTCTCCCGACAAAACACATCACACACACACACACACACACACACACACACACCTACCAGGAGGAGAACAGATTCTTCCTGAAGTAGTTTGTCCAGGCTCACCATGTACCAAAGATTTAATCCAGTGACTTTTAGTTAATGGGAACCAATAGACGTTGTTCTTTCTCCAAAAGCCAGTTTGCTTTGGTTTTATGTCACTTGTAAATAAAATGAACAACATGCAAAATGGGAACAGTGTTTGAAGCTCACTTTAAAAGAATCTCGGAATCCTTCATGTGCAATAGTCTTCCTGCCTAGATCGTATCTCAACTGCAAATGCTATTATTGTTCAGGAATTACTCAATAGATTAACCGTAAATCAATGCAGTATTATTTGCCAATCAGTCACTAAGCAGAGAAAACAAGAGGAGAAAGGAAAAGAATAACTTGCTGTACCAGGCACTGTGTTGAAATTTTCATATTGTCACATTGAATCACCATAATGGGAACTAGATGTGGTGGCTCAGACCCTGTAATCCCAGCACTTGGCAGGATTGTGAAATAGATGCCAGCACGGGCTACATAGCAAAACTCTGTCTTAGAAATGAGTCCTAATAGCTTTTCGATATCAGCCATAGCCCCATTTTAGAAGCAAGAAAACCCGTCGCTGAGAGGTAACGTAACAGCCCAACTCTACTTGAGGATAGTGACAAGCTGGTCTTGGATTTGCCACCAGTCTGTGCTCATATAAAACCCACATTGCAAATGCCCTAGCTCAGGAATTAGCCAGCTTTTCCACAAAGGGCCAGACAGTAAATATTTTTGCTTCTGTTGGCTACACACGCACACGCATACACACACACACACACACATACACCATCTCTGTTGAAATCACCTGAGTATGCCAAGCAGAGAGGCAGCATGGAAATGAGCAGTTGGGGCTGCCTTCAAATGAAACGTTACTTATAAAAACATGTGGAGGTGGCTATAGAGATGGTTCAGTGGGTAAAAGAACTTGCTATATAATCATATGGATTTCGTGTGAATCCCAAAGGTCTTTGCGAAAGCTAGACATGGCTGAATATGCCTATAACCCCAGTGATGGTGGTCAGAGAGAGGCAGAGCCTACGAGTTCACTGGCCGGCTAGCGTAGCTGAAATGGTGAGCTTCAGGTTCAACGACAGACCCTGTCTCAAGGGAACAAGAGTTGTAAATGAGGACACGTGACATCCTTTTCTGGACTCCATGTACACACACACACACACACACACACGCATACGCATACACACACACACACACACACACACACACACACACCAAACAAAACAAGTGGTGGCTTAGATTTGGCCTGATGCCACAGATTGCTGACATCTGTTCTTCTGTCATTACTAAAACTGATCTTGACTGGCCAAAGAGATTTCCAAGTACTCCGCCAAGGCCTTAGTGTCTTGTCAGTATTGCACTAGGAAATCTTTGGCTGAGCATGGTGGTACACACCAGTAATCTCATCGCTTAATACGTGAGGCAGGGAGAGTGAGTTCAAGGGCAATCTGGACTATACAGCAAGACCTGTTTATATGGAAAAGGATACAGAAGGCAAAGGGAGAAGGGAAGGGGAGGATTTTAATTGGCATCTCAACATGTGTGATCTGAACTGCTTATCTGGAGCTTATTATTTGTCTATTAAAATATTAATGATCTTTCCATGTTTCTCTTGCTCAATTGAACACTCCTTAAGGAGTGCAGTGTTCATTCTCTAGATCAGTTATCAGAAACAAATGCTGCCCAGGAGCAAATGCCACCTCCAAATCCTTCCTGGTTTATTTACTTACATGTCAGCTACTTTTGTTGGGCACTGGCAGAGTTGCATGGTTAGGGTAACTATCTTGTGGCCTGAGATAGAAGGATGGGGCCTTGAAAGCCAGGAAGTCAGAATTTTGGTTTCTACTGGAAAGGAAAAAAAACATTTTGTATTTACAATCTGCTGCATTTAGAGTTTTCTGATATACAGAGTCACATCTAGTCCAATTAATTAAACGAATAGGGGAAGGCACAGCAGGAGCTAAGGTTTGGATATAAGGTATCTTAAAATCAGGGCAGCTGTATGGCGTGTGAAAAGCCTTGGAGACGCACTGAGAGAGGGAGAGAAGGGCATAATGAAAAGGAGGAACCAATCACTGGAAGACAGGAATGGAGTCAGCAAGGAACTATTTAATTCGTATCATGTTTTAGGCACTGTTTGAAATGCTTTATACATTTTAACTCACGAAATCTCACAAGCGTGAGGTAAAGATACTGTTCTAGAGCCATTTGGAGATGGAAAGATTGAAACCCAGACACAGAGAGATTTGGTCACTTAGCCCTTCTACTCAACCCCATCTGGAGATCAGGCTTGGACCACAGACACACTGGGCAAGCGCTGCAGTGCCGAGGGCATCTCCAGCCCTACATTAACTTTTCCAGTCTTCTGGGAGGAAATGCTAGAACCACAGGTCATCCGAGGGCTCTATTCCAGATCCCTATGGCAATGTCCCCACAGTGATGCCTTCATGAATGTTCTGTTCCCACCAGGGCTACCACAGCCCTTTGCCCTCACTGGCAACTCCCCTAGTTGTGTTGGTTTCTTCTGTCATTGAAAATGCTAAGGCCTTTCCTCCCTCAAGGCAACGGGTGCTAACTGAACTGAGGCCAGGAATCTCTTCCCTCAGATCCATGCATGGCTTGTTCTCTCTCCTGGTTCTGTCCCGGGTCTGAGTCAGATCTCCTCTCCAGTGGGCCCCCCTAGGTTAGCCATTGCATGCAGTGCAAGTTTCTTCACACAGAATTATAGCCCAGGTCCTAGCCTCAGATGTCCATGACTAGCTTTTCACACTAGAGTTTAGCAGGGTGGTCTCTTTAAAGAAATATAAAGACAGCCGGGTGCGGTGGCATACACTTGTAATCCCAGCATTCCGGGAGGCAGAGGCAGGTGGATCTCTGTGAGTTCAAAGCCAGCCTGATCTACAAAGTGAGTTCAGGACAGCCAAGGCTACACAGAGAGACTCTGTCTCAGAGGGGGAAAAACCACAAAACAAACAAAGAATATAAAGAAAAACCTAGAACTTTGGAGCTTGATAGTAGCCTACACCCTTGACATTTCTCTAATGGCAGGAACACAGCTCTGTCAATACTGTTGGAGAAGCATGGGTCTTGGGTAGGGGGTTGTGGCTTGACCTTCAGGGCAGAAAGAACTGTTTCTGGAGGTTCCACCACCAGGATGCAAGGGCAGAATATCAGGTGTTTCCAGTTTCTTTTATTGCCTTGGTAACAGAATCTCTGAGGTTTTTGTTTGTTCTTTTTTTTTTCCTTTCACTTTTGCTGAGCAGATTTTCCAAAAACTAAGACCACATTTCCCACCCTGTTTAGCCACAGATATGTCTATGTGACAGTATTATTACATATGAACTACATGGGAATTCCTACGTGGAACATCTTGGAAGGGATCAAAATGGGGAAGGACAAGATCTTTGGTTTTTCTTCTTTCCTATGGGTGAAAAGGTGGATTCAGGAGCTGGACCTCAAGTAGCCATCTTGGTCAGTGATGTGCAAGCTATGTGGTAAAGAATCTGAATAAAGACACAGAAGCATTTGGGTTCTAAAAGGTCAGAAGCCACTTGCCATAGACAAAAAGGAAAGGATCAGTTTTTCCATAGGGAATGTCATTGTTATTTTTAATTTTCTTTCATTTGCAACTAAAATCAATCCCAATCTAGTTAGGGAGTTTTCCCATAGTAAATATATTTGCAAAGATGAATCCCAAACAGTAAAACCATTTAAAGGACTCATAGGAAGATTAAATCTCATCTTGTATCAATGGAAGAGAATACTTCCTCAGTAGTCAATGAACAGGGGAAGGTTCACTGTTTTTAAAATAAACAAATCACTCTTTGGAGCTTAAATGGTTCTAGGGAATAGAGGGCTGGAAGCAGCAAGCATGAGAAAGGCAGCCGGTTTTGACATGTTAGATATACCATGGCAAAATGGTTGAGCTCCTGGGCTACGGGAGCAAGCACCGAGTTTGGGAAGCTGGTTCTAGTGAAACTGAAGGAAGAGGTTCTAGAACAGCAGTTCTCAGCCTAGGGGTTGCGACCCTTTTGGGAGGACACATATCAGATACCCTGCATATCAGATATTTATATTACAATTCATAACATTAGCAAAGTTACAGTTACAAGGAAGTAGCAACAACATAATTTTATGGTTGGGGGTCACCATAACACGAGGAACTGTATTAACTGGGTGCAGCATTAGGGAGGTTGAGAACCGCTGTCCTAGAATTTGACTCATTAAGGTGCTGTTTGGAGAAGTTGTGAACCCCTCTATTCTCACCTGGCCAACAGCACCATTCACAAGAAGAAAGCATTAGAAGTGATCTACTAGGCGAAAACAGCACTCATAAGCTTAAGAGAAAGTTTTATTTGGGGATAGCACTTCTAAACATAGAGAAGCCACACAATGGGAGGTCCTAGAAACATGGTATCAGACCAGTTATAAGACTGCAAGTGTAACAGGCAGGTTTTTGTTTGTTTGTTTGCTTGTTTTGCTTTGCTTTTGTCTGGTTTGGGGTTTTTTGTTGTTATTTTGTTTTGTCTGTCTGTTGGCTTGCTTGCTTGTTTGGCACAGCCAAAAGCATAAACCCAATTGAATTGTTTCAAATTTCACAGAGACCTTTGCTTGTCTTTGGCCCCCTGAGACCTTCGGGAAGACTGCCTCAATCAGAGAGACCTCACTAGATTTTTGTGACAAATAACAAAATCCCTAGCTTGGACTTGGCATGGTAAGTAGTTGGTGCATGCGTGGTGGCTGTTTTGTGCTGCTTGGCTAGGTGTTCAGGTCATCTCCAGGGTATTTTTCCTTCCCTGCTGGCTCTCCTTGTAATGGCACAGCACAGAGCACCTTCCATCCTACCTGAGTCTCACTGGATGACACGCTCTCAATCAAAGCAGGCTCAGAGCACAGCCCTGTGTGTCCGGCAGACCTTGTTCTTGTTCCCTCATTTTGATTTTCTTTCTGTATCCAAGCCCCTTCACTCTCTATCATACGTAATTTTTCTGTTTCACCTCTTAGCCCTAGGGTTTTAAAAGTCGTGAGATGTCTCAGTCAGTACAGTGTTTGCCTTGCAAGAATAAGGACCTGCATTTTGAGCCCCGGGACATGGGTAAAAAAGCTGAGCATGTGAATCTGCAGAGGGGGAGACAGGTGGATTCTGGGAATTGCTGGCCAGCTGGCCTCATCCACTTGGTGAGTTCTAAGCCAGGAAAAACCCTGTCTTGAATAAAAAGAAAGAAAGAAATGGTGGATGGTGCCTAAGGAGTAAAGCCAGAGGCTTATACAGTGACATGCACACACATATGTGTACCTTTCACTAGCATGCACACACACACACACGCACACACACACGCACACACACATGCACACATTCAAACACACACACATACATACATACATACACACACACACACACACACACCTCACATTTTTCCAGTAAAGAATTTGACAAATTCCTTGATGTTTTATTGTGGCGAAAAAGAAAAGATTGCCTTTTCATAAATGTTTTTCCCCTCACTTGACATTACTCAAGCTCCAGATCCTCCAAAGAACTCACGGTGACACACACCACACTGGCCAGCCATAAATCTGGAAGGAATTAAAAACCGAAGACAAGCGCCTTTTATTTTTTAAAAACACACATATTCAATCATCTTAAAAAATAACGCGAAAGGCCACAAATCTACATGGACATCTCAAGCAGTGAAGAAGTAACTTTTCATGAGAATCTTGTAGCCCGGCTCGTGCTGAAGCTGTCCCTACATGGCGCTGACAGCCTTGTCGGAGACTGCGCCTGAAAACTGTGTATTTTTTCAATCATACTTTGGAAACAAAGAAGGGACTCGATGAAATTCCAGAATTAATGCGTTCCAGTCTTGGAATACTCCCCCACTCATCCCAAAGTTCCTAGTTTCCCCTTTAGCGCAGTCCCCATCCTCAGCCTTCAATGATGGGCACACAAGCACATGCACATGAGTGTGCTCACACACCCCTCCTCATCTTTTGGTTTGAAACAATGACTATGATGCATCAGAAATACTCTCAGCTAATCTCATCGACTTTTCCCCTTCAGGGCTCCTGTTTTCTCGTCACAGATGAGGGAAGTAAGGGAAGATGTCTTACTTACCACCTGGACTGCCTCCCAGACCAGCTCAGATACAAAGAAGCCCCGGACTTAGAGAAGCATGGTTGGTTCTTTCTGCCCATAAATCCACACCGCTCAGCAGCCTCACGAAGAAAGATGAATGCTGCGTGTCCCCGCTCCCCCTAATGCCGCAACTGCACCGGGTTGACATTTATTGTGATCTCTTCACAGAACAAATGATTTACCTAGAAAGCAACACAAGCTTCCTGCAAGACGACATTTCATCCTTCTTACAGGACTGGAGAGGGGGAGAGGCCACAAGATGAATTGGCTTCAGAGTTAAAGCTTTTAGCTGCATAATAAATTTCCATTAAAAAATTTTAAAGATGTAAACTCACATACATAAAATTCAGCCCACTGACGTATACAGTCCAGTGGGTTTTTTGTGTGTTTGTGCATTTCTACAATCTTTATGACTACATATTACCAGGATGCTTTTATCATTCCCAAATTAATGGCATGCTCATTAGTAGCCAGGCCCAGCCCTCCAGCTTCCAACCCTAGGCAGTTGCTTGTCTCTAGACCATCTCCATAGGATTGACTGTTCTCAATATTTTATATAAAAGGGATTAGATAACAAGTGACCTTTGCCTATGGCTTTCTTTCACAGTGTTTTTAGGGCTGGGAGCTTGTGATGATATGTTGACTTTTCTCCTAATAGCACCGACTGGTTCTATACAGGACATCTGCCCATGCTGAAGGGCTCTGCCTGCAAGCCACCACTTCATCCCAATAGTGGCCTGAGCCATACATGACAATATCCATTTTACGGATGAGTAACTGGGGCTCATAGAAAAGTAAACTAATTTGTCTAAGGTCAAACAGCTAAAAAGCAGGAGACCCAGAGTTTTATACAGGTCCACAGGACTCCAGACTCCATGGCTGAAACTCATAAGAAACAAATTTAAATTCCTTTCTCTTTCCCAGTCCTGTATTCTGAACAAGCAAACAGGTATGGTGAAGACACTCAAGCAAATGCAGGTCCCTGGGTCCCAGAGCTGGCTTAGGGAAATAGCATCATGAACGGAGCCTCAGAAACCCGGAATCTTAGGGAGAATGAGCCAGGCTTCTCCAACTGTACCAGGATAGGCAAATGAGAACCTTAGGATGCCACTGCCCCTTTGTTTAGGTCTTTGCTTTATGACCCAATATAGAGCCGTGTGTGTGTGTGTGTGTGTGTGTGTGTGTGTGTGTGTGTGAAATTGTTTAAATAAGTTGTTTACTCACATAAAATGCTTTCCTGGACAATCACTGGAATAATAGGAATGAAGAAAACCCTACCTGTCACTAAACTGCCATAGCAAGATTCAGTGTTAAACATCTGGATATGAGATTTGATGTCTGGTGTCTGTGAATTCCTTCACAAGAGAAAACATCCAAGCAGAGAGCCATGGAAAACCTGTCCATCTTCATGTCTCCCACACTAAATGACATGGATCACACCTGAACCTACAGTTCAGTCTTTCTTGTTATCTTTGTCACCCCCAATGCTGACATGTCAGAAAGGCCAACAGGCAGAGAGTGGCTGTTTCCTCTCTTCCTGTTCCTACCTTCCAGGCTGCAGAAGCTGTGGTTGTATGCGTGGCTGGAAGTAGGACAGGTGGCTGAGGAGGAGCAGAACAGGGACTCTCTGATTCTGCCTCGAAGCTTCAGCCTCTGGATGCACTCTGAGTGCAGGTGTGGAGGAAATGGCCTCTAAATGATGACAGATTATTAGGCCTGTGATCAAAATGAGGCCCAGCAGCATCAAATGTTCAGGTCTGCTTCCCAGTTCAATTTGGAGCTGCAGTCGAGTCCTTTAAAGAGAGAAAAGGGAACATCATTCTCCACTGACTACTCCATGTGTCCACTCTTGTCTGCCCTGCTGTTTCTGGCAACAGAGTCTGCTCTGTGGACTGGGTCTCTCTATGTGGTATTGAGATGCTCCATCGCGCCCTGGAGCGAAACAGCAGGTGACTGCTGACTTGCAGGTGCAAGCCAAGTCACTTACCTCTCTAAGCCTGTGTTTCCTCACTTGCTGAATACATTCACACCAACCTCTTAAGGGTGTTATGAGGATTAAACAAAATAAATACGTAAAGCACTCAGCAGGATGTTTGACATAGGTCTCAGTAAATACTAGCTTTTTTTTTTTTCTCCATAAATTTCTCTCAGTTCCTTGGAAGTACACCCAGTGAGACATCCTGAGGTCTTTCTTGCAGTGAACAAAATACACATCTGATATAGAAAGACTAATGAATAGGACTGTGAGCTGTCTGTAGCAGGAACTTCCTGGTTAAAAAAAAAAAAGCATTGTGTCTGCAGGAGAAACCATTGCAGGTGCTTTAGAAATGGAAGTGATTTTGCACTTTGCTCTCTCCTTGGAGGAGGCGGGGGAGTGAGAGATTCTCATCTCTACTCAATGGGAGATGCTGAGGCAGGAGGTGGGAGCAAAGGCCAGCACTCCTTGGGGCAACTGAGGTCCAGAGAGCAGGAGCGTGAAAGGTGGGAAAAGGCCACGAATGCCATACAGGGATGAAGGGGAGGCAGCCACCTCCACACCTAGACAGCCACCTGCAGGGAGCTGCTGAGGAAAAAGTGCTACCGAGGCACACACTCCCTCCCTATGACCTATAATTATTGGTATGAGGCTGACTTGGGTCCAGCCGGTCCCTGAGTGTGACATCACAGTGAGCCTGGGCTTGGGGCTGGTTGTCAGTGTGTGCACTGAGACCCTGGAGCTAGGAGAGTGAGGGGTCAAGGAGGAAAACGAGATGGCCTGTGGAGGGTAGGAGGTGGAGTCAGGAGACCTCAAAGACTTCCTCTCTGCCACATGCACAGGCTGACATAACAAGCAAGGCTTTCCAGACACTGGGCGCCAAGGTGTTTACCAGGTCGTAGCACCCTGGACTAGAGAGGAAGCAGAATAGCCAAGTCAAACTAGCTAAGTGGGGGTTTCATTCATTACTGTGAGGAAGGAGCAAGGCTGGACAATATGAGAGGATCCAAAGTCAGAGAAGGGCGTGGTTTTGGATAGGCTGACTCTCTGGCTAAGGGAGACCCTGTGAGTCGGAGCTTGCCCGTCAACCCATTCCCCACGGCTGTAGAGCTGAGCCTTCCTTGGAAGATCTAGGTAGTATGTCCACCACAACCACCTCTACCGCTCCAGCTCATTTTTCATTGTGCTCTGTAACATCTCTGCAAACACCGAATCTGTAATACCGGCGCATTACTCCTAGGACAATACTAAACTAGGTTCCCTTGAGCCTCTGATCACATCTGCATCAATCAATGCTTAACCTTGTATCCTAACCTTATTTAGTATGTACAGTTGATGTATTAGTCTTGAACTCATGGCCACTTGCGCCGTAATTCACATCTTAATGAAGCTTATACACTTTCTTGTGATTAAAAACAATATCCAGCTCTTAAGAGCTACATCACAGTGAACCAACAGCAAAAAGGTGTCAAGGGGCAATGACACCCAGTTGACCTCACTCATACAGGCCCTTATTCACAATATGAGAGCTGAGGAAGGCAGGCAGAGCACTCACTGTCTGTTGGAGCTAGCAGTACAGAGACTCTCTGAGGCTGGGTGCTGGAATAGCAAGGATTTGAACCGTGAATGGCTCGGTTCTTCTCGGTCTCAGAGAAGTCTTTCTCTCCTTGGATTTCCGAGCAACAGAGAACCAACTTCTCATCCACATCTACTACAAGTTGTGTTTATCCTTCACTTGCGAATACAACAGCAGCTTGTGTTTAATTCGGATTGATTCAAATTAGAGAATTCAGCAGCTCTCCAAATCCACCCACCTCTTCCTGTGTGGTTAAATGTTCCCATATTTGATGAAAATGGAGAAAGGAAACGATGAAGGATTTGGATATTATCCTTAAAGTTATTTGCTTGCTTAGAAAATCTTAATAGAAGACTCCTCCAATTTATTTTTCATAACTTTGTGGAAACCAAGAATAATTTCTGTAAAAGAGTTGGTTTTAGGCAAAAAAAAAGTTGTTTAATTTCAAAATACACCATAATCCAGCTTTAAGTGCTATAAGGCATTTGTAATTTACAATGTCCCAGGTCAATAACACTGCACAGGTTCTCTGATGGGACACTGACCACGGGGCTGCAAATTGTCTTCTTTTAGTAAAGCGCTTGTTTAAACAGCACACTAGCTTTTTTGAGTTGGCCTTCTCCATCCTGTCTGCTATGCTGTTGTGTAACTACTTTCCTGTGGTTGGTAAGTGTCAGTTGAGTTATTTTAGATGAAGCTAAATATTTGTGAGTTCAAAGTAGATAAGATAAACCAAAGCAAAGACACATGTGTACATTATAGAAATCTTGAACCTATGGAAAGATGTCCAAACCCAACATCCTGTTTCTTTATTTGTTGCATTTTCTGATGGTTACTGATGTCCATGTCAGCGTCTCTTTCTAACTCTCTCCCAGTTAATTATGCAGGAGGGAAAAGGAAGAAATGCTCCAAATAGAACACAGTGGATGGCTGGAGTCAGTAGACCATCTTTCTGGAGGGGCCTTCCCACACTAAGTATGGATTCCAGATGAGAGTCTATGGTCTCAATGCTCGATCATCTTGTAATCCACCAGGTTCAGGCATTTGCCAGGCTGTTAATGTACTTGATTTTCCTATGCTGCTTTATTATATGATGGTAGCATCATGCTTAATTTTCTAGGAATCCACATCTTAGTAACATGTCGTTTTCTCAAATCGCTTCATCTATGGAGTCTAGAGTATAGCATAAGAATTGTTCTTTTGCTTTCTATGTATCCTGTGACCTAAAGACAGTAGGAGAGAGTACCACTCAAGACAAAATCCTTTATCTCCAACCACATCTTCTTGACTGGCTAGTGCAATGGTTCTCAACCTGTGGGTCGTGACCTCGGAGGGTAACATCAGTTGGTTACATTACGATTCATAACATTAGCAAAATTACGGTTATGAAGTACCAACAAAAATTTTGTCATGGTTGGGGGGGTCACCACACATAAGGAACTGTATTAAGGGGTCACAGCATTAAGAAGGTTGAAAACCATTGATCTAGTAACTAGTTCCCCAGAATAACTTTTTTTTGAGCTGAGACTGACCTAAAAACACTGACTAAATTTTATTTAATCCCCTCTATTCCTTTCCTAAGCTTAAACACAAACTACAGTTCCCAAGTTCCATTCATCCGGCAATGAGCCTAGCAAACCAGCTCTGCTGCTGCAATGCCATTGGGTCGAAGCTGCTAACAATGGGGCCTTTTACATGTCTGTCCCCAATCCACAGTGTCCTTGGACATAAAGCAAGCTGAAAGTTGTCATCTGGGGCTGGAGAGATAACTTATCAATTAAGGATCATACTGTTCTCCCCAAGGACCTGAGTTCTGCTCCCAGCACCCGTGTTAGGCAGTTCACAATCCCAATTCAGGAGGATCTAATGCCTCTGACCTCTGTGGGTACCTACACACATGCAAATGCAGGCGAACATATGCACACACACAATTAAAATGTGTATTTTTTTAAGATAGCAACCAGCTCCTTGTAAGCCTGCATTCCAAGCAGCTATCTCACAAACTCTAGCTGCTAGAAATGAATTTTGGTGTTAACGGAAAATACCCAAAGTTTCAGAATTTGTCAGTTGTAACGACTGGTATCTCTTAGCATAATCACTTAATTTCTTCAGCCTCCTAGACCCACATGCTGTCATGTGTTGAGCAATGTCTTCTCTCTTTGGATTCATGCATTGAAAGTCCCATCTCCTAGGATCCACAATAGCTCTATTGTAGATAAAGAGATAAGTTGAAATGAAACTGTGTGTGTGTGCGTTGGGAGGTGCCTGTGTACATGCATGCTCATCAATGTGGAAGCCAGAGGTTTATGTCAGATATCTTCTCCAATAATTTTCCACCTTATTTTTCAAGATAGTTCAGTCTAGTTGAACCCGGAGTTCACCAGTTCATCTAGGCTGGCTGACCAGAAGCGTCCAGTTTCCACCTCCTCAGAGCTAGAATTACAGATGTTCTTGACCTGACTGACGGGGCCTCTCGAGTAGATGCCGCAGATCAGAACTCAGGTTCCCATGCTTATCCAAAAAGAACTTTCCCCACCGAGTGGGGAAAAGTTTCCTGGCCCTTCACACGACGCCATTTTTCTCTCCTTTGTGTCACCTTCCCAGCCACTGTTTCCAAAGCCTGTCTCCGCTAATGTCCCCCTGACCTGAGTTCCAGGTTTTTTGGACCCGGGATCTCCAGTCTGAAGACCTCAATCAGTAGCACACCAGTTGGCGAGCATGTGTGCAAGATCAGCAGGATTGCCCAGCTCCTCTACCACGCTGGAGCCAAGACCTGCCTAAGGAATCCGAAAGGCTTAAACCATAGAAACTGTCACACAGCGTTCAAACTATGCTCTGCTGATGGAAGCAGGATGTAAGATCCTGCGGCGCCCACACGACCCACAATGCTGCCTTGTACAAGCTTTGGTCTGGCTCAGAGCTTTGGAACAGCGATCCCTTAACAGCTGGAGTTTCCAAAGCACACACAAGACCACCTGCTTGGCTGGTTGTCCAGGGGCCTTCGGCTTGTGGAATTTGTTTGAAACAGCTCCCTCTACTGGGCTGCTCTGACTCAGACGCTTTCTGTGTCAACACTTTGGAAGAAAAGAAAATAGATGGGTCTGGAAAGCATTACATTAATTGAGGTAAGAAGAGTCAGAAAGACAAAAATCACATGTTCTCCCTCTCACGCAGATCCGAGCTTATAAAGTTTGTGCGTAAGTGAGGCTGGTGTGGATAGAGGTAATGAAACTAGAAAGGAGACAGCCAGCAGTGGAGGGGAAAGGTGCAGAGGGAAGAGCAGGAAGGCATCAGAACACAGGAGACAGGAAAGCAGGAGGAGGTGATGGGGAGCTGGTGGAAGAGTACAAGGAGACAACAACAGAAATTTGATTTGAAAAGTGCCACACTGATGCCGGGTATGGAAGCACAGGCCTTTAATCCCAGCACTCAGAAGGCAGAGACAAACTAATATCTGTTAGTTCAAATCTGGCCGCATAACAAGGACTTACTTTTTAAAAAATAGTTTTCATGAAACCTAATGATGTGTGTACTAATTAAACAAATATTTAAAAATATATTTTAAAGGATCAACTAGTTGCCATCTAAGGAACTGGCTGATAGAATTAATGAGTCAAGCACAATGCCCAAAATGAAGCCAGGGGTGTTTCGGTGGGGCTCTCTGGGATTTTTGCAGATCCGTTTCTGGGTGGTCCCTTCCCCCTTTGCTTCTCACTCATCCATCAGTGAAGAAAAAGAAGCAGCAACCCTGACTGAGGAGGTACAGAACCTTAGAGTTACCGCATAGTCTTCTAGGAATAAATATAACCCAAAGTTCAGCTCTATAGGAAACACACATGAGAAACAAGAGGGCAGAGGCGTCCCAGAAAGACACCCCAGGACACATTTCCAAAGGTATCTGGAGAGGAAGAAAGGCAGCTATCCTGAGCGTCTTCTCTAAAGATGAGGTGAGCTCTGGGCTTGGACCAAAGAAAGTTCATGACCATGTGGGCCCGGGACACACTTGAACAGAACCACTCGGGTTCATTTCTTTCCTCCTGCATTCTCCTTTTTGTGTCTCTCCAGAGCTGGGTCAGAAGGGAGCTGCAGGGGTGGGGGTGAGGTGGAGGACAAGGAAACCCTACGGAGCTCAAGACCAGTCCTTCCGGTCTCAGCAAATGGGATGTACATTCCTGCCAATCAAACGAGTGACGAGCACAAGCCCACCATCCACCGACAGACCACATTTAAATATCATCTGTGTCATGGTTCAAATGAGTCCAATTACTTTCTTCCTTGCCACAGGCATCAGGCACCAGGACATCAAAACAGGAAATACTAATGAAAGCTAGGCTGATGAATGTAGCTTTAAAAAATATTAGCCAAAATGGGCTTTGCCCTCTCTCCCCCTCTCCCTCCTGAACTCACTAGCTCAGCTAAGGTCGGCACCTTCTGGCAACAGCCATCTACACTAAAAACTGCACTCAGGCTCGGAAGGGAGTGGTCCACCCTAGTGAAGCAGCTGAGTCACCCTGTCCCAGTTTCCTCTTCTGAACTCTCCAGTCAGATAAATCATGACTGCTCTCTTGGGGAGACATGAGCAAAGGGCAGGGGGAGAGGCTGGGCGTAGTATTCAGTACTGTAGCTCAAGTCTTGGGCACGTGGAGTTTCCAGTAAGAGCAACCAGCAACCTCTCCTGGAAAACCCCCATGTACACTCCTGTTCCTTCCCTCAGCCACTAACACAGATAACCCACAGACCGAAGCGGACTTTGGGCTCTCCAAAGCTCCTCGTTGCACCTGCCACAGCCTTTATTTACCACGTCTGTTTTCTTTTCGTCTCCTGAGCTAAAATTTGAACTCCTGGAAGTCAAAGTTCATATTCATTATTTTAAAATTTATTTCTGCATCCCCAGAGCCTTGTACCGGCCCATGGTGGCTATTTCAGGACTGTTAGGAATGAATGGATGAACAGACGGGTGAATAAAATGAATGAATAAAGAATAAAAACATAGGATCCCATAGAAGTAGGGTGCTGTAATTTGAATACAAAGTGTCCCCCCAAAGATGCTCATTCACTGAAGGCTTAGATCCCAGCTTGTGATGCTTTTCTGCAAGATTCTAGAAGCCGTAGGAATTAGAACCTGGAGGAAGTAGTTCAGAGGTAGTTTACATGCTCTTGAGAGCTGTAACTGGTCCCAAACTCCCACCTCACTTCTGCTCTCTGTGCGCTCTGGTCATACATTTCTACTACCATGATGCCTTGCTTCCCTACAGGTCCAGAAACACAGAATCAAGGACCGGGCCCTTCGAAACCGTGAGCCAAACGATTTCTTCCATTTAAATGTTCCCCTTAGGTATTCTGCTCACAATACCAAAAGCTTTAACCCAGAGGCACCCCACTCTCACCCTATGCATACCATTTGATCCAGTCTAACGGCAAAGTTGCCTTAGCTCTGGAGGGGGAGTGTACCATTGTAGAGTCAATATCCCTGAGGATCTTGCACTAAAAAAGACCATCGATATCTGAACGAAAATCTTCAGAAAGCCAAGAGTTTCCCAAGTGACGTGAGCCCTCACTGGCTCACTGAGGCCTAGCACTGGCTTTGGCCTGAGTGCTGGCCTCACATAGGCTTTTTCTTTATCTCCACATTGGTTTTTTTTCCCCTTCTCTAGATGGGTTAGAACTAAAGACTGCATCTCTGGGAGTCTCTAGCCCAGGGAAAGACAAAGACCTCTTTCAAAGTACAAGTCTTGGTAAAATCTAATCTCAACATTCCTACACTACACATCATACTTTCTTTTTCTTTCTTTTTTTTTTTTTTTTTTTTTTGCCTGACTTCAATAGCATTGATGGTCATTCGGGTCTCAGAGATCGTGTTAGATAAACACCGGTTGCTGTGTTTAATTAGGAGGGCAAAAGATAAAGCAGCTTGGGCTTGAGCAGAAAGAAGACCAGGAATAAGGGGAGCTATGAGCCCGACATGTTCTCTGACACATGTGATGTGGCAGCTAAGGCATGAAAATCAGTTCCGCCAGCTCCTACGTGCATCCCACCCCCATAGCAATTCTGACAAGTCCTACCATTTTTCTAACCTGCCAGTCTCTGTTGCCTAGAGATAATAAGTGCAAATTTCATAGGATGCTCATTGAAAATTAAACAACAAAAAACTACATCCAATGCTTTCTATAGCACTAAGCATATAGTAAGTACTTAGCACCAGTACTCCTGAATTGTAGATACTGTTTTATTGTTGCCTTTTTTTTTTCAGTTAAGATTCTCAAGAGAGGCAAGCAGCCAAGGAGAAAAGATGATTAACAGTTTCCAGGGGACCCACGCTGAAGTGGTAAAGCTGGAGTGACCCCTTGCTGGGGCACAGATGTGCAAGCCTCCAGATGTTCACCCTGGACGAGTTTTCTGCATAACGAAGGCGCTGAAACCCAAACAGGGTCTGGGAAAGTTGTACAAGCACAAAGTCAGTCAAGAGTGCAGGCATTAGTCTTAAATCAACTGCAAATAAAAACCGCTGTAACCTGGACCGCTTGCTTCGGGAGTTTCTCCACTTTGTACAACGGAGTAGGAAAAACGAGAAGTGAGGAGAGCAGAGGGAAGGCGAAGAAAGGAGAGGAGGAAGAAAAGAGAGAGAGGAGGAGGGAGGAGGGGAGACTCTTTAAACGCGCCTCCCCCAACTTCCTGCCTCCCTGGAGAGGGGAGACTCGACCCTTGGCCAGCAGCCGCCCAGGTCTCACAGGGATGCCTTGTGTCTGAGCTGCCATGGGCCGCCAAGGAGCATCGCTTTTGGTCCTAGGGGAAGCCATCCCTTGAGGAGGCTGCAGTGTGTCCACACACGTTGTTCAATGAGGGCAGTAGCGCACACACATGGGAGATCATGAGGAACGACAGAGGCTGAGTCTATCCCTAGGGCTATTTTAGGCCAGACCCAGAACTGGAGTCATTGGAGGTTTTGTTTATATAACATCTGCACAAGGCCCTTTGGAGCAAATAACCAGGGCCTCCAGGCCTGCGCTCCCTCGGCAAGGAGGGGCGTGGCTTCCAGCTTCCTGTTGCTCTTGGCGCAGCTTCCCTGCTGTTGAGGCTCCTCTCAGGGAGCTGTTTGCTGCCTCATAGCCAGCTCCCTTTCTAGGGTCAGGATGGTCAAAGCCGCAAGTAGCCATAAAGCTAGAAGAGATGGTACCTCAGGCATTATGCTCCAGAGAGTCGGCTTCTGATCCCAGGGTGTCCTGACCTCCTCCTGTCCCACGGTGCCCTCCCTTAGCTGAGCAGCTTTCATGAAAGGTCTAGGATGCTAGACAAAGAATTCTGTTCTGCATTCTGCAAGTAAAGATCTGAGTCCAGATCCATACCTGACCCTTGCTGTCTGGAACTGCTTAATTCAGAAGTTAGTTTTTACTTGAAACGCGTATAAACAAAGCGATGATCGGCTCCAGTACCTACAGGGTACCCAAAGGTGAGGATGCTCAAGTATCTCATATAAAATGCACGGCGTTTGCATAAACCCCACACAATCTCTTGATTACCTGTAGCACATAATACAATGTAAGTGCTGTGAGTAGTCCTAGTATAGTGCTTAGGGGGGAAGTGACCAGAAAAAAAATGTCAAAAAAAAAGACTGTGCATGTTCAGAACAGACGCAGTTGTTTCTCATAAACATTTTGTCTGTGGGTGAATGACTCTAAGAAAGCAGAACAGACATATACAGAGGTGACTACAAATATTATAATACATGCCAGTTTTCTTTTCTTTCAGGCCTTCTCAGGGGCGTAAAGACTGTACCTTTTTAAAATCCAGATTATATAGTTACTTTGTATTTTATCATGGACTCTTTGCGTACAGGTATCTGTGACAATTTTATATATACATATAAATATGTATGTATATATACAATGCATTTTGATTAGATTCACCCCGTCACACACACTCTCTCTTTTTTGTCCCTTTCTCGCTGAACTCCAGATTCTTTCCAACCAGTCCCTCTTCTACTTTCCTGCCATATTTTTCTTTTCTTTCTCTCCCTACCCTACCTTGTTGCTCACTGAGTTTAGTTAGTGTTGTTGGCATGAGCATGTATTGGGAAGGTGTTTAGCAAAGTTTGGGCAACCCACCTGTGGCTAGGAGGAAAATGACTTTCCCTCCCCTGATAACCTGTTAACTACCAAGAGTTCCTTAAGGAAGGGTAGGCCTCATGAGCCCCTCCCCTACCAATGGCATGGGCTCACTCTTTCACAGCTACCACAGCTACTGTGAGCTTATGAATGCAATGGCCATGTCATTCTGAAGGCAGCACTTCACATCACTCTTCCTTATCTTCTGACTCTTATGTTTTTTTTTTTTTTCTGTTCCCTCTTCTGTGATGTTCTTTGGGCCTTGAAAGGAGAAATACAGATATTTCACTTAGAGCTGAATGTTCAGAGTCATATATTCTTAGCACTTTGGCCCGTTGAGTCTCTGCATGACCCACTGTGTGTTGGGGGGAACGGGACTCCTCTGCCCAAGGCTAAGAGCAGCATTATTCTATGGCTATAAATATACGTATTTAGGAAGCAACCTGTTCATTTAACAAAACAATTGTTGATTCTCTGATAGGGTGTTGGCCTTCCCCGCCATGGGCTTTTGACCAGGTTTACAGCATAAGACGTGAGTCCTCTCTGAGGAACTCAACTTCAATCTCAAAATGGTTGACTGTCCCTATAGCAATCATGTCACTATTTCACTAGTGGTCATAGCTTGCCTTGAAGGTTAGTACTATAGCAGGCAGGATGCATAGCTGGGGAAGGCCATGGAAGATTTTTCTTCCCCAGCAGCCTGCACAATAACTTCTACTCCCATGAACACTAACTAGTAGGGACCAATTCTGTGTCTTACAACCAAAGTTTGCAATAAGGGTACATCTTTTTTTAAAGTGTATCCATTGGGAAATATTAGAGTCCAGGGCTCTATTATAAGTTTAAATGAGATTTACGTTCACAAAACCTTATAAACCTTAAATGGACAACTTGATAAGCTTGCTTAGCTTCATAGACATGTTATAAATACCCAGATCAAGGTATAAAATATTTCCGCTTATGTCTCCTTTTGTCCCTGTAGGGTCAATAGCCTCTTTCTCCCCACCCCACCCCACCCCCCAACCTACCTATATTAATGTGATAGGGTTGGCAAAACAAAATGCCAGCAGCTGGAAGATTTAATCAACAAATAGATTTCTCACAACTCTGCAGAGTAGACATCCAAGAACAGGGTACAGCCTGGCTGGGGTCTGGTGAGGGCTCTTCCTGGCTTGCAGAAGATCGCCTGCTGTGAGCACAAATGTGCACAGGGAGAGGAAAAGGCAAGCTCTCAGACACTGCTAAAAGCATGATAATCCTATTAAGCTGGGACTCTAACTTGCTGGGCTCCTTTCACCTTGACTACTTTCATCAAGACACCAGGACTTGGAGGGGGCGGGGAAGAGGGAGATGAGGGAGGGAGTGGGAGGGTAGGAGGGAATGAGGGAGGGGGCTACGCCTGGGATTCAAAGTACCTAACCTGTGATTGAGATAAAAATAAATAAATTAAAACACACACACACACACACACAAAGACACCAGGAGACCAGTGGCTAGGACTCCAACACATGCGCACACACATAGGACACAGTGCTGTTAGAATGCCCTGTTGTGCCAGCCCGTGGCTGCAGCTACTGCCTCACTTGGAAGCAACCCATCAAAGGAAAATAGATAAGCAAACAGAGACACACTAATTCAATGGACTACTCTTTCTTATCAGAAAAGAGTGGGTTACCCATGACTACATGGGGGTTACCCGTTCCAACATGTATACCCATGCGCGTATCAGTTCCCAACTCACATCTGTTCCCATGCCCACATCTGCATGCATTCCCACACCTTCGCCCATGTCGACATCTGTGCCCTGCCTATATTTGTGCCCATGCCCATATGTGTACCTATACCACATCTGTGTACCTATACCACATCTGTGCCCATGCCCACATCTGTGCCCATGCCCACATCTGTACCCATGCCAATATCTGAGCCCATGTCTACTCTGTATCCACACCTGTGCCGCTGTCCACATATGTATCCATTTCCACACCTGTTCCCATGCCACATCTGTGCCCATGTCCACTCTGTATCCATGACCATATCTGTACCCATGCCACATCTTTACCCATGCCCACATCTGTGCACACACCCACATCTGTGCCTGTGCCCATATCCATACCCATGTGAGCTTTTCTTTGAGCAGGATATGAATGAAGTATCTGCCAACTGTTCCTATTAGGAACGACTTTAATTTTTTCCTCATGTTTGAAGGCAAATGTTCAAGGCTCCAGGGCCTTGCCTAACTGCTGATAATCTCCTCTCTCGAGGGTAGAGAAAGGTGCCAGCTCCCTTACAGGACTGCTTCCCACCAGATCCTGGTTAATGTGAAGCATAGCTTTCTTAGGGGAAGAACTCAGCTTTGATTTTGGACTCCCTTATTCTTACTGAAACCCAATAGATTAGCCAGTTGACCAAGGAAAAACAGTTGTTTCAAATTAGGTATAATTTTGAGTTAAGCCAACATTGGCTTAATGCATTTCAACTTAGGTATTTTCCTACACATGAGATGTTTCCCTAAGTCCTACAAAGATCAAAAGTTGGTCTCGCGCTTTGTAAAACTTCAAAACAAGCTTGTTTTTGACAGTTGCACTGCCAGCCCACTGGGCTGAGAGGGAAGGTTTTTATAAACATCATTTCTGTTGGAGTAGGGCTTCTTCATTCACTCAGATAATAGATTTGGAAACCAAAGCAGTTAAGACATGAGAGTTCCACGCACAAGCCAAACTGCTTGCAGATTTGTAAACTGTGGTGTTACCCCGGGCAGTGCATCGCTTTCCCTCACAGATGCTCCATTCTGGTTTGTGAAAGTCTGGTTTCTGTACAGGCCTCACTCTCCTGCTATTCCTGTTTTCGCCGAAAGAATATGAAATGAGTCAGAAACAAAGAAGCCCAAGACACATGAGGAAGAGCTAACCATCAGAGACCTAGCTCAAGTTCTAGGTCTTTCTGGCCTGGGCAAATGGCTAGAAGCAAGTTACTTCATGAAATCTGCCGTTCATAAAATGGGTACGGTAATACTGACCTCTGGGCATTTGGTAAGAGTCCACAAATGTATCCGTGGGGTGTTGGAATAAAATGCCCCCCCATTTAATAAATATTTGTAATATGTCAGATGCTTTATCAATGGGAACATAATATAGACAAATGATTGCTACCCCTCTCCCGCCCCACCCCACTCCTCCCTGGGAGCTCATGGTTGATAATCACCACTCTAATGAGTAAGTGAGAAGATGCTCCACTTAACTAATCATCAGGGAAATGCAATAAAACCCACAAAGGTATATGATATTGCCCACACATGTTAAAATGTCTACTGTCAAAAACAAACAAACAATCCAGGAGATAGATGTTGAGGGCATGGAGAAAATGGGACCCCGACATACTGCTGGTGGTAATGTAAAATGGGGTGGCTGTTACAGAAAATAATGTGGAGGTTCAACAAAACATAAAAGAATCATTACACAGCAATTTTACTTGTGGTTATCTATCCAAAACAATTGAAATCAAGACCCCCAAAGAGAACTTAGCATCCCTGTGTTCACTGTGGCATTACTGATGGTCACTAAAAGGTGGAAGGCGCCCAAATGTTAATCAACAGATGAGCAGAGGAGGAAAATATTATATACAATTCAGCCTTTAAGGAGTGATTGATTTTTGGTGTATTGGTGTGCGCCCACGCCTGCTCATGTCCAAGGAGGCCAGAAGAGGGCATAGAATTTCAGGTCACAGTAAGCACCCTGGGGTGGCTGCTCTTCCAGCAGAGCCACCTCTCCAGCCCCACAGCTCAGCTTTTAAAAAGAAGGAAACATTACCGCTTGTGAGGATCTGCGTAACTCAGGGGATAATGTGGTGGTTTGGCCGAGTGACCTCCATACATTTGAATGCTTGGTTCCCAGCTGAACTGTTTGGAAGAATTAAGAGATGTGAACCTTGTCGAAGGAGGTGTGTCACTGGGGGTGGTCTTTGAGGCTTCAAAAGCCCATGCCAGGTCCATTCTTTAAGCTCTCAGCTGCTGCCCCAACATCATGCCTGCCTACTGCCACACTCCCATCATGATGCTCAAGGAATAATCCCCGGAAACTGTAAGCAAGCACCCAATTAAAAGCTTTCTTTTATAAGGAGTCTTGCTCATGGTGTTTTATCACAACAGTAGAACATAACTAAGGTAGGACAGCATGTCTAAAATGACCATGAGCACACAAGCAGATGGTAGAATAGTAGTTGAGAGGGATGGGAAAGAGGTCAGGGAAAAATGGAATGAGTTTTGACGGCAGGATGATGGTGTTCTAAACACCTGCTGTATGATGTGTTCCCTCTGTACATAGCATCCTTAAAAATCCATTAACATTACTCTGGTAGTATAGGAGAGCCATCCCTGCCTATTGTCTGCCCTTCAGAGCCATGAGCAAGGGAGAGATGCCCCCCTTTGCCCCTTGCCACCAATGGCAGGCAAGAGAGCTGGCCCCAAGGTCATCAGAGCAGGAGAGCAGGCCCTGCACCTAACCTGGGCAGCACAGAGCAGCTGGCCCTGGATGTGGGAATTGCCCATGAGCCAGCCCTGAGGGTGTGAGTGTGGGAGAGCTGGCCTTGACTCTTGTCTGCTGGATGGTGGCACAGATGAGCATGAGATGGCCCCCACCACCTGTAGCAGGCAGGAGAGCTAGCCCCCCGGGTCATGGGAGTGGGAGAATTGATCATGTCCCTCACTGGCTGCAACATCGGGGAGAGTGTGTCCTGCACCTCCCCTGAAGAACAGAGTAGAGCTGGCCTTGGTGGGGGAGGATGTGGCTGGTGTGCTATTCCTGAGGGTGTGAGAATGGAAAAGCCAATGGCTGACCAGCTCAGACACCTTTCAGGCCCAGATCCAGGGCTTTAAATTGGTCCACCCCAACATCTACCCTATCAATGGATGAAGTGCTGAGTGCATAAACGGGCTGGTCCTACAGATCCAAACCTATACAATCTCCATGAAAATAGGGTAAAAACAGAATATCCTAGAGGAGTCCCAGTGAGGTTCCAGTATAGCTATAGTAGCAGAAGACAGAAGCCTCATACCAGACTAACGAGTCATTGCAGTGAACGTTTGTAATCAAAGAAGTGGGGGGGGGAGGATATACTGTGGGACACTGTGACACATGACAACTTCCACAATGAGATTTTTGTTTTCTCTGTTGGGGAGGATTGCAAGCATGGGTATGGGGGGAGGGAAAGATGGGGGAGGGGAAGATGAGTGAGACTGGGGTACATGATGTGAAATCCACAAAGAAACAATAAAGAAACTTTTTTAAAAAAAGATTTCTCTCATGTTAATTATTCTTACTGCAATTAGAAAAGATAAATACTTTAAATTTAGATTGTGGTAATGTTTGCATACTTCTAAAAGTTTAATAAAATGCATTTGGTTATAGGTTTTGAGTGGATTTGTGATATATAACTTATGCTACAATTGAGATATTTTATAAGCAGTCATCATTAACTTAGTGGTCACTTTTGTTAAAGTCTTTCTTTATTGTCACTTTTCCCTCTATTAGTTACTATCAGCATGACTAAATAACTGTTAAGACACAACTATAGGAGAAACAATTTAGTGCAGCTCATGATTTGAGAGGTTCAGCTCCTGGTAGTGGGAAGGCACGGTGGTAGAACCAGCTGTGGGAGTGTGAGGCTAATTCACCTCAGCAGTCAGAGAGCACAGAGACTGAGGAGGAAGCAAGCTCAAGCTATGACCCTCAAAGCGTGCACCGCCAGCCACCCATCTCCTCCAACTGGGCTCCGCCTTCCTAAAGGCCACCCAGCCTCTCACCATGGCCCTGCTAACTAGGGATTAACCGTTCAAATACGTAAACCCGGGAGGGACATTCTACCTCCAAACCCCAACACCCTCCCAAACATCCTTTGCTTTCTTCACTTTCCTTCACAACCATCTTCTGGAACAATATACCTTGTCTTTTTGATATAGTGAGTTCTAAGTTGCAAGATTTTTTTTTTTCATTTTAACACACATGACACCAATATGCATTCTGTAGCTGGCAGCAAGTACTTAGCAGTGTTTTGTTTTGTTTTTTTCCTTAATGGCACATAGAATTATAGTATGTCTTATGTCACTGTCGTTTTAGAGATGATAAGTTGTCGTATTGTGATATTGTTTCTTATTTATTTTCCCTTCTAGAATGTCTCCTCCTTGAGACAGGAATCTTGATTTTGTCTGTTGCTACACTCCCATCACCTAGGATAATGCCAGCCCATAGTAGGTCCTCAACAAATATTTTAAGAATGAATGAATGAACAAATGACATGCCTATTGTCAATTGACTGATAATGAAACAAATGAATGGTTTAATGACAAAGAAGCCTTTTTTTCTCACCTCTTCTGTTCCCAGGATACTGGGAAGGTAACCCTCCTGATGAAAAGCCTTGTTGGAGATTCCTCTACTAATCCTCCAGTTAAGGGAAGCTGGATGGAGTTCACTGTAGAGTATGTAGATAATGTGCATAGGGCTTTGGTTCAATCCCAGCACTGAGACAAAAATAAAACAAAATAAACAAAAAATAAAAAAAATTACAGCAACCTTGAACCTGAGCTTTTGGGTTAAGTAGCAACCCTGTAGCTACTTAATTGAGTTTTTTTTTTCCTTACTTCCCTAAACCACCCCTATCTGTTAAAATCTCCCAACACTAGGTAGGAGTGAAAGAAAGTTAAAAGGGAAAGTGTACATTAGACTACTTCCTGCTGATTAGGGGCATCGAGTTCCTTGAGGCAAATTTGATCTTCATTATCAGGATATCTTCAAGCAGCAATCAATCCAGGAAACAGCAGCCAGCAACCAGCAGCAGCAGCAGCAGCAACAACAACAACAGGAGCAAACAGCAACAGCAGCAAGAGCAACAGCAGCAGCAAGGTGAGCTGCACTCGGGCTCTGGCATTGCTGTAACAATTTGAATTCCAAATGCAAACTAGCTTCAGCTGGCAAAATCATGCTGCTGCCAGAGCACCAGACAAATCATAGTTAGCTGCTGAGGACAATCTGAAGCAGCTCTGTATCCCACACCTGGATTAAAACAAAAATATATCCACATAACATTTCTGTGTTTCTAAAGCAACCAAAATTCTTGCTACACAACCTGGAAGAAACATCCCTGTGGACAGTTCTCATGGTTAGCTCAGTCCCAGCAGCTTTGGTCCCTGAAGCCTTACCACCAACACGCCAACCCAACATTCAGCAAATGTTCCAGAGATGCTGAAGTTGGAGAGAGAGATTCTTGAATCTAATTCCTTCTTTGAGCAAGACTACTAACAAACCACAAACAACCCCCCCGATTGACCAATAATCCACCATTTATATACCCTAGCATTTATATGCCCTCTGAAAAGTTCCCAGAACTCCAACCATCACACAATTGCAGAAACTATCTGCAACTGGCAAAACCACACCTGTGCTAGAGCATGAGACAAATCATAGTCGGCTGCTGTGAAGCAGCCCCATATCCTCAGACCTGGAATTAAAACAAAAACATATTCTTAAAATATTTCTGTGTTTTTTTTAAAGAAGGAAAAAGCCCAGAATTCTCACTACACAACTTGGATTGTTTGGTTTCATGTGCCTTTAGCCACTCAGCCATTTTGATGGCCCTGATTGGTACTGCGTGTTACTATTCTAGAACATTCCAGAAAGAAGCAAGGTAGGAGTCAGTCTACTTAGGGCTGCATTCCTGTGTTCTCTGGAACTAATTTGAATTAATTAAAACTTATGTACCACTCATGGGTAGTGTCTACTTTGCTGGGCAGCATAGCTTAGGAAAAGAAAATGTATTTCTCTGTGTAACACCTAGTGGAAGAAATCTGTCCCCATGTTTCCCCAGTGACCGGCTCTTTCTGTGCTCTAACCCTGATACATGGGAGAACTGGGAACACTGAAGATAGAAATTACTATGTAGCAATTATTCAAAATATATACACACAGACATAGCATACAGAATCAACTAAGCAGGGCTCATAGGGACTCACAGAGACTGAAGTGGCAATCACAGAGCCTGTATGGGTCTGACCTAGGTCCCCTGTATACATATTATGGCTGTGTAGTTTGGTGTTCTAACAAAGGGAATGGGGTTGTCTCTGATCTTTTTGCCTGCCCTTGGGACTCTTTTCTTCCTACTGGGTTGCCTCCCCCAGCCTTTATATTACAGTTTGTACCTAGTCTTATGGTATCTTGTTATGCTGTGTTCTGTTGATATCTGTGTTAGGCCTGTTCTTTCCTGAAGGGAAATGGAGGAAGAGTGGATCTGGAAGAAAGAGGAAGTTGGAGGGTACTGGGAGGAGGGGAGTGAGGGGAAACTGAGTTTGGGATATATTATATGAGAAAAAGAAGTCCACACGGCGTGGAGGGGGAATTCTATTCATCACCAGTTGCTATTTTACAATGGGAATAAAAGAAAATATAAAGTCTGTTTAATCCAAGGCTGAGAAAATTAATTGTCTACTTCTTTGCACTTATGAGGACAATCAGAGAACTCAGTCCTATTTGACAGTCATGTGTTGATTGCAAAGAGGCCTCCAAAGGAGGAAACTATTGTGCTCATGTGTTTAGACACTTGTTCCCTGTTTGGGAAGGCTGTTGAGCCCCGAGGAGGTGGAGCATTGCTGGAGGGGGTGGGTCACAGGGGGGACCAGCCTTGAGGCTTCCTTATCCTGAGTATGGATGCACGGTAACGAGCCCGTCTTCTGCTCATGCCATCATGCCTGCCCTGTCATTATGAAGGAGCTCCCTGAACTATGAGCCAGAATAAACCCGTCTTCCCTAATTTGTTTCTTGTTAGTTACTTGGCCACAGCAGGAACCCAAGGTCATCTCATTTCTCCCAGGCAAATATTAAGTTGCATCCCTCTAAACCACTTAGGAACATTTGATTCTGTCTTCCTCCTGGCATCTACTAAGGCCAAACGGCCATCATCTCACTGTTTGCCCTCGCCTGCCTCCCACCTGCATTTTTGTTGTTCCTTTATTTGTTCGTTTGTTTTCTAGGGCTGGGAATTGAACCCAGGGCCTTATGTATGTTAAGCATGGACTGCATTACTATGTCACACTTACAAACCCCAAAACAGAGTCACTAAATATCCATATTTGTTTTGTGAGCTTCTCAAACCAGCTCTGAGGTAATTATACTCATCTGTAAATGGCCTCCTGTGCCCAAAGTGGCTGCAATCCAATACTTGGAAAAGTCCAAGATGACACTGCACAGAGACAGGAGGAATGTGAGCCTGCTGTTGGAACTTTCTAGAGGGGGTTTGGTTAGTAGCTAGCCCTCCACACCCTGAACTGGGTGTGTATCTTAGTTTCTTCCATCTCTTCTCAAATTGCCTGTGAAGCCAAGGATGCAGTGTTGACCAGAGTTCTGCTGCAACTTCCAAGCACCTTTTAGGCAGCAAGCATATTTGAAAGTGGTAGATGGACATGTTGGCCTTTTATCGTTTACTACATGAAAAAAAAACCCATTTTTAATTAAAAAGGAATGTCAGCTCATTAAGACAGAAAACATGAAGAAACAGAAATGACCAAAACCTTCACTCAGTGATCACAAGTGTGGATATTTGTGCGACTATTATTTCATATGTTTTGTGCTGTGTGGGTATACAAATATGTAATTTTGTCTTCAGGAGTGCAACATCTGGAAAGGCATGAAGGCAAGTCCAGACTTGAGGAAGAGGAGATGAAAGATCACTGTCATGTGTATGGGTCTGGGAAATGCCGCAGAGCGTGAGCTTCCTTGTGGAACCCCGATCCAGGTGGTTTCTGGCCATGGGTACTTTCTGTTTTCTCCTTTTCTCTTCTCTGTCTCCCACCATTGTCCCCACACTTTTATACACCCCTTTCTATTTCCAAGGACACAACCATCCTGAAGCTGAGTATCTCTCAGCTCATCTGAGAGGACCTTTCTCCTCATGGAGTAGAGAAAGAGACCTCTGGTATCTCACAGATGCCCGCTGTGAGGAAAAGTACCCGCAATCGTGTTCATCCTGAAGGCCACACCTTCCCACTCAAATGCTGTATCAGAAAACCTTCCATCACTATGATAAAATATCAGAGGTAGATGCTTTATTTTAGCTCATGGTTTCAGAGTTTGGGTGCTGCTTGGTCCTGTTGCTTTGAGTCTGTCAAGGCAGAGCATCAACAGATGAGTACATAGTAAACATCCTACAGACTGGAAAGCCTAGAGAGGAAGAGTCTGGGGTTCCAAAGTGCTGTTGAATCCATCTGAAATGGCTAACTTCCTCTCGATAAGCCCCATTAAATATTTATTTTATGTATTTAGGTATTTTGCTTGTATGTAGCTCATGCACCATGTGCATGCCTGATGCCTACAGAGGCTAGAAGAGGGCATTGGATCTCCTGGAACTGGCATCACAGATGGTTGTGAGCTACCTTTTGGGTGCTGGGAATAAAACCCAAGTCTCTGGAAGGGCACCCAGCACTCTTAACCACTGAGTTATCTCTCCAGCCTCTAGACCCCACTTCTTATAGCTTTCCCATCTCCTGATAGTATTATAGGCTTAGGACCAAGCGGTATGTGAGCCTTTGAGAGACAGAGTCTCTATTATAGCAGTGCTTCTTCCTCCATCCTTTTACCATTCTACTCCGGGAAGCTTTACAAGGAGGGGCAATAACTCATTCTGGTATTATGAAGATAAGGGATGGTATCAATAAAACTGATTTCCATCACACACCCCTCCCTTGTCAGGACAGAATCCTTCCAAGGATATTTCCTTTAGACCTTGATATTTTCATCTTTAAACTAGGAATAATGCTATCTTCTTCACAGGGTTGTTGGGACGATAAAGAGAAATGTATGTAACAGTATGAAAATGACCAAGAGTTAGACGCCCCGGCTGCTGTCTGACAGTCCCCAAGAGGACTCTAAGGAGGTCAGCCTTGTGATGTTCCTGGACCTGGTCCTTAGCTTTTGAAGTCTAGTCTTTAGATAGTTCATTTAACTCATTGTCAAAACTCATGAGATTAAATTGCAAGCCCGAGAACGCAGTTTATAAACGATAGGTGTAACATGCTGTTGATTGCCTAGTCTGCAGGGACAGTAGGTTATAGGAAGATGATTTCTGGGTGAACTACTAAGGCAGGACTCTGTTGGGTTTGTGACTGATGTAATCCTGTACAGACAGTTCATGGCCACTGTAGGGACAGTGTATGGACAGCTGCATGGACAGCCGGCTGGAAGCATTAGCTCACTGCAGCTTTTATCTCTCTATTCCCCTCCTTCTGGCCACCAGTGACCCAGCCATGACTGTATGAACATTTCTCATTAGGGGCCAGCTGTGCTTCCATTTACGCTATCTCAGGTAAGAACGTATGCCATTGAAAGTGAACAGGTGTAGCTATAAGGCAGCATGCTGTAGTCTAGAAAAACAGAATGAAAAAAAAACCTGAATTAAACAGGTTTAAAAAGTGGGCAGGGGCAGAGGAGATGGCTCAGCTGGTCAAGGGCTTGTCATACAAGCACGAAGACCCAAGCATGGCCTAGCACCCACTCTAAGGCAGGCAGTGCCTGCCATTAATTTGGCACTAGAAAGATAGAAACAGAACGTGTCCTAGATCATGGAGGCCAGCCAGTCTGGTAAATCAGAAATCCAGTGCTTTTTAATAAAGCCTCTGTCTCAAAAAAAAAATAAGGCAGAGAAAAGAATGAAAGTCTACAGCCATACCCTGGAATGCATTGGATCTACTCTCATCTCAGAAGCTGAGCAGGGTCGAGTCTGGTTAATTCCTGGGTGGAAGAAAGGTTTGATTAAGATGAAAAGAAGATAACTAATAATAACCTGAATACATAGTCCTGCAAACAACACACAGACATGAGAGAGAGGGGTGGAGAGGGAATCATCTCAGACCTTTACAAGAGAGCTGTCTCCAAATGTCTCTGTATAGGGACAACCTGAGAAATCCATGACCTTCCCTCTGTTCAGCTTCTTCTGATAACAGTATCTGCCTCACAGGGTTGTCATGGGGAACAGGTGAGTTAGTGTGTGTGATGTTCTTGGAACAGTGCCTGGCCCACATGTCATGTTGCGCTTGCTATTATCATTAGTAAGCAGGTTTGGTATTTTAACTTCTATACCTGTTTATGCTGTCAGTACATACAATGTGTGCATCCAGACACACAAGGGGATATCATTTGGTGTGTTTTAGAGCATTGAATAAATGGAGTCAGGCTAAACTATGTGTTTTTAGTGTGCTTTCTCCAGTTCATTTGCTTTCTAGTCTGTTCACTTGAACTGCTGTGCAAGATGATTTCCATTGTAGAAAGAGTACAATATGGCTAACTGTTCTCCTTTTGTTGGGCATCTGTTGTTAGTCTTTGGTATTATAAATAATTATTATGCAATACGGTTGTGCATGGCGGCTCCTTATAGACTTTGTCTAGATACATTTTGTGGTTTTCTTTCAGGCAACTCCTCACTGTGGGATCTTGTTATTAAGTTCTTAGGAGGCTATTACAGATTACAAAACATCCTGAAAACACAATTCATGGCTCAGAGACATCCCCCGCCATGGTTCCATACCCTCTTTCAACTCTCCAATAAAACATAAACCCTAATGAGGACGGGAAGTGGGAGTCAATAGGCTCTTCTAAACAGCCTCATGACCTTGAGGCAAGTTGCTGGCTCTTTGGACCTCCATTTGCTCATTTGGAAAACAGCGGTTATCCCTGTAGGCTTTTCCAGACCTGGAACTCTTTAGTGTCTACACTCTGCCAGATCCAGAACAGTATCAGAGCAGAGAAGGCATCCCATGTATCCTTGTTGATTGAAATGGGGCCAAGGTGACAAGGTGCATTTTTAAATAGCTCTTTGGTGAGTGTCAGAACACAACATTTCCCACAAAAGAGTGGAGGAGAGAAGGCGAATAGAAAGCCTTTCAGGAAACCTCAGTTACAGGGAGCCCTCCCCACCATTCGGTAGAAACTGGCCAGATAATCGTAGGAAGACTATCAGGAAATTGCACAATTTTGTAGGAATGAGATTAAAAAACACTAATGGAATGAGACATTCCACTTTCAAGAGACAAAGCAGGAAGACGGACCCAGTTGTGGCTCAGCAAGAAAATGCATCGGAAGTGGACAGCTCTAAACATCCTTTCTCTGCAAAAGGTCTGCCTCGCTGGAAGATTTTAAACACAAGGGTGGAAGGTTATCACTCCCAGCACAGACAAAATGTGCTGTGTCTCCATCTCCGAGTTCTCTGTTTTGACCTTGTATCATTCTCTAATTATCTCCGGATGGCTTGCATTGCTGCCTCCCATGCTCTTCATTCTTGAAGAGAGAGGGAAGGGGTCTCAGGGTGAGATACTGCATCCAAATCTTCTATTGATGCCACAAAGTAACTTCCAAGTGTAAGCATGTGCCATGTTCCTCCCAGCATGCAAAGCAGAGCCCACACTGAAGGGAAAATGAGAAGGAACAAAGGGGAAGTGAGCATGGGAAGAGAAGACCACAATGATGATGTGGACATGAGTGCACAGAAAATAGACACTGCCACTGTGGTGTTTGCTCTTAACTGCATCTTCCAGCTTCTGAGGAGGAGCCTGAGCCAGGCCCGTGGAAGCTTAGCCACAGAACCTGCCTACCAGCCTACTTTGCCACCAGGTGTGACTGCATGACAAGGATGTGGCTGGTGGAAACTGAGTGCTAGTCTAAGTTCTTGTTGGCCATGAGGAGGAAAGGGTATATCTTCAGCTGACTTCCTTTCTGTTTATAGCCAGAATTGGGGGTGTTAGAGGTTGCCATCAGAGCAGCTCTAGGATACATGCTGAACTGTGCCTCCAAATTTATATAGGGAAATCCTAATTCTCACAGTGACTGTATTTGGAAATAGGCCAATGAGAAGATGTTTATGGTTAAATGGGATTATGAGGTAGGGTCTAACCCAGTAGTCCAGTGGCTTTATTTTTAAAGACAGTGCTTTACGATGGGGCCTCTGCTGACTGGTAATTCACCATGTAAGCCAGGCTATCCTCAAACTCACAGAGTTTCACCTGTCTCTTCTTCCTGGGAGAATACAGGGTTTAAATGCTAGTGTCCCGCTTCTCAGTTTCCAATGACTTTTTGAAGAAGAGAAGCGGGTACCAGTAATGTGTATAGAGCATACCCCAAGTTTGGATATGGCAAAATGATGAGTCTTCTGCAAGGCAAGAGAAGAGGCCTTGCTGGACACTGATTTTCCTGGTCCCCCTCAGAACCACAAGAAAATAAGCATAAGTTGTTTAATTCACCAAGCCTGTGTCTCAGAGACAGGCAAGAGCTGGAAGTCAGGCATCAAGGTGATGGGATTGTAGAACAAGGAATCTGGGTTTATGGTGGATGGGAAATTGCCTGTCAGGAAATCCATGTGAGAGCATACAAACTTCTAATAAGTCTTTGTTATTTTGGAGTCCTTACTGAAGCTGAATAATGTCTCTTATCTATCTATCTATCTATCTATCCATCCATCCATCCATCCATCCATCCATCCATCCATCCATCCATCCATCTAATCATTTACTATAATTCATTCAATTTGTATTCCGGCTGTGGCCTCCTCCCTCATCCCCTCCCAATCCCACCCTCTTTTCCTCATCTTGCCCTATGCCCCTCCCCCAGTCCACTCCTCCCTATCCATTTGACCCTAGCCTATCAGTCTCATCAAGACTGGTTACATTGTCTTCCTCTGCGGCCTGGTCAGGCTGCACCCCACCCCCCTGGAGGAGGTGATCAAAGAGCCAGCCACTGAGTTCATGCCAGAGAGAAAGTCCCTGCTCCCCTAACTAGGGACCCTACTTGGAGACTGAGTCTATGGGCTACATCTGAGCTGGGGTTTTAGGTCCTCTCTATGCATTGTCCTTGGTTGGGGTATTTATTTATTTTTAATATATTATATTGAGTTATATAAGTTTGTTTTCGTGCAGTATATAAATGTTTGTCAATTTGATCGATTAAGAAAGATCTAGTGTCTTAATGAAGTGCACTTTTGGGTTTATTTATAATAGTTCTTATGGAGGCTTAACCAATGAGAGAAAACACACCCTGAATGGGCTGCTGTTGTGGACTGAATTAAAAGGAAAAACAGAGAAAGTAAGCTGAGGCCCAGCATTCATCTCTCCCTGTGCTTCCTGTGTGAGGCCACAGCATGACCAGCATCTGCTCCCAGGCCTTTCTGCCATGAGGGATTGTGTCCCTTTGCAAGCCATGAGCCAAAGCAAATCAATCTTTCTAAGGTTGCTTTCACCAGGTGTTTCATAATAGCAATGAGAAAAGTAGCTAATGTAACTACCCTGCTTAATTTAACTGTGCAATATTAGTTAATAATTCAACCACAGAGAAGTGAACTATTTTTAAACATAAGCTTTTCATTTATGTAGTCTAAATAAAAATCTCTAACTGGGTATTATTGGCTGGATAAACACAAATCTGTGCCAAGCTTTGCTCCAGTGGATGCATGCTGTCTGAACTGGAGTGCCAACCAGGACGCTTCAGCTCTTTTGTTGCGGTTACTCCTTCCATCATCTTCCACTGGATAGAAGAGAAGGTTGTACTGCGGATTCGAAATGTCTACCTGGAGCCAAGACGCATGTGCCGAAGGTCTGGTAGTCAGTTGCTGGCCTTGTTGGGTGGTGGTGGAACCTTTAATAAGCTGGACCTTTTGGAGGAAGTTAGGTTGTCAGGGTGTGTCCTTGATGGAGATATCTGAGCCCAAGTCTCTCTCTCTCTTTCTCTCTCTCTCTCTGTTTCTTGAACACATATCTGGATTCTATGACATTCTTTCTGCCATGATGTTTGGTTTTTGCTACCATTGCCTTTACCTAAGTGACCTCAGATTAAAACTCCCAAAGCAGTGAGCAAAGATAACCTCCCCGGGGCTTTAGGGTGATTGCCTCAGGGAGCTTGTCATTGTCACCTGGGAGAGTGGCTAGGCCTTGTTTCTGTGCTCCAGACTTCATGCCCCAAACACCCTTGAGGAATTAAGATGAGGAGTGAAATGGTGATGACAACCGTTACCAGTAGCCCCATGAAGGGGAGAAAAACAAAACAAAAAAAACAAAAGCAAACCAAAACTGAGGCTGAAAGGTGTCTGTATGGCACTTAAATTCATTATACTTGCTGGTGCCTTTGATCAAGAACTTGGTGTGAGTGTCTTCCTCTCTTCACATAGACTGTAGAAACAGATGTTAAAATCTGCTCTTAAAGTTTCCTAAAAGCAACAAAGCTCTTACTATTGAAATAACTTTTTGAAGTTGATAGAAGGGATATGCTAAAAATCAGTTATGTTTGGGTGGATGGAAACCTTTTCCACTTTTCCTTGCTAAAGAATGCCTTGGCGGCCTGTGAGCTATTTATACAACGCACATGTGTATGTGCCGTGCATTCATATACTCTGTATGCTATCTGTCTTCTACCTCTCAAAAGCCCTCTTCAGGCCTGGGGTTACCTCTGCATTTGTTTATTTCCCATGACAGTTGCTATTTCTCTGCATCTGTCAGCCCTTTCCCTTCCAGTTTATATTAACCAGTCTGCCTGTTAGAGATACAGGGAGACCTATCCCTGACTGTCAAGACTGCTCTGAAAATGGATGGCAGTGTCTTTGCTAAGTATTTTGAGGATTTACAGCATCAAATATAAACGTTCCATTTGTCAGTCCTGGAGTGTGGGAACCTGACCTTGGATCTGCAGGCCATCTTTCCCCCTCCGTTTCAGAAAAGTCCCTTTTCTTTAGCTGTGGAGCTCCAGGCTACAGTTACTGAGTGTCTTTGATGTGTAGACCATGGCGTATGTCTCTTCTGCATAAAATCTCAGTTCTATTTGTGTCATCGAGCCAGGTTCGCACACTCCATTATTTCTTATGGACACAACCTAGATCCCACTTGAAGGAGAAAGAGACTCAGAGAAGAGCCTGCTTTCCTCACCTGCCCTTGACCTGACTGTGTTGGATCAGCTGACCACCTGATAGAGCTTTACTGATGAGAAGGGAGGTTCTGGAACCGCTCTGTTTGGCCGACAAAGGAGACAGAGGCACCAGGCATTACGTCATCTCATTCCTTGGTTAGACCTGACATCCTTATGTGGTCACTAGAGCTGTACAAACTGTCTTCCAATAGTTGTACCTGATATTCTTTTCCCACCTTTACACTCATCCCATTTGCTTCTCCCTAATCCTGTTCTTACGTCCTTTTTTCCACTTCCTTTAGTTTTCTTTTTGAGGCTTTCTTCTGTTTTGCTTTCTTCCTGGAGGCTATTGGGCCCTGTCCACCATTATAACAATGAGATATAACCCATCCCAAGGGATAACGTGTTGGTGTCATTGTCATCATCTCTGTCTTTCTCATTCTCCCCAACTCCCCTCTCTCTACTTTTCTCACCTTTCCTCACAATGGTGAGTATCTATACAATAATCCCTCGTTCCTCTTCCTTGGTAGTAGAATTTACCTATCTTTTCATATAGGTGGAACTGTTGATGCTGATATAATGAAGGTTTGTCTTCTGTCATAAGAAATTACTTGTAACTGTTAAAACTCCATATCAGTTCATGCATGTGGCCTATCTTTTCCATGAGTTCTTTTAACATACTAAATCATAGTTATTTTTGGTGACCCCTAGTGATCCTTTTAGCATCTCTGGGCTAGTTCTGTTGATTGATTTGTCTCTTGACAATAGTTTCCCACATCCTTGCTTTCTTTGTGCCTCAGTTTCTAATCGAATGCCAAGTATTGTGTTTGAAGGAACAATGGTGACTGAGACAACTGGTGTTTATGCAGAGAAATGAACCTGTCTGCCCTGAGTCTGTAGGGATTAAGCTAGATTTGTGTTTTGCTATTGATAGCCTTTGCTCAGTGGGAGCCATTTCTTCTTGCTATACTTTCAGATCCCAGGTTTCCCTACATGTGTGTACCTCAGAGAGTTTCCTTCCTAGTTTCTGTCCCTCCTACAGTATATATCTTGATCTCTCCGCGTGCCTACTCTTTCTCTCCTCTCACTACCAATAGTCCCAAACTCTCTCTCAGGTGGTATGTCTTCTTGGGCAGTAAGGATTTTCCTGTGTCTCCCCAGTGGCAATAGAGTAAGGCTTTAAGTGTGTGTAACTCTCCACCCCCATTTTTTTTCCTTAGGGAGAGATGCTTTTTGTTTCAATCTATTTCCTGGAAGTGATAGGTCTTTGCCCAAGATAATTTACTGCTTACTCAGAGGCAGATGGGTCTCCATCTTCTCCCAGCATTATGAAATTTCAGCTTTGTAGTCCAAGGCTATCTATGTTTTGTAGGCTTCCCAGCAGCATTTGGCCCCCTTCTTTCATACCAAGGCCACTGAGGGGTGATCTGGTCCCCTGCTCTGCCATTAGTCCCAGAAACACCTGTAGGGAGGAGTGAGGGAGTGGAGAGTCCCCTGTGTCTAATTTCTGGTCTACTAACCCACGCTAAGTCTTTAGGAATGTCCAACAATCTTAGCTCCTTTCTTCTTGCTCACCCTTTGGCAGCCATCTTTTCTTTGCATTGCCAAAGCCAAAGCAGCCAGTGTGTCTCATCTCTCTTGGGAGAGTCCTGACTCTTGGAATTCAACTTCTTTGGTTGCCTTGAGACCTCAGTTCTCTGATGGGCTCAGGAACAGAAATAATTTTGTAGATTATCCAGATTGTTTTCATTGTTAGAGAACAATGCACTTTTGCGGTTTTTACATCCTAAGTAGAAGCAGAACTTGCAGTAATCTTACCAGATTTGAATCTAAAATATGTCCAACATGTAAATAGAAGGGGAACTGTGC
>CM053743.1:33445419-33463967 GCA_028658305.1 Pachyuromys duprasi
AGGTGGTTGAGCCTGCTGAGTGTTGGGTTGTACTCCTAGGAAGCCGCCACTTTAACCCTTTCTTTCCTTCCTTCTGACATCCCCACCAATAAACTGTTTTCAGTCCGGGGACAAGCTCCTCATGCTTTCTGTTTGCAGTCACTGACACATATAAAGCTATGAACGAATGAAATAAAATAAATCTCAGAGTCACCAGGCACTCAGTGGGAGGGACTCTGTCCCAAGTGGTTCATATATTCTGCCGTTTTCCTGGAACTAGCTTCACTTTTCTCTGAACAGGAGACACGTGAGTGAGTATCTATTGTGAAACTCTCCTCTGGAGCGCAGGGGACCAACATTTTGTTCCCAAGGGCACCGAAGAGACCCTTTGCTCAGGCAGTTCAGTGTGTAATCTTCACTCTGCGTTAGAGACAGGGAAAAAAAAATGCCTTTCTCAAAAAGATGCTTCCAGGGCAGGATGGAGAAAGGGAAGCAAACCTGTGCCTTGGAGCCTAGAGGGGCCTGGCCAGGGCTGGCTGTCACTTGCCACTGACTGAGAAAGAGAGAGGAGGCTGTGTCTGCTGAGGGTTAGATGTGGTTTAGAAGTATCTGTGCGTTGGAAGTCTGGTCCTTAGTGTGGTGGTTGGCAGGAGGAAGGTCTTATAAGAGATCAGACCTAGGGGGAGGTCCTCATCTGTCCTATACTGGTATTTCTGTTTCTTCCTGTCTTTCTGGCTGATCTCTCTTCCTCATGTACTCTTGGTATAATGCCTCAGCAAAGCAGAGTCTAAACCAGCAACGTGCTCTTTGACCTCTAGAACTGAGGCCAAACAAACCTCCTTTCTTTATGAGTTTCCAGCCTTCGGCATTTCATTATAGTAACAGCAAATGGACTAGTTGAGTATTGTCAACAGAAACAACCACGAAGGTTGTCCGGACTATAAAGTAACTAAGGTTAGAATGGGATGGAAGTTCAATGTTTAGGTGAAGTTGGCAAAAGAAATTTACTCACTCAAAGAGAGTGGGACTGAAAGGCCTTCAGCCTTTCTCTTTCATGACTTAGAAAGCAAGTCTTCCTGGGATTTTCATGACAAATGGGCTGAAGCATAGGATTATATTTCCCCAGAAACGCAGGTGTCTGTTATAACAAAGGGGGGAAAAGGACTCTCTGAAAATACACCCCAGAGCTTCCCCCAGCTCCCCAAGCCTTCCAAATATGTTTTAAGCTGGTTTTTTTTTTGTTTTGTTTTTTTACTGATTTCAAAAACAAAATCAATCTATAATCACAAACGCTCTTAGCTTGAATAATAAATAGTACGTTTTCCACTTTCCTAGGCAAATTTCCCTCAAGGTAGCCGGCCTGGCCAAGACCCTCACATCTGCAGCCAGGGTAGAGTTTCTGGGAATTGTAGCCACTGGCAGCTGCTTCTCCTTGCCTTCATCACTCTCCTGCCTTGTTCCCTGGCTGAGTTTGCACCATGCACAGCTTATGCCAGGGGGCCCGGGAAAGGGGGGTGTGTGTGCTGAAGGTAGAGGAAGTTCGAGATGACTCATCTGCTCAAAACCACTTATTCATGCATTCAGTTATTCGTCCAAAAAGTATTCATCAGATACTGACTATGTGCCAGGTACTTCTCTGTGACACAAGCTGGATGAATGTGCCGGGCAGCATAACAACCCCTCCTAGGTGGTTTGGACAACAACAGTGTGCTGTCTCACAGCTCTGCAGGCTGGGAGACCAACGTCGAGGTGTTGGCAAGGTCGGCTCCTGCTGAAGGATCAGAGGGCATCTCTCCGCGCCTCTCCCCAGCCTCCGCTGCTTTGCAGGCTGATGCCAGGGTTCCTTGCTGTATAGACAGGTCACGTGGGGCTGCCTCCATCTTCTTGCAATGTTTTCCCTGTGTGTGTATTGTCACCTTATTTCCTTCCCAACAAAGGCACTTGTCACAAGGGAATTAAGATCCACCTTAGTTGCTCCTTTTGAATGCTATTGTCTCTGTAACATCCTCCCCCCCTTCCCCCCCCCCGCAGAGGGCTCTCAAGCTATGAAGGAGAGAGAGAAAGACAGAGACACACACACACAGAGATTATATTGCCCTGACTGGCTCAGAACTCTCTATGTAGACTAGGCTGGCTTCAAACCCACAGAGGCCTGCCTACCTCTAACTGACTGCCTCTCTCTAACTCCCAAGTGCTAGGATTAAAGGTGTACACGCCACACAAGTGTTGGGATAAGAGGTGTGCATCCTACACCCAGCTCCTGACTTCTGCTGGGTTGGTTACTTTCTTCCACGCATCCCCCTCCAGCTACAGCAGCCACGCCCTTCTCTACCGGCATCCTCCTCCAAACCCAGGAGTCAAGAGTCTCCAGAAATGAGTCAGGAAGTGAGATTTCTCTCTAGTTGGTGCCTTTGCACCTAGGAATCCCTGTCATAACATCCTCAGAAGACTGCAAACGCCAGGCATGGTGGGGTACACCTTGAATCCCAGTACTGGGGATGCAGAGGCAGGTAAATCTCTGTGAGTTCAAGGGCCAACCTGGTCTACACAGTAAGTTCCAGGATTAAAAAAAGAAATTTCAAAAAAGTTTTAGAAAAAAAAAATCCTACTTCTAACCTGATTCGGAAAATTAAGGTGTTACACAGGACCTCTGTTTCTCTTGTGAGACTGCCTGTAACCGGGCAGACTCGTTGCTTCAAGTGTTCCAGGCTAACAATTTTCTCTTGTTTGTTTTTGTATCCCACAAACTGTGATGGGAATACGCTTCTTTTTCCCTCACCAGCAAATTATTGTAATTTGGTCTGGGGAAGCCAAAACAAATTTAACAAAATTAATGTTATTTAATGGAAAAAAAAAACCATTCTAACACAATCATGTTAACATTTCTTTTGCCAGTGCTGAACAGTTATTTCATATTCTACAGAACTGGGGAGTCAGGGAGATTGGAAGGTGAAAAATGCCTTTAGAAATCAACACTCTACCCCCACCCCCACCCCCACCCCCAAAAGAAATCAACCCCCCAGGCCTTTACATTGAAGTGGAGAGAAGGCTTATTCAAACCAACAGCCTAGCCAATGACCCATATACTTTGCCTCATAAGTATTGTCCATGAGCCAGTTTTGTTTTGTATTTCTGAGGCAGGGTCTCAGCCAAGTAGCTCTGGCTAACATGGAACTCACTGTCTAGATCAGACCTGCCAGGAACATACAGAGGTCCACCTGCCTCTGCCCTGCGGTGATAGGATAAAAGGCCTGCTCCGCCATGCCTAGCTAGGTCATCTTCCCTGTGACCAGTGACGCTGAGCTGAGCTGAGAGGCGAGGCCTGTTGTGCCACTGTGGGACTGTGATCGGCTTTGCGTGAGGCCTCCTGACCCCCAGCAGTGTTTCCCCTTGCCCTATCCAGTTCCATCTCATCTTGCTTACCCTCCAAGATCCACCTCTACAGGGTCCAAAGTCACAATCTCTTGCCACAGGGGTAGTGCAAGCCCCTGACACCAGACTGAGCACCACAACAAAAGTGTTGCTCTTGCTGTGTCGCTGTCACATGACCTGGCACATTCTCCAGCCCGCCTCAGCCTCGAGCTCATCTCTGAGGAAAGCTGTCTCCTCATCCTTTGTTGGCATGGTTCTTCTCCTCACGTTCCTTTTGAAGAGTCTAGAAATTCCTCTCTGCCATTTTTCTTGTTTCTTTCCTGCTTTTTTTCTCTTTATTTTATCAGCCCTCTCCCCCCCCACACTCCTTTTTAATTTTAGAAACAGAATTTGCATCTTAGTCAGCGCACATAGCCTCTTGTCACAAGGACATTTCCCAGCCTCTGTCATGACCTGGTGTGCTCATGGAGCTCATTCCGGCCAAAATTCTGCAAGCAGGACTCATGTGTGCCAGGACCGGGCCACCTTGAAGGGAATGAAGACACCTTTTCCTTGTCTCTCCATCTGGGTGCCATGCAGAGCCAGTGCACATTCAGGAAGCACCGTGACCTTTACCCAGGGGTGGAGACAATGGCAAGGACAGGCCTGTTGCAGTTTGAATCTGAAATATCCCTCACGGGCTTGCTCAAGGTATCCGTGTCTGTTCCCCACTGATGAGGCTATTTTAGGGAGCTGAGGAACATTTAGTTAGAAGGTGACTCTGGCAAAAAGTGAGTCCAGCCCTTTGCTCCTGCCTTGCTGTCTGCTTCCTAATCTTGCATAACATGAGCGGCCCTGAGGCGTGTTCACACATGAAGCCATCACTGTGCCTTCCTTAGCCTGATGGACAGAGACCTTCTGGAACTGTGAGTTAGCTACATCTTTCCTCTTTAACTTGTTTCTATTGGGTGTTAGTGTTATGGTGTGCAGGCAATTCAACTGGCCTTCCCTTGGGGACCTTCAGGGTCCCGGCAATGTCCTATGTCAGTACCTCCATCTTATGACATCATCTGGCCCAGGGACTTAGTGCAGCTCTCGCTCTCCTTTCTGTCCTTTCTTTCTCTGTTGGGCACCCCTCCCCCCACCATGTGTCTTGTTCTCTCTCTCTCTCTCCATCTCCATCCAGTAAACCTCTTTCATATAATGTCTGTTGTGTGCATCATTTTTAAAAATAATAAATTATGGTCACAGCGATACCAAGGCAGCCATACACTGGCTTGGAAGGAGCTCCGAGAATTAGATGTGAGAGAAAACTCTAGCTTGGTGTAGTGGCACATGCTTGTACTCCCATCTTTTCAAACACAGAGGCAGGGGGATCAGGAGTTCAAAGGCATAGTTCCAGGCTAGCCTGAGCTACAAAATAAAACAACACCTCTTGTTGAACCTATGTTTGGTTTTGACAATTTTTGGCTCTCTTGGTCATATAGATCCGTGCCTTGCAAATTTTGTTGTTGTTGGTTTTTTTGTTTGTTTGTTTGTTTTTAAAGTTCTTACAGCCCATTGTGTCATTGCAAGGTGTGACGTACAGTAAACACAGAGTTTTAAGTTAGACCTCCCTAGCTTTGGACTTCCACCACTTCTCCGCTAGGGTGACTCATTGTGTTTATCCCTGGGTCTCTCTGAACTTAAATTTCCTTGTCTATAAACGCTGGAGACAACCGCACATGGGAACATCTTTCTGCCTTTATGAATTGCCTCCTGGTGGCTTTTCATTTCGTCTTTTTGGTTTTGTTTTGAGACAGGGTGTCATTTTGTAACCCAAGATGGCCTCACTCTCATCTTCCTAAATTCTGAGATTATAAGCACAGGAGCTGCCACGCTGGTTTCTCTTGGTGAGTTTCCTCATGCTATGGGGACCTCATGAATCACTATAGGAAAATACCAACCACAGAGACAACCTGGTCACATCTGCTACTCAGGCATCCTAATCTGAGAGCTGGAAATGTTGACATATCCCCCGCCCCTCCTTCCAGCTCCCCCTTCCCTGTAATCTGAGCAACCCTTGCCCTCTGCAGAGTCAAGGCTGTGATTCACCCTTCTCTGGTCCAACTCTCTGCAGAAAGAGACCAGTTAGAATTCTAAATTCCCAGCTCATTCTTCACAGATGCTCAAAGTTACGTGGCACTTGGGGGCCATGTGGTCCAGTCTTCCCTAGGAAATGAATTCAGTCCTGGTGAGGGCATCCCTCCATGGTCAGTCACCAACAGGTGAATGATTCCACATGGTCTCGTGGCAGCTTTCTCTGGTTTTTGACAACCCAGTCATTCTAGCGTCTTTATGGTAGTTTTATCTCATGTCTGGAAGGCTCATCACTTAGGCATTTACACTCCCAACACAGGATAGGCTAATTCAGGGGCTGCGCTCTGCAGAGCAAGCTAATTCTTTCTCCACTTCTTTGACTGTGTCATATGTGGGGGTTTGCTACAGTATCTCATCTGCTGCTATCTCCTTGTGGTTAGTGCTTTCCGAATGTTTTCAAGCAAACGTTTTCATCAGTAAACAAATGTTCTGCAAACATCTCTCAGCATATACATTTTATTTATGTTCACATACATATACTCAATATACATCTGCTAGCATACTATAAAATTAGGTACATAAGAACAGATGGAGTGGAAGGTCTTCTACTTTCTGCCTAGATCCCAGGGGATGGTGCAGCAACTTTCCCCAGGCTTACAGCTCCATCCTTGGAAACCATCGATCTATGCACAGCTTTCCTCAGCAGGTTGGCAGCTCAAGTGTGATGACTACCTTCTGCTCACTGCTGTACTGTAGTGCTTAGGACAGTGTGTGTCCATCCCAGCAGACACGCTAGGACACACTTCTGGGATCAGAGTTGTTCCCAATCAGAGCGCCCCTTTCCCCACCTAGTGTTCCCATGCTGGTTTTAGCACAGACTCTTCCCACCGGTGTCTCCTTAGGTATCCCAAACCCAGCATGGGCCACGCTTAGCTTTGCATGTAACCCCACAATATTGTCTCTCACAAAGCACCCCCTTTTGCCTTTTTTTTTCTTTTTCTTTTCTGCCAGCTAAAGTGGCCAGAGACACATGCACACCAGGTAGGCGGATTTAACTTCACTCGCTTTTGTTCGTTATCTTGAGAGAGGGTCTTGCTGGCTGTGGAGAGCAGCCTAGCCGCCAATTTGTGAACCTCCTGCCTCAGCCTTCTTAGTACTGGGTAACAGGTGTGCCTTACCAAATCTGGCTCTATCTTCACTTTAAATTAAGGCCCTTGTATCTCAGGTGGCCGCTGGCCACTGCTGCCAACACCCCCCCCCCCCCGGCATATGCTCTCCACCTTTCTTCCCAGAGCTTGTGGGTGCTTCTTCATAGCCTCTTCCTTTCTCAAATGTCTGGTACACTTCCTGCTCCCTCACTCATACTGAAATCTTTTGCTGAGTAAAACAACCAGAGAGAACTCCTTTCCTGCAATCAGCCCTGCACCTCTGAAACATGCTGTCGATTCCCAGCCTAACATCACCCCAGAGAATCCCCCGATGGCCTAGTAAACCAAATGGGGCCCATCCCTTCATCACAGTCTGTCCTCTCCATAATGCTCTCTACAGCTAAGCTTTTATTATTTACTTATTTATTTAATGACAGTCTCATCTACTCATTATAGGCTTCCCAAATTAGGACTTTTCTGTTTCATTCAAAGCTGTCTCCCTAGTGCCCGGATTACTGAAGCATAGTGGGTCCTCAATAAATAGTTGTTGGCTGGTGAGTTTATGTACTCACCTCATTAACTACAGTGATACTTGGGGAACTCTTTACACTTTTTCATCTGTCCAGCCAGCCCCCTCTCCCCATCAGTGACTGTTTTAGAGTCTGTGATGCCAACAGCTTTTAAGCACCAGCTCTCAAGTCACACCCACGCACCTCCCAGGCCGCAGTCCTTCTGTGGTGTTATTCCAGCCGCTTGTGAAGCGTTTCTCCCTGCCTCCCATTCCTACAATCTCTGACACATTTTTCTTAGGACGTACAATCAGGTTGCCTTAAAACATAAGAGGGTTCCCCAGTAATAGGAACAGGGACCGTCTCTGATATGAACTCATAGGCTGGCTCTTTCATCAACTCCTGAGAGGGGAGCAGTCTTACCAGGCCACAGAGGAGGACAATGAAGCCAGTCCTGATGAGATCTGATAGGCTAGGGTCAGATGGAAGGGGGCAAGGACCTCCTCTATCAGTGGACTGGGGGAGGGGCATAGGAGAAGAAAAGGGAGGGAGGTTGGGATTGGGAGGGGATGGGGAAGGGGACTACAGCTGGGATTCAAAGTGAACAAACTGTAATTAATAAAAATAAAATGAAATAAAAACATAAATCCAGTCAAGTCTTCTGTTCCTACCAGCCGGTGGCACCCTATCACCTGAACAAAGAAAAAAGAAACTCCATATTTGGATGGAAGCCATTGTCTCCCTGGCTTTGGTCCCTCCCTTTCCCACACTCATTCTTATAGTTCTCCCAAGAAACGGTCTTTGGCTTCCTCTTGCCTCCACTCAGGTGATTCTCTTTAAAACCTGGCTAAGTGTCACTGCCCTGTGAAACGAAGCACCAACCCCCCCCCCCCAAAGAGACAGCAGGGTGTCTCTTTGATGACAAATCCCAAGCCATTCCTGCCTTGTTTCAGAAATGTCTCAGTCAGCCAATTGTTTGTTTAACAGATAAAATCAATTTTTTGGAGCAATTTCTGTTTTCAAGGCACCTGAAGTGCCAGGGGAAAGAGTTGGGAACAAACCAGAGGAAAGAGTTTTTCTCAAGAAGCGAAGGGGGAGATGGCCAGTGGGAAAACGAGTCAGCTATACGTTACTCAGTGGAATCAAAGAATTTGGAAGAAATCAATATGGAGGCTGAGAGGGGGGACAGAGCTGCTGTCAGGGGAGGCATCACTGTCACAACATTTGGGTCAAACGGGAAGGAGGCAGCGGCCAAGACATGTGGACATCAGGAATCAGCTGTCGGAGTAGCAAATAGAGAGCCCTTGATGCTGGGGTGTGTTGGGCAGCTTTGGAAGGACATAGGCCAGAGTGGTTGGAGCAGAGTGAATGAGAAGCAGGGGACAGAGTCCGGATAGAAAAGCAGAGGCCCTGGCTTATGATGTGAAATTGGCTTTGCTTTGAGGGAGATGGGCAGTCAGGGGTGCTGAGGAGAGGGGTGGGGATGTAACTGGGCACAGGGCTCTCCAAAGCCCCTTAGCAGTCCTGGAAAAGCTTTGGTAGCTTAGGCCAAGATAGCTGCCTTCATTAGCTTAAGAGTGACAAGTCCAAGACTAGATCCCTCTACTGGGGACTAGATTCCCTCAACACCCAGCACAACGAGAGACTCTTTTTGTAGCAGTGTTCACAAGCATGGGGCAGTGAGAGGACCCAGTTGTCTGACGGAGAAGCCAGTCCCTCTGCAGCCAGCGCACTGTTTTTCTGGGAGGGACAGAGCAGGATTGTTTGCAATGGGCAAGCTTTATTTTCTGATTTTCCTAATTGAACTTCCCTGGGGCCACATTCTCAAGACAGCGTGGGTGTGTTGGCACAGAGGCCAATACAATCAAGTCTGATTGTGAAATGTGCTTTTAAATTACCTCTGCACACATGAAACGTTTTTTAAAAAATAAAAACCACATGTTTCTCCAAGGCAGGCTGCCCTAGGTAATCATGACCTCAAGACCACAGGTGCATCTTAGAACAAAGTCACAACATTCTGGAAGCAAAACCAGGTCTCTGTCAGAATCTGTCTTTCTGGTTCTTATTTATTTATTTAACAGTACCAGGGCTTGATTCCAGGGTCTGCTACATTCTTAGCAATTGCTTTACTAGTGAGCTATATCCTCAGTCCTCTGGTTCCAATTTGAGGGGAAAACTAAGAAAGGAGTGATGGCTCATATACCCATAACCCTGACCTTTGTTGTTGTTGTTGTTGTTTTGTTTCGTTGACTATTGAATTTTTTTTAGTTTTAATTTTTAATTTTACATCCTGGTCATAATCCACTCCCTCCTCCTGGTCCTCCCTCCCCTAATCCTCAGAGGAGGGGAGCCCCCACCCACCCATGCACCCACCCCGTCATATCAAGTTGCACCAGGACTGAGTGCATCCTCTTCCCCTGTGGCCTGTCAAGGTGGCCCCATTGGGGGAAAGTGATCAAAAAGCAGGCAACAGAGAGTCCATGTCAGAGTCAGCCCCTATTTCCACTTACTAGAGGAGCCAGATGAGGACTGGGCCTTAGGTCTAGTCCATGCATGGTCCTTGGTTGGTGCTTCAGTCTCCACAGCCCCTCCCCCACCCCAACCCTTCAGCCGGGGCCCTGGTTAGTTGGCTCTGTTGGTCTTCTTATGGTGCTCCTGTTCCCTCTGGGACCTTCTATCCTTTTCACCACTCTTCCACAAGACTCCCTGAGCTCCACCGAGTGTGGGTCTCTGCATCTGCTTCCATCTGCTGCTGGGTAGAGCCACTCAGAGGACAGCTGGGCTGGGCTCCCGTCTGCAAGTACTGCAGAGTAACTTTAATCATGACAGGGATTGGCTTTCTCCCATGGGGAGGGTCTCGGTTTGGACCAGTCATTGCCTGGAGATTCCCTCAATCTCTGCTTCATTTTTATCTCTGTACATCTGGCAGGCAGGGTAAAGTTTGGGTCGAAGTTTTTGTGGGTGGGTTTGTGTTTCCCTCCCTCCACGAGGCGTCGTGTCTAGTTAGAGGATATCCTCTTCAGTCTCCATGACTTCTGTTACTAGGAGTCTCAGCTAGAGTCACCCTTATAGCCACCCAGGAGCCTACCTGATCTCCAGTTTGTCACAAAGAAGTCTCCACCCAAGGTCTCTCTTCTCTCTGCAAGCCCTCTGTCTTCCTGCCCAGACTCTTCCCAGGTCTGATATGGACCATCCCGTTCCCTCTCTTCAACCGCTTCTGCTGTTTATTCTATTTCTACCTCTGAGTGGGAGTTAAACATCCTCCCTTGGGTCCTCCTTGTTACTAATTTCATTGGGCCAATGGATTGTGGTATGTCTATCCTGTACTATATGGCTAAGATCCACTTATCAGAGAGTACATAACATGTGTATCTTTCTGGGTCCGTGTTACCTCATTCAGAATGATCTCTTCTAGTTCCAACTATTTGCCTGTAAATTTCACTATTTTCTTGTTTTTAATAGCTGAGTAATATTCAGTTTTGTAAATGTACCACAATTTCTTTATCTATTCTTTGGTTGAGGGACATCTGGTTTTTTTCCAGATTCTGGCCATTATGAATAAAGTTGCTATGAACATAGTTGAGCAAGTGTCTTTGTTGTATGGTAAAGAATCTTTTGGGTATATACCTAGGAATGGTATATACCCAGGAATGGGTCTTGAGGTAGAACTATTCCCAGGTTTCTGAGAAAGTACCAGATTGATTTCCAAAGTGGCTGCACTAGTTTACACTCCCACCATCAATGGAGAAGGGTTCCCCTTTCTCCACATCCTTACCAGCATGTGTTGTCACTTGAGTTTTTGATCTTAGCCATTCTGATGGGTGAAAGATGGAATCTCAGAGTCATTTTGATTTGCATTTCCCTGGTGACTAAAGACATTGAGCATTTCTTAATGTGCTTCTCAGCCATTTGATATTCTTCTGTCAAGAATTCTCTGTTTAGCTCTGTAACCCATTTTTAAAATTGGATTATTTGATAACCCCAACTCTTAAGTGGCTGAAGCAGGAAGACCAAGAGCTCAAGGTTAATATGGGTTACAACTGAATGAATGAATGAAGAAAGAAAGCATTCGGAGTAGGTAATTAAAAATGATCTGTGTATATGTGTGCTCACTTGCTCATGAACAATGTACTGTGTAGGTGCATATGCATGTGGAGGCACATCAAAGTGGAGGCCAACAGGTGTTTCTTCTATCTCTCTCCAACATATGTATAGTGTGAGGATCCCTCTTGAATCCAGAGGTTATAGATTTGTCAGCCATCTTGTTCTTGGGATCCTGTGTCTTCATATTATGCTTCGATAGAAGTCAGGCATTTACATGAGTGACCATTAACATAGGACTTGAACTCTAGTCCATGTTTGTGTGGCAAGGACTTTACTCAATGAGCCATCTCCCTGGCCTCATCTTTTTTTTAATTTTTTAATAAAGGGCATTATTGAAGGATGCAGATTTGGAGGTGGATTAACAGTCCTTAAACTCAGTAGAATTGTTTGGGCTTCTGAAGTTTTTGAAAGCTCTCCTACTTTCTCTCCTATCTAGTGATAGGGGTGAAATGAGGGGATGAGAAAAAGAAGAACCCCCAAAGTAGCAGAGGCAAGCTACAGAATTGGATCTTGGGATCCACGTGATGGAAGGAGAGAACTAGATTCTGATATGTACATCCATATGCAAAGTGAGTAAATTACTAAGTAATTAAATATAAATGTAATTTTAAAAAAATGTAAGTACTAACTTCCACAACATGAGAATTTTTTTCTTTTTTTAAAATACCCTGGAGTGTGTGTGTGTGTGTGTATGTGTGTACACACACACAGAAAGATGTTTAGAAGGTCCCATATCCAGTAACTCACAGTGACCCAGTAGTTCACTGTGGATCACTGTGCAAGTGCATCAACACAGGGCACAGAGTGGTGGGTAATGAAGGATAGAGAACTCAGCAATCTCCGCTTTTCCTATAATCACTTCTGGATGGCTAAACAATTTTTGAGGATTCATTCTCTCTCTCAAAAATATTTATTTTGTTTTACTTATGTATATGCATGTGAAGATGCTCACAGAGAACAGGGATGTCTGATCCCCATGGGGCTGGAGTTCCAGGGAGTTGTGAGCCGCCCCGCATGGGTGCTGGGAACCCAGCTTGAGTCTTCTGAAAGAACGGTATGCACTCTTACCAGCTGAGTCACTTCTCCAGCCAAAATGTTTTCTTTTTTCTTTTTTTTTTCCAAAGCAAGAAAAGCAATATAAAGAAACTTTAAATAAGCAAGCAAACAACCACACTGTTCTGAAATCCTGGCCCATCTCATTCCTTTCCTTCGAGACCAAAGATTGGGGAATTGGAAACACATGTTTGGACAGAAGACTTCTCGTCTGCCTCACCTGCCCTGTGCTGGTCCCACCACACAGCTGACATGGCATTCACTGCCCACAGGGCTTGCCTCACACTATTGGCCGCTGCTTTGCCGTTCTAAAATTGCCACATGGCTGGCCTTGAACTTGCCCCACCCTTACCCTCAAAGTTGCATGGTGGAGATTTGAGTTCTGCACTTAGCGTGGCAACCCTCACTGCATTCAAGGACTGACTCTGGCTTACGTAGGAGTCAAATGCAGAGACACTTGAGTTTGCTTAGAATAACCATGGGCAAGCACAAATTGAAACAATCCAGACTGGGATCCGGGTGATGAGACTCTGGCTTTGCTATGTATTGTCACTGCATACAATGGAGTGACTTGGCCACTTGTCTTCTTCATCTGCTGTGGGACTCAAGTGCAACCTAATGTAACATCTTTTTAATAGTATCTGTCATATGATGAGAGTTAGGCATCTTCACTTTCTGCAGATCAAAAGTCACGGGGGCTTCCTGGGGTCAGGGGGTCAGCCAAATGAGCCTGTTCAAATAACTGACTGGGAAATTGGATCAAAGGCCTTCATGTGGCACTAGTTAACCAGGACACTAGTGAAGACTTAGTGGCCATCATTTTTCCTTTTTTCCTAAGTGGCTACCTTTGTTTTGTTTGCTTAACAAATCTGAATATTTCAATATGCCACATTTGCATAAAGTAGCTTCCATTCCACTTCGGTACCCCCAAAATATAAATTACATGCAATTTTCAGTTATCGTACAAAGTAAGGCTGTGTTGTCACATACATGTAGAAAAAGAGCTATACATCATTACAGATGATATACGTAATATAAAATCATACATGTAATATAAAATAAATATGTAGATCATTTTACTTTGTTTGCCTTCTCCTTCCTCCTCCTCCTGGCTCCTTCATTCCCCTCGAACAGTCTTTTCCTCTGCTTTCATGTCACAGGTGGTCCGGCCGCTCTTGTTGCCCTTCCGTTTAGGCTTCTTCCTCCTCTCCCGTAGATGCCTTTGTACATTCATGCCATCCACTTTAAATATCACATCTTATAGACATATAGAAACATAGATTCCACATACCAGAGGAAACATTTGTCACTTTGAGTTTGGCTTATCGCGTCTAACACGGTCATCTCCAAGTCCACCCATTTTCCTGTAAATGTCATAACGTCACTCTTTACAGCTGAATAGAATGCTGTTACACATACGTACCATACTTTCTTTAGCTATTTGCCAGGTGGTGAGCGCCTAAAGCTATCTTGGCTATGATGAATAATGCATAGTGAACATGGTATGTAAGCATCTCAGCAGCATGTTGACTCAGGGTCCTTTGGGCATATATCCAAGAGTGTATATCTGGGTCATATGGCAGTTTCTATTTTCTGAGGAACCTTCATGCTGATTTCCCCAGTGGCAGAACCAATTTATATCCCCACCAGCAGTGAAAAAGGGTTCTTTTCTTCCCACATCTTCCCTGTCCTTCATTGGCATATGTTCTCTTGCTAATAGCCAGTTCTGACTGGGATGAGCTGGAATCTCATTTTAATTCATATTTTCCTGATGGCTAAAGATGAACATTTTTTTTCAAATATTTATATGCCATTTGCATTTCTTCCTTTGAGAGCTAATTTTTCAGTTCATTCACCCATTTATTCATTGGATACTGGTTTTGGTATTTAATTTTTAGCATTCTTTGCTGATTATAGATATTAACCCCGTGGCTGTATAATTGCCAAAGGTTTTTTTTTCCATTCTGTAATCTGTCGCTTTACTCTGCTAGTGGTTTCCTTTGCTTTTTAGTTTCATGAAATCCCATTCTTCAGTTCTGGGCTGGTTTTCTATTTGATTAGGGTCTACTTCAGACAGTCCCTGTCTAACCTGTAACCTGAGCTGTTGTGTCTGTTTTCCTGTAGCACTCTCTGACTTTCAGGTTTTACATTAGGATCTCTGATATATTTTGAATTGATTTTTCGCAGGTGAGGGATGCAGATCTACTTCCCTCTTCTGCATTAAATCCCCAGAAGAACAATATTGCTTTGCTCATGTTTCTCATGTGTGTCTATGTGGTGATGTAAGCATCTGTTGGTGTGTGTATCTCTTCCTATTTCATTTGGGGATCGTCTTATTGAGAAGGGTCCTATTCCCAAGACCACTCCAGAAGGAAGAAGACACTGCTGAAATAGCAATGACATCAAATCCTGCAAGATACAGCTATTCATTGAAACTCAATTACATCCTGCTACTATATCACCAGTGATCCCAAAACATAATGTATTTGTTAATTTTTTGTTTCTGTGGGGAAAACAAAGCCACTGGGCCCACAGTCTGGGAGTCAAAGCCAGGCATCAACCCAGTCCTGTCCTCTGGTCACCTGCCTCTTCTTTTTTTCTTTCAACATGACAGATGCCACTGCATCCTTCGCCAAGGACACAGCTGGTTTTGGCTAGTGGAGTGACCATGGTCATCTCTAAGATGGCAGCAGCGCCCATCAAGTAGGTCAAGCTGCTGCAGCAGGTGCAACATGCCAGCAAGCACATCACAGCAGATAAGCAATACAAGGGCATTATAGACCGTGTGGTTTGTGTCCCCAAGGAGCATGGAGTCCTGTCCTTCTGGCAGGGTAACCTGGCCAATGTTATCAGATACTTCCTTATCCAGGCTCTCAACTTTGCCTTCCAAGATAAATATATGAAGATCTTTAGGTGTGCTGTGGACAAGAGGACCCAGTTTTGGAGCTACTTTGCAGGGAACATGGCATCAGGTGGTGCCGCTGGGGCCACATCCTTGGGTTTTGTGTACCCTCTTGATCTTGCTCAAAGGCCTTGATGACTGCCTGGCTAAGATGGGATTATGGGCCTGTACCAAGGCTTTAATGTGTCGGTACAGGGCATTATCATCTACCAACCTGCCTACTTTGGTATCTGTGACAATGCAAAGGGCATGCTTCCAGATCCCAGAAATACGCACATCTTTATCAGCTGAGTGATTGCTCAGTCTATCACTGCTGTTGCTGACCTGGCTTCCTAACCTTTGACATGGTTTGCTGTCATATGATGTTGTATGATGATGCAGTCAGGATGCAAATGAACAAATATCATGTATACAGGCACACTTGACTACTGGCGGAAGACAGAGTGTCATGAAGGAAGCAAGGCTTTTTTTCAAGGGCGCATGGTCCAATGTTCTCAGAGGCAAGGGTGGTGCTTTTGTGCTTGTCTTGTATGATGAGATCAAGAAGTACACGTAATTATGACTTAGGTGTTCTCCCCAAGAACAGACGTGTTGTATAATACAGCATATCTTGAACATTCTGGACAGATTCTCTGGGCCTGTCTGTTTTATCAGTGGCAACTATTGACCAGTTGAAAAGTGGGAATCAATAACATACATCTGACTAGTTTTCTCTTAAAGCCATTTCCATAATGACAATAAAATTGTATTTTTTATTTCAGTCGCTCCTGATAATAAAAATTAAAGAAACAAAAATGTCTTTTTAAAAAAGCCGCTCTGGCAAAAAGAAGCTTAAGTAAGAAATAATTTATGTCTGGCATGGTAATGAACATCTGTAATCCCAGAACTTGTGGAAGCAGACGTAGGCAGATCTCTGTGAGTTCAAGGCTAGCCTGGTCTACAAGGAGTCCAGGACAGCCAAAGCTACACAGAGAAATCCAGCCTCGAGGAGAGAGAAAGAGAGAGGGAGAGGGAGAGAGAGAGAGAGAGAGAGAGAGAGAGAGAGAGAGAGAGAGAGAGAGAAGAAATGAAAAAAAGAGAAAGACAAGAAATTATTTGACTTGCACTTTGTCTTTGTTAGGGTTTCTATTGCTGTGAAGAGACACTATGACTATGGTGGCAACTCTTATTTTTAAAAAAAGCATTTAACTGGGGCTGGCTCACAGCTCAGAGGTTTAGTCCATTGTACTCATGGTGGGAAGCATGGTGGCATGCAGGCAGAAATGATGCTGGAGAGATAGCTGAGAATTATACATCTGGATCAGTAGACAGCATGAAGAGAGTGCCACACGGGGCCTGGCTTGAGCATCTGAGACCTCAGAGCCAGCCCCCAGTGACATACTCCCTCCAACAATGCCATATCTGCTCCAACAAATCCATACCTCCTAATAATAGTGACACTCCCAATGAGCCTGTGAGGGCCAATTATATCCAAACCACCACACAATTCCAGAGACTTAGCATCTATAACGGAGGGTGGGTATAGCAGCAGGTGTGGAGAACAGGAAACTGTCTGATCACATCTCAACTGCATACAGGAAGCAGAGAGAGTTAGCAGGAAGTACAGCCCGGATTTAAACCTGAGCAAGTTAAATTTGAACCTTCCTATTTGTTGTTACTCCTTATTCTCAGGTCCCCAGGACATACCTGTTTTAAACAATAGGTTCCCTCTCAAGATGGCCACCCCCCAAATCATACTGAGTGAGCAAGTAGGATCCCCTTCCATTGCTGACCAATCCAGAAGAACCACTGTCTCCTCAACTGGATTTGAGGCTCCCTTGAGCTAGCGTTTTTTCCCCGAGGGTGGGGCTGCCATTCTCTTTATACTGGGGTGAACTAGCTCACCCATCCCAAAGGATGGGGTTTCTGCTCTCTTCAACCTACCTCCTGGTTGCAGCTGCATTCTGTATTCTTCATTCCAGCTGATTTACAGTCATGGTCCTCACCAGGAAACCTCATGGCTGGACCTGTGAGTCACATTCTTCTTCTCAGCTGGATGTAGCCATGGCCCCTGCAGTTTCCAGGTGTCCTGTCACTCACTACCTATGTGACTCTCTGAAGCCCTTTCTCTTTCTCCCTTTGGAACAGTCTATATTTTCTTGCTCAGCCCCTTCTCTGGATCACACAGAGGCAGTGCCTACTTGACCTTCCTACCCAAATGTCTCTTGTATTTTCATGCAATTTTGTTAATTATGCTTGTCAGTTTTGTCCGTTAAATTTGCTTCTAAAAAGGTTTTCAGATACAGAGAAACTTCTTCAGGTTCTATAAACTCCTCCAAGCTTTCACTGCCCCTGTCATGAACTTACCTACTCTCACATACAGCTTCTTGTTCGTGTCACAGAAAGCTGCCCTGTACCACTTCTCAACTGTGTTTTAATTGCCTGACCTCAAATTGAGGCAAATTTTAAAAGATGACATAAATGAGCTAATCGGATTTTTCTATTAAATTAGATCCATAGAGTTGGCGAGAGGTCTTCCTGCTACCAAGTCTGATATTAGTTTGATCCCCAGAACCCACATGATGGAAGGAGAGAACCATCTCCCACACACTGTCCTCTCCATTTGTGTGCCCTGGCACACACACACACATACACACACTCACATACTCTTAAAAATCTCTAATTCCATTGACTCAGCAATTCCACACTCATAAATAAAAGCAATGGATAGAAAAATTTATAGAGCATTGAATGTATTAGCAATAATTTTATAAGTAATTCCAATTCTAGGCACAGCAAATATGCTAAATAATTATAGCATCTACCGACAATGAAAATTTTTCAGTGGAGACTTTTTAAAAATCTGAGGGACAAATGTACATGTTTACATAAAAAGATAGCCAACAGTGCATTAAGATAAGAAACAACAAAACACAGACCCTGCTCAACATAGTATATTGGTGCTCTGTTGCTATGTAACAAGCCATTCCCAACACTCACATGCCTTATAACGGCAATCGTTATTGGTTTGAGGTTTTTCGCGCAGTTTGAGTTGGGTTCAGCTTGGCGGTTTTATCTCTGCTCAGGTTGGTTAGCTGGGCTCACTTACCTGTTTCTGAGCAGCACCAATAGGGACAGCCCTCTCTTCCTGTCTTCTTGTTACCAATCAGTTAGTTGGTGGCCTTTTGCTATACCTGGACAGCAGCTGGGTGCTAGTGGCCCCTTGTTCAGGTTTCAAAGGGGAGGGAGGCACAGTTCTAGAGACTTTGGATGGAAATTTCTTGCTCTGGGCTTTAATTAAATATCAGTGGTCCTTACACTTGAAAACTGTGGCAATACACAGCGCCCAGTGCCGGTGGGTTGTAGGAGCTGAGAGCAACAACAGGCAGAGCCTTCTCCTGTCACAACCAAAGTTCCTCAGTCTAGAGTGTCTGAGGCCCTTGG
>CM053743.1:33464067-33529825 GCA_028658305.1 Pachyuromys duprasi
ACTCAGGTAAGGGATAGCATGGATGTGAAAATAAAAATGAAGAAACAACAACAGAACAAAACAGTGAGATTTCAGCATTCATTCTCCAAAAGTGTTTTTTCCAAAAAGACATGCAGGCTCTGAAATACAAATAGGACACACAGCTGGAACTGGTTTGGAACACGAAGAACCTCTTTGAAAGAAAGAAAGAAAAAAACGGATGCAAAATGGGACCCAGCTGCCTGAACCAGTTTAAAAAACTGATTTTTATCACAACGTGGTTTTGAACTGATCTGATCAATTGATCAGTGCGATTGACCAGGGCTCCTCAAATGAAAAGGTTAAAGGCTTTTGGGTTTTGTTTTGTTGCTTCCCAAAGTCTGAAATAATATCATGAATTTCTTCTTATACGGTGTCCACGGCACCCCTCACATTGTTTTTTTCATTCAGGGTGTTTATTAATGCTGGTTTTTTTTAATTGCTTTTAGTAAATGCCAATCATATTGCCAGGATTGGAAACAAAAGCATAAGAGCTGTAACCTTTGCTGAATGGAGTCCAGGATGCGTCTCTTCTCCATGACTGTCTTAGAACCCGCCAGATTTAGTCCTGGGGCCTTGCATGCAGCCAAGAGAGAGGTGACTTCTCTTCAAAGAGAAATGCCTTAGCTTTAAAAGGGAAAAAAAGAGAATAAAAGAAAAAAGACGAAGAAAATATGATGGGACAATGACCCTCAATGACAATGATGGGACATCTCCCTCATCCCCAGCACCATGCACAGACTGCTCAAAATTTCTACAATTTCTAATTTAATGAGAAAATTTAAATTTAATCATTGCTTCTAAAAACTGTATTTTCCTAATGCAATAACTCAGTTTACCTTATCTATCCCCTCTGCACTGAATGAGCAGAGAAATAATAGGAAAGGCTGCGTGACCAGAAGCAGCAACATGAACTTGAACCTCGTAGGAGGAAACTGTGGGCCCTGCAAGCAATTTGGGAAAACGGAAGAAAGAGATGAGAGCTGAATGTTCGTTCCTTCCATCAGCTTCAAGACTCCCCGAGATTCTTAGGAACTACCCAATCCTTCCATTTTCTTGAGGAACGAGAACGGAATACATTCCTGAGAGTAAAAGACCACGAAACTATTAGAATGATGACCGAGAAAAGAACAAAAGCCCAGCTACAGAGGCAGGATGGCTGGCTCTGCTTTTGATGGAGTTGACTTATGGTGTAATAAAATTCCTGGGGAGTTTGCCCAAGTTTCCTCGAAACATCTAGGACGGGGGAAACACTACTTTTTTGGTTTTTGTTTTTTCAGATAAGGCAAACAATGACTTACATCTTTGTGACATCTATTTCTGCAAGCATGTTAAACATAGGCATATGCAAAGCTGGTTATGAGAGGGACACTTTAAGCAGGCCATGGTGGCATACACCTGTCATCCCAGCACTTTGTTGGCTGAGGCAGGAAAAATACCAGGTTGGAGCCAGCTTGGACTACATAGTGAGTTTTAGGCCTGAGCTGCATGGATGACACCTGGACTCAATTTTTTTAAAAATTCAGAATTTTTAAAAAGGAAAAGAAAAAAATGATTAAAAGCATGATATCAGTTCCTGACACTTAAAGAGGGAATTCTGGTGGGAAACAAATGAAGATCCAATCAGTAACCATAGTGGTGCACTAGCTTTCTGTGGAGCCAAATGGACAGTGACTCATGACCCATGAGATCTACAAGTGTCTGACTAAGCCACCCAGCAAACAGTGACATGGGAAAAAGTGGAAGCAAGGGAAGAGAGGCTTGTCTCAGCTGGCCTGACATCCCTGTGTATGTATGGGCTGCCCAAAAGTAGGGAGCTTAGAAGCTTCACAAGCATCCTCTGCCTCCTGAATGGAAGACCATGCCTTTAACCTCGGCATTCAGGAGGCAGAGGCAGGCCAATCTCTGCGAGAGGCCAGCCTGGTCTTTGAAGCAAGTTCCAGCCAAGGCTGTTACACAAAGAAAACTTGTCTGGGGTAGGCGTTGCACAAGCATCTTTTGGTGCCTGCCAAGCCTCAGGCAGAGGAGCTGAGAGGCAGCGGGCAAGGAGACCCTTGCCTTTCCAACACAGTTCCCTTTCCCCACGTTGGTCGGAGAATCCTGATTGCTGGGTTGCCTGTTTGCTGCTCCTATCCCAAAGAACCGCCCAGGAGTCCAGGGAAGGCCAAGGAATGGTTCCATACTATTTACCTAGTTGTTATTTTTTTTCCCCAGTAGACAGGAAATCTCTTCCAAATATGGACAGGAAATGGTTTCCTGGTTCTGCCTCGATGCAAAGAAACACAATCACTGTGTGAATAAATTACCTAGTCAGCAGTCCAGCATTGTCTTAACACACAAGAGGAGAGTAAGAGGGTGTGGCTGGAGGGGGGTGAGTCACCATAGTTTCGAAAATTCACATAAAACAGAAAACAGATGAACTCCCAGCTTAGAGTTTAGTTCTGAGTGACTTTAGGCAAATATGTTGGTTATTAGAACTTGGAACCCACACCCATCTCTTAAATTGATGTTCTAAAGTTGAATGGCCCTTAGTTTCCCAAAGCTGGTCACCAAAAATTTTTATAGCAGTACAATATTCTCTCTTCCCTGTTGTCTTCACGAGGAATGAATTGCAAAATCTAACATGGGAAGTCAGAAATACATGTGACTGACATTCCTGGAGCTCATACTAACTACTCAATCAGTTGTTTCCCGTGCTAGACACACGAGGGAATGGGTGCTTGGGAGAGAGGGCATTTGGAAATTCAAAGACCACAATTTCTTGCTAAGTCTCTGGTCTGACCGGGAAGTCTGCATCTGCATCTGAGCAAGACCATTAAGTTCTTCTCTGCAGATATTTAAGAAACTCAGGCATGCAAGATAGGTTAGCAGGCAAAGGACGCTCATTCTTCAAGCCTGATAACTTCAAACTAGCTATGGGTGGAAACATTGATATGGGTAAACTCTAAGTCAAATATTAAGCAAACATATAAGAATACACACAGACCTGGAGATTACTCAGTCAGAAAGGTGCCTGGCACTCGGGCATGAGGACCTGAGTTTGATCACCAAGACCACCACAAAAACTCTGAGCATGGTGGTACCCTCTTGTAATGCCAGTACTGGGAAGGTGAACATGGTCAGATCGTGGAACTCCTTGGCCAGCAAGTCAGTCTAGCCTGACTGATGAGCTCCAGGCCAGTGAGACATTCTATCTCAAAAACAAACAAACAAATGAAACCCAGATGGATGGTGCCCAAGGCCCAACATCTGAAGGTGACCTCTGGGTTCTATAACCATGAACCACACGCATGTGAGTACCATTGTACACAACCAGATCATACGCAGATCTCAAATTTCACTCGAGCTGAGATCTGAAAGATGAGAAAGTAGGCAGGAATAGAGAGTTTGTATGTGAGTGACGAAAGGTCAGAACAGACCGTCCCTGGAAGAGCAAAAGCTGTGGGATGAAGAGAGCTGGAACCAGTCAAGGAACTGCTAGCACACTAATGTCCACTTTGGTCATGCTGAACAAGTGAGCCATTCCATCATGACGGCCCCTCAGGGCCAAGTCAGAGGCCTCATAGCCCACCCTGAGGCGTATACATAGACTCACGGCGCAGTGTGAATTACATGATAGAAAGACGTGTCTTTTGGAATGGGGAGTGCCGATTCAGGAGTGGTTCAGAGGCAGGAAGGGAAGGAGGAAGAGCCCATTAGTAAACTACGTACAGAATTTCAGAGGGGTGAGCAGCAGTGGCCAACTAGTTACATAGTGGGAGAGTCTGAGATAATAGACTTCTTGGAGATGACAATAAAGGTTTGGGATCAAAGGGTGAGGCTGAGTGAGGGTGGCTTCCGGGATGGAACACAAAATGGATGGAGGAGCCACAGGCGAGAGAGGGGTACAGAAAAGGGGTTGCAAAGAGAGAGAGAGAGAGAGAGAGAGAGTAGAGTTGACTTTGAGCATAAGTTCAAGGTGGCTGTGAGACATGAGAACCTAGTTGAAGTTCAGCAAGAAGTAGCATCCTCTGGGTCAGAGATTCAAAGGTGGGTGTTGTTGCTGAAGAGACGGTATGGAAGCCATGGAGGAGTTTTGGATGCTCCCCTGACTCTCCCATTTCCACTGAGTGGGTCAACCACGGTAGGTAAGCAGAGACAGTGAAAGACATCAGCTCTTGGCCTTAAAAGAAGACATTTTCTACTTCCTATCACAGTAGGAACATTTCTGGACAACAGCTCTAGAGAGGAAAGCTGACTCAGGTTCCAACCGTATCACAGTTAGAAGACAGAAATGGCTTCCATATCATTTTACATGTCCCAGTTTTAAGCCCCCTCCCTCAACATGCACCAAATATAAGATTCCCATGTGTTTTACTGGGCGAATTACTTTGCTGAGACCATCAAGAACGAACCACTTCTATGGTGAACTGTTGGCTTTCCTGTAGCCGTTACAGGATTTGGGTTACATCTGGACAGTTCCGCAGAGTTGGAACATGTCAGCAGCTGGAAAGCCCTCCACTAATGGAAAGGACAGTTCAGAGCCATGGTGTTTGAGCAGACTCAGGCCTTATGTGGTCAGTGCCAAGAGTGAGTAATGCTGGCGTTGGGAAGGGCACATTTGTAAGGCTAAATTAATATGTCCTGTTTCTCATCCATGGCCTCTCTCTGTTTCCACTTGAAAGTAGTCAGCTGCTTTGGTTACATGACCATGCAAGAAAGTGTATTGTGTGTGTGTGTGTGTGTGTGTGTATTTTTGGGTGGGATGTTTTGGGAAGTCTCTGTGTGTGTGCGCGTGTGCGTGTGTGTTCACGAGTGCGTGTTTAACCCCAGAATGGACTCAACTCTTGGAACTAACTCAGTCAGAGGAAAGAGAGAGAAAACCATTTATCTTACCTTTCTGGGAAAACCCGAAAGCTTCCGACAGTCCTCAAATTTATTATCATTTTCTCCTGGCAGTAAAAAGCTGGGAAGCAGAGGAGGAACTTGCAAGCTGCCATGGTGACGTCAGTTCCTTCCCAGTATGCTGGTTTTATCATTTCATCCAATAAGGCTGACCATACAAGATACTGTATCAGACTGCAAGCCGCTGGGAAAGGAAAGCACAATGCCTAAATTACAGGCCACCTTTTTCCATCCACCCTCTCAGTCACTGCAGGTCCAGTAAATCTGTCTTCAGTCTCCATGAAAACAAAGGGCCAACCAGCCTCGAGTTTAAAGGCTGATGTGTCTTCAGGAGAAAATGCCACAGGTTCCACGCATGGAATCCAAGTAGACAGGAGGAGCAACTGCCCTGATGTCTCACCTTTATGCAGACAGTTTGGATCCTGCATGAAGACGTTGCTTGTCCCTTAGTTAACTGACTTACTTCTCTTTCACCAGCAGCCAGCTGGCCTGTGTAAGGGCCATGACACAGAAGGGCTCACAACTGGAAGTAAAGACGAGAACACTTAGAAAAGGTAAAGGTTTGACCTTAGGCTGACAATACACATGCTGATTTCTCTTCTCAAAGTAAGAACTTAGTTCCAACCATTCCATGGGCTGCTTACCGAAAGAAGGTGCTAACAGGTAGATTCCTGAAGTCAGAAGGACAAAGCAGCAATTAGGCATGGCTTGTTTGTAAGCTGAAGACACAGCAGCCTGCAGTGTCGCCTGGGAATGAGGAGAGAGCGCAGCAAGGGTATTGAATGCTCTAATTGGCAGTGGGACCTGGGAGATGGGGCCAAGAAGTGAGGTGGACTAACGTCTCCTGCAATGGCCAACTCTATTCAGAGCATCAGACAGGTTATACTCTGAGACCTCAGAGGAGTCACATGAGTAAATCGTACCATCACAAGAACAAGCTCTGCACGTGGCAGACAAAATGTGTTTTCACATAGAGGCATATAAACAAATTACAATAGCCAGTTGTAACGAATAATCTGAAATAAACTCACTCCTACCTGCTACACGTGGGAGAGTCATGAAAACACAAACCAAGAACAATTCTGTGTTTTGAAGGGGCGGAGGTCAAAAGACTCTTGCTTTATTTTCTTGGAGTTTTCTCATAAGCAGTGAGAATCCTCCTCTCACAATTCCATTCTGGGACTGTATTTCACACCACTTAATCTGAGAGCCATCTTGAATCACCAATGAAGGACTGGCGTTTCTCCTTTGGAACTCTTTCCCCAGATCATCTCCTGAAGTAAAAGTTTTACCCATCATAGCTGTCAGATCACACAAGAGCTCAAGCCAACTGAGAGGGGAAGCAAGACTTGCAGTAGCACGCTCCTAGCCAGGCCATGTTTTGGTATTTAACTAGCCGGGCGTGTTGGTCAGGTCGCTAGGACTCTAGACTCAAGCTAGAGTCATTTGGAAAGAGGAAGCTTCAGTCGAGAAGATGTCCCCTTCAGCTGGGCCTGCGCAGCCATGGGGAACCTGTTCTTGATTAACGATCATGTGAGAGTGTGAGAGAGTCCAGCCCACTGTGGGTGGCCACCTCTGGGAAGGTGTTCCTGCACTGTATTTCAAAGAGAGCAAGCTGAGCAAGCCATGGAGATCAAGCTAGTAAGCATTGGCTTACTAGCAGGAGCTATGGCTTCTGCTTCCGTTCCTGCCTTGGCGTCCCCTCAATAGATGTGACTCAGGATATGTATAAGCCAAATAAACCCTCCCACCCTACCGCCCCTTCTGATGGAGGTCTTTACCATAGCAATAGAAAGAAAACTAAGACGCTGGGTCTCCGTACAGGAGTGACTCTGTCTCTAACCCTGAGTTCCTTATTCTGCACAATGGGAGAGGCCCTCCTAGGATTCCGGCGGGAATTAAATAAAATATTGCAGACAGGTCAGGTACTTTACGGAAGAACTGGCAGACAGTAATTACTCAGTTAATGCCAGCCAAGAGGCTGTTGCTCCTGGTAACACTGCCAAAGAGTTAGCAGAAGAAATCCTAGCTCACACAATGCTACGGTTTTGGGGTGAACTATTTTATCTAGTATCAGCTTTTAACTTGCTCATTCCACGACTCTTACATTAGCCGGCGTTTAGTTATGTGAACACAGAATCTTTGAAAGTTTTGGCAAGTTTGGTTCAGGAAAGTCAGACTCGCTTGATGCTTCTGCTACAGATTTTATTGCATGCCTCTTTGCATCGTTAAAACTAAGAAAGCACTCAGTGGTCTAAGACCGACCATGAACAAGCCCTGCCTGCTCAGGAACCAGGCCCAGAGCAATGATTTTCCAGAACTGAAGATGACCCTGGGTTTGTTCCCTTCTTGTCCTGCCTTCCCAGCTCCAGGCTCCTTTTCTCCTGATGGCAGGAAATCAACATCTAGGCATGCTGTGAACCTGAGTCAACAGCCCTAAAGGTGAACAAAAGCATTCTGGCTTGAGTCAAGAGCAAGAGGAAGTTAAACACTGTCTCAGCCTGTCCAAAAGAGGACACAGATGTCACTATCACCCATGATGCTACCCCGCAGGGGTGCTCTCCCTGGGACGCTCCCCCGCCACGGCTGCCCTCAGGCTTGGGGGTCTGTACTTCCCATGGCCTACCATTTGAACAATGGTTAACCTGACAGTGTCAGGGTGAGAGAGCTTTATATCTAGCTGGAAGACAAGGCTCAGGAGACTAAAGGAAAGGTTCACTGGGTAGGCCTCATCTACCCGGAAACCCATCCACAGTGCGGCGAGCGTCAGGTGGCCTGTTCTTCCACCAGGTGCAATCACACGTGATTTCAGAAAGCTGCCTGTGCCCACATTCCGCCACACGTACCAACCTGTGGAGTAGAGTACAGAGCAGTTCTCTGCAGGAAGGTTCTCAGCCTTCCTCATACTGTGACTCTTTAATACAGATTCTTTTCTTGCCATGTCATAACTCTAATTTTGCTACTCTCATGAATCCTAATATAAGTACACGATATGCATGAGAGCTGACACTCAACCCCACAGGTTGAGAACTACGGGTCTAGGTACAGGACTCCTTGGGTAGGTATCGCAGAAACACCAGAAAGGCCTCCGGGTAGTGGGGAAAGGCCTTATGTGTCTAGGTTTGGAATGAAATGGTGAGAAGAGCTACATAGGCCTGGCTCTTGACTCTGTGTATATTTAATATTTTGGTGATGATCTATATGTGTTGGAAACCATTAAGCCACTCTGGTACTTCCAATCAGATCCAGCCTACAAAGTTCATCCTTGTGTTTGTGATTCCTCCTCTAACATTAGCCGGAGCCCTGCTGCCATTACCTTTGATATATTTACTATTCTTCATTCCCATGAATCCCAAGAACCAGCTGCTCTTGAGTCTCTGGCTCTGTCCCCTTCCCCACATGGCCTTCCTCCTCCCCTTGCTTTGGACTTCTATCCTGCTTTGCCTTCCCCATATACATAGGTATTTCCTTGCTTTTTTAAGAACTACAGTTTGTATTTGTGTGTGCACAGACATCTTACTATTTTTTCTTTCAACTTTCCTATCATGGGAAGGTGAAGTGCTTTTAGTAAAATTCTTTTTTTCCCCCCTCAGTACAATGCAGACATTCTCCTTTCACTTAAAATATCATATCTGACAAATCCCATGACATAGCCAACACCTGTTACAAAATGGGTTCTCTGTGTTCATGATTTTTGTCCATAAAGTAACTAACCGTTACTAACTAAAACTAACCTTAAACTAGCTGAGGTGTTTCAAGCATGTTTGGAGGTAGGCTGCCTAAGACTTAGGGTTAGGAATATTATAATAGTTCTAAGTTACAGTGAATTCATCCGGTGGCAACTCTATAAGGTGATCACACGACAGCTCCAAGGTGTGGCTGAGAGGAAGGGAGAGGACAGCCAGGGGAATCTGGAAGAGTCCAGAGCAGAGAGATAAATAGAAACCGAACATGGCCAGCAGGTTGGACCAAGCCGTGAGAGGGGAGAGAGGGAGAAAGACAAAAGAGGACCAGGAGAGTGCACGGCTGAAGTGGCAGGGTCTGAGGCAGGACTGGAGGAGGAGCTCAGGGCTTTACTCCCTGATCCACACGCAGCAGGCTTAGAGAGAAACGCCGGGCCGAGGACCTCAACGCCCACCCAGCACCACACCTCAGGACCCAAAGACACACCTATTCCAAGAAGGCCGGCCACACCTCCTAATCCTTCTAAAACTGGGGACTAAGTATGTAAATATACGAGCCAGTGGAGGACGTTCTCATTCACCACCACAGTGGCATTGTGGGACCATGTGATGAGATCTGTTTCTAGCTTTGTGAGGAACTGATTTCAATAGCACTAGTTTTTAACCCCCACCAGAAGTGAATAACTGTTCCCCTCTCTCCACATCCACACCAGCATTTTTGCCATTTTAAAAATTTTAGCCGTTCCAACTGAGGCAGGATGAAACCTCATATAGTTTTGATTTGCCTTTCCCAGATGGCTAAAAAGGTTGATCATTTAAAATGAAAAAACTATTCCTCATTTATTTGTATTTCATCTTTTGAGAAATCTTAGTTTAGTTCCATATTCCAACTTTTACTTAGATTGTGTATTTTCTTGATGTTTACTTTTTTGAGTTCTTTGTATATTGGAAATACTGATCTCTGTCAGATATATAGCCGGTGAAGATTCCTACCCAACTGCAAATCCTAAAAGCTACCTAACAACTGGCCTGGTAAGGTGTGCCCACTGGTACAATGGTGGCTCAGATGTTATGGAAATAATCACACTGTTTCTGATTTGATTTAAGGCCCATTCCATAAGATGTAGTCCATACCTGGTACTCTTATTGAGTCCAAGAACCTGTGGTTATATATGTCCTAGGCATTGCAGGGAAGAACCTACAACTATTATTCTGCTAAATGAACACAGTTTTAAAACTGACTCCTAATGATGTGTTGCTGTATCCACAGAGTAGTGCAATTCTCCACCCTCGTCTGAGAAATATCTTCTTGCCCTAGACGGAAAGTAACACAGTTACCCACAACTGGTCACCATGCAGAGAATCAGAGATTTCTGAATGTTTAGCTCTAATAAAAAGAACATCTATAGCATACCTTTCCTCAAAAGACTCAGAGATCATCACGGAGAGGGAAGAGGTGGGTTTGTAAGAGCAAAAAAGACGTTAGATGTCTACAACAAAACAGTGTTTCTAGGATAAAACACGGAGGTTGCACATATAAATTCACAGTGCTTAGGACAGCATGTACAAGACCTCTGAAAGTTAAAGCCAGACAAAATTCAAGCATGCAATGGGGAGGCGGTCACACGAAGTCCTAGAGCCAGCTGAGGAGCTTTTAGCAATTGATAACTGCTGAAAGAAAGAGAATTTGTTGTTTGTTGTTTGTTTGTTTTGTTTTGTTTTTCTTTTTTTAAGGGCATGGTCCTGTACACAAGAGGATTTCAGTGTCACAAATTAGAACCAATGGGTTTTAAATACCTGATACAGCCAAAGTGGCCAAGAACCTAAGGCAAGATAGACAGGCCACGAGACTAGGGAAACCTACTATTGCTATTCTTCTAAAGGAAGACATCCATAAAATGACCCCTGATGATATATTGCTATGTCCATAGGTCAGTGCCTTGCTTAGCCTCATCAGAGAAGCTTCTTCTTGCGGTACATGGGAACTAACACGGAGACCCATAGCTGGACAATGTGCAGAGAATGGGGGACTTTGGAGCACTCGGTCCTAAATGGGATGGATATCTTCATCACACCCTTCCCTCACATTTGCCTCTCAGGGATCATCTCTCAAGGAAGAGGAGGCGGAAAGCTTGTGAGAGCCAGAAAGATGGATAACTCTAGGGAAGTACAACAGGACTGACGTACATATCAACTCACAGACTCTGTAGCAGCAGGAACAAGACCTGCACAGGATTAAACCTGATGAGCTCTCAGCATTGAGAACAAATGGACACAGGTCCCACCCCTAAACAAGAAGCTATTCGCGATTGACACCTGCTGGCAAGAGGTCATTAGCTTTCTCTAATGGAGTGGCATTCGGTGTATCAACCATACCTCAGGGCAAGCCTCATGCCCGGGGGGAATTGACGAACAATAAAAAAAAAAAAAATCTCCATAGTTTGTTTTTCGGGTAGAGTTTGTGTTTCATTTTGTCACTTTTTGTCATATTTGTTGTTTGTTTTGCTGCTAATTTTTGTGTTTTTGGTTTGTTTTGTTAGAGAGAGGGAAAGAAAGAGAGAGGAAAATCGAAGTTGGGAGGGTAGGGAGGTAGGGAGGAACCTAGGAGTTGGGAGAAGGGAAAGAGGAACAAAATATGTTGCATCAAAAACAAATTTTAAAAAGTAAAAAAAAAAAAAAGATAAAAAATTTTCTTTGCATCAAAATAAAAGAGCCAATAGAATGAAATAATAAACACCATAGGAGGAAAGAAATAGACGCAAATCATGCATGTGATAAATTCTAGACTATATAAAGGATTTATATAACTCAGCAACACAAAACAAATGGATTCAAAATGAGCCAAACAGCTGAATAAACACTTCTGCTAAGAAGATATATGGATGGCCAAGAAGCACACGAAACAATACGAACATCACAAGTTATTAGGCAAATACAAATCAGAACCACAATGAAATAGCACCCCGTGTCCCTCAAACTAAAAACAAACAATCAGGCTATAAAGACTCAAGCGCTACTGGGGATGCAGAGAAGAAATTAAACCACACGCACACTGTTGATGAGAGTGGAGAATTCCGCAGCTATTGTGGAAAGGAGAAGAGTTTATCAAAATGTAAAAAAAAAAATGCAGTTGCCATGTCATCCAGAAATCTCACTTTTGGATTGTATTTGCCACTTTCTCATTGTTGGGACCAAATGCTCGTCAGAAGGAAAACAAAAAACAAAACAAACAAACCATAAGGGAAGGAGGCATTAACTGTCTCAGGGTTCGGAGGACTCTCAGTCTGTCACGATGGAGCAGCAGGCAGCAGGACTACACAGTCTGCCACGGCAGGGACGGCATGGCAGAGCTGTTGCCTATTGGCAGCAGAAGCCTGCGGTGGAGGACTGGAAGCTGAGGCAACAGGCATGTAGCAGTCAAGGACAAGTGGGTGCTAGTACCGGTTGGCTTTTTCTCATTTATTCTATTAGGCTCACAGCCATAAGAAAGTGCTGCCTACATTCAGGGATGGTCTTTCCCTCTCCTGTATTAATCTCTGGAAATGTCCTCACAGACACACCCAGAGGTGTACCTGACCACTAACCGTCTAGGTCAGTGGTTCTTAACCTGAGGGTCTCAACGCCTTTGGCAAACTTCTAGCTCCAAAAGTATTTACGTAGCAGTAGCGAAGTTGCATTTATAAAGTAGCAACAAAAATAATTTTAAAGGTGGGGTCACCGCAACCTGAGGAACTGTATTACAGGGTCGCACGTTAGGGAGGTTGAGAAGTACTGTTTCCAGTGGGTGATTCCAAGTTCAGTCAAATTGACAGTGTAAATTAACTATCACATGCATAGATGTCCCAGACAATTGAAAGCAAGAATAAAGGGGAATAAAGAACTAGTTTTTAATGGGTCCAGAATTCACACATGACAAAGCATTGTGGAGACAGTTGTGATGGTGCACACGAATGTGTGTGTGTGTGTGTGCATTTAATAATGGTTAGGAAGGGCCTGAGGCTGGGACTCCCTGGCATAGCATCAGTAAGAACTTGGGTTCAGTGAGCTCGGTGGCAAATGCCTGTAATCCCAGAACTCGGGGGAGGCAGAGGCAGGCAGATCTCTGTAAATTTAAGGACATCCTGGTCTGCAAAGTGAGTCCTGGATAGCCAAGGCTACACAGAGAAATCCTGTCTCAAAAAAACCAAAACCAATCAAACAAAATGACAAAAGGACCGATGGAAGGAGTGGGGAAAGGTCTAGCCACGTGTAGTATGTTCACCTGTGATCTCAGGACTTGGCAGGTGGAAACAGGAGGGTCAGGAGTTCAAGGTCATCATAGCTCCATCATGAGCCTGGGAGGAGCAGGGGCTTGAGGCCACCCTGGACTACATAAAACCCTGCCTCCAAATGAGAAAGAGGGAAAGGTGAAGAGAGACAGGAGTTGTTGAGAAAATTTCTGCAGGACTGGTAAAGAGAGAACTTATTGTACGCTAAGGCTCTTCACTGCTCAAATAAAAATACATAGGGAAATGAGTCTTAGACGGAGCTTGGTAATGCCCTCAACAGTCAATTAGTAGAGACTCCGCCAAAGAAAAAAAGAGCTCAGTAGGTCACGTGAGAAGACCATCTCCTCAGACTAGTAAAGTCACCGTTCTATATTGAAGATCTCAAAACAGCGAGACACAAGACACTAGATAATTAGACAGTGCAAATATGAATGCACGGGATGTATGCTACAAAGATATTCTAGGTTTTCAGTTCTTAGCAAGTAGCCAGCGAAACAGAGGGTGTGGTATATGAGATGATTTTAAGAAGTGCACACCACGAGAGGCTAGATCGCCATTAAAATTTGCAGAAATAGACTCAGCGTGAGGCTGAGCCTAAATTCAAGGGCACAGCCTGGGGCAGCAGAAATGTCCATGTAACATCTGGGACAGAAGGAAGGGGGCAATGGAAATGGAGAGCCTTCTGTCCCTCTTTTCTGAGTGCCTGGCCAGGAGACCAACATGGGCGCACACTTGTGATCCCAGCACTTGGGAAGCAGAGATGGGTGGAGTTCTGGGGCCTGCAGGACAGCAAGACTTGCTAAACAGGCCAAAGAAAAGAGTGAGAAGCTCTGTTCCAAAAAAAACACCACCCAAAGCTGACCTCTGGGTGCCCACACAATACACATGCATCCCCACATACAAACAAACCCACATGTATACACACAGAGGCACACACATACACTCACCTTTATTTATCACTGACACAAAGCACAGCCATGATGTGCCAGGCAAATGATGCTGGTACAAAACAAATTCTTTCTCATGGAGAAGCAGAGGGAGACAATGCGTATAAGACATTTCAACATAAGACAGCTCTGATAGAGAGGATCATGTACATGCATGCAAACACACACACACTTGCACAAAATAGCTATAGAGAATTATGAATATTACAAACAAATCAGGAATAAGACTGACAGAGGGCCAGGAGACAAATTTGATCTGAGAGGACTTAGCCTCAGTATGCCTCAGGTTTCACCAAGCCCTGTGCAGACTCACCCTAGTCATTTACTGCTATGTGCCTGGCCTTTGGTGGAATCTAGAGCTGCAAATTCCTCCACAATATGACGACAAATGCAAGCAAACTTTGAATGGGGAACAGGATCAATACAAACTATGAGCGATGACGAGACCGGAGGATATGAGAAGTGAGCACAGACATCTTTAGAGTCTTCCTGATTGTCCGTGTTGGGTAGCAGATTTCATTCAGCAACCTGGCAGCCAGAGCAATAGGAAAATATTTCCAGTGACATCACAATCATTTTCAGAAAGGAGTGAATAAAGCCAGCCTTCCCTGAACTTGAGAGTAGAAATGGGCTCTGTCAGGCTCAGGAAAACAATGCTGAGCCTCCTCACGGGACATAGCCAGGAGCATGATATGTTCATTGTTACAAATACTCCTCAGTAAAGATGTTTACTGAAATATTAAAATAAGCACCAGAGATACAAAAACAATACCCTGCTTCTCTACTGTCCATAGGTGAGAGAGAAGAGGACGTATACCATCTAGCACAAGACAGCAAAATGCAGGCCAGACTAACAGCACCCACTGATGCCAGGGAAAGGTGAACAGAACTGCTGTCACTCAAACTCCCCCCTCCCACAAACCTTTCTTTTTAAGCTGCCTAGGCAGAGAGGAGGTAGAGTTTCCTTGTGATGGGCCTCAGTGCAGGTCAGTCATGTTACTAAAAGGCATCTTCTTCTACAGCCCTTGAATATAGACGTAGGGAACACGCTCTTCCCATTCTGGAGTAACCCAAGGAGAAATGCCGAAGCCCATGCCTGCTGATGCACTGATACCAAAACCAGCTCACCTGGGGGGAGAAGTCACTATATCTTCCCATTCGCTCTCTGTTCAAGAGGGCTCCGCCACACTGCTGGCCTAGGGACCACGGGCCAGGAAAATGTTGCTTGCCTTCTAGAACGATCCCTAGAAATATCTTTATAGTCTAATTGCCCAGCCTCCCAGAGTTTCCTTGCTAAAGAAGCCTCTGCCTCGTGCTCTCTCCCTTGTGTTACTGCCATTCTGTACCTCTGGATGCACATGGTATGTGGGCTTCCAAAAATGCTTTCGCCCAGGAAAAGACATAGCAAGCAAATCAGAATTAATCCCAAAGTCTGTTCTTGGTTGCATGGACGCTGCCCGGACACACTCTTCCCGCCCAGATCATCTTTTGGTTTACCAGGGCTCGGCGGACAGACTCGCCTCCTGTTGGCAGGAGCAGCTGTCTGAGGGGGACCCAGGTACTCTTTGTCCCTCCCTCTTCTGAAAACTGAGAGGAGGGCTCAGTGTGGCTTCCTGAACCCTGCCATCACCCCTCTCTGAGGAGTCAACCTCACAGAACCGGTTCTCTGAGTGTGTAGCAAGGTCCTTCCAGAAGCACCCAAAGCTCCCTCTAGGAGGAGCCTCATGCTCATCCTGCACTGGGCTGTTGGGTTGTTCAATTAACTCATTCCTCTCAAAAGGCTCCAAGTCATCTGCGTGGAATCCAGCCCCATCCTGAAGTGAGGCAGCCACAAACTGCTGAGGATTTGCTGTGAGAGTCCCAGCTAACACTGGATCTTTTTTTTTTTTTTTTTTTTTTTTTGAGACGGGTCTCATTTAGCCCGAGCTGACCTTGAACTCCCTAACTAGCTGAAAACAACCTTGAACTCATTTTCCTGCCTCAGTCTACCAAGTTAAGACAATGCTGAGGATGAAACCCAGAGCTTCATGCTGAAAAAGAAGCTGTCTACCTACTGAGCTAAAGTCCCAGCCCAATACTGGGCTTTAAGACAAACTACTTCATCACCCGTACTTGTTATCAGGCATGGCAGCAGGTGGCTGAAGTAGGAAGCTGGGAGATCACATCTTCAACCAGGTGAATGAATAAGAGAGAGCAAACAGGAAGGACATGAAGCTATGAATTCTCAAAGGCTGACCTTCGTGACGTAGTTCCTTTAGCAAGACCCCAGGTCTTAAAGATTCAACACCCTCTATCCCCCAAACAGTGTTACCAACTGAGTTCAAATGCATGAGTCTAACCACCACAGACAGATGCGGATTAGGGAGAGGGGAGGGGGAGAGGGGATGAAAGAGAGGTCTTGGATGGCCAGTTCTCCGGTGATATCAAGCCTTATGACCCATAATCTACAGCTATGCCTCAGCTGTCGATTAAGAAACTGGACCACTTCCGGACTCTATATCAGTCACACTCTGTCCATTCTGGGTGGCTGCTGACTACAACATAAAAGGCTTCTGGCTTTGCCATCCTGGTGTTTGGAGCTGAGCTATTTCTAGCTCGTGTGTTGCGAGGTGTTCAGCCTCACCTTCAGCCACTACGCTCCAGGCTCAGTAGCTTTTCCAGGCTGCCATGAGCGCTACCGCCTCCAGACAACACCAGCATCACTCCACATGAAGTCTCTCCACCATTCCAGATACACAGAGGCAGGAGAGATGGTGGCAGCTCCCATGGGCAGGAAGACATGGGGATTCCCCAAGTGGAGGAGTCCTTTCATAGCCTTTTTTTTCTTTAATACCTCATACTCAGTAGTAAAGAGGCAATGGAAGCCACAGTCTCTTACAAGCTTGAGGGCTTGTGGAGCACAGTTTTCCTCCAAAAAGCACAAAGCCTTCTCATTTTTGCTGTAAGGGCAAGGAGTCTGTGCCCACACAGGAAGGAAATGGTTCTCTCATCCACAGTTACTCTTGCAGCACTCACTTCATCCCCCCAAGCAAAAGCGTTAAAGGGGAACCAGGCCCCATCTAAAGTTAGGGTTGTACAAGCTATACAGGAAAGTGCCCATGCTAGGCTGGCCTCTCCCTGCCTATCACATGGTGGCCAATGGCCAGAGGGACCCTTTGTCCCAAGCTCCACCACAGGCTTGAGTTTAAAATCATAACATCATCTCCAATGTTACATGACAGATTTGGGGGGGGGTTGTCTGTTTGTTTTGTTTTATAGGTAGGGTTTCTCTGTGTAGCTTTAGCTATCCTGAGCTAGCTTTTATAGACCAGGCTGGCCTCGAACTCACAAAGATCCACCTGCCCCTGCCTCCCCGAGTGCTGGGATTACAGGCGTGTGCCACCATGACCAGATTTTTAATGTGTACTTAAAATCGTTAATTTGCGCCATATATTCATTAAAACACATATGAGTATGTCAATTATGAAATCTTTCATTTTAAATATTCCAAGAGTTCCCAAATGCAGAAGTGGCCTGGATCTATTTTGACTTTAATGCCTGCCTTCGTCATATAAGACACAAAGACACACAGAGAACATGATCGCCATGGCCAGAAAGCCCTGAATTCCCAGAGAACTCCCTTCATGTTCTGGCTGGTGTTGACAAATTTCACAAAAACTTGTTTAGGTAATACCCTAAAATTTGGGGTAGTTCTTTCAGTATTCAATAGCAGAAGCTGTAAAGGCCTCCCTGATTTGGTGCAGGTTGAGATCTTTAGCTAAAATCTTTAGAACCAGAACTGCTACATTTGTGAGGGGGAGAGCCAACTCTAAACACATTAAAAGTGCATTAAAGTTTTATGCATCCTATATATGCATGACCTGACGGCAAGTTCATGTAATATTCATAGCGTGCTTCTGTTTTGACTGTGACCTACCACGCAAGGGCAGGTATGGAATTCCCCGGCTGCCACAACGGAAGCGCCTCAGCTGCCCTATCCTCTGCCATGACGAATGAAGTCTCTGAATCTGTGAGCCTGAATAAGTAAGCCCTTCCTCCCTGTCAGGTGTCTTCTCTTAGGGAGAAACGTGTGACTAAGATGCCCATCAAGAGGTGAGTGATTGGTGAGGGAGGGGGCATACATACCTATAATTCAAATACATGGGAGACGGAGGCTGAGGAGCTGGACTTCAAGACCAGCCTGGACTACATAACAAGATTTTATTTCAAAATCCACCAAAGCCAAAGCACCACCAAGAACAAAGAAACAAGAAAAAAAAAAAAAAAGGAAAGAGGACTTAAGCAGATGGCTCTGTCAGTAAAGTGTGCGCCATACAAGCACGAGGCCCTGAAATCAGCTCATGGAATCCATGTAAAAATAGCCTGTGTGGCTGTGTGTGCTTCGTGGGGGGGAGGGAGGCAGTCTGTTCATTTAGCCAGTCAGCCTGGATGAGCAGGGAATTTCTAAGCCAGTGAAAGACCCAGGCTCTAAAACAGAGGTGATTGTCACCTGAGAAACCATACCCGAGGTTGACCTTTGGCCTCCCCTTTCCCCACAGAACTAAAGAAATAACAGACTGAGCTATGCCCGTATAATACAATACTAGTTACAAAAAGAATGAGCTGTTGACACACCATGTGAATGAATCCCAAAATTACGGTGTTAAGGCATAGAAGCCACACAGGGATGGCGCTTACATAAAATTGCAGAAGATATAAACAATCTATAGTTACAGAAAGTAGACGGGTATTTATATGCCTAGAGTGTCAGTGGTGGACCAATGAGAGATGACAAAGAGACAAAAGCATTATAAAAATAAATTCGGATCCCTGGGTGTTGGGCTAAGGGCCCAGCACCATCGTTTGGCTTACTTGAGAGATTCCTCCTTTTCTTCCTTCTGGGGCCATGCAGAGGTTGTGGATATTGGTCCTCACAACGGCCTGGATTACATCACTAAAGGCAAGTGTGAGAAACTCATAAAAAATTCATCAGCTTCTTGGTGGGAGAGAGTCTGGCCATGCTGGCTGCTCACTCTCTGAAGGCAGCATTTATCTGCTAAGTCCCCTCTTGGGACTAGAAGCCATAAGATCCAAATACACTGGGTATGTTTTTATGGCTTAAAAAAAAAAAAACTCCTTCTCCTTCTTAGAGAGTAAAGCGGTGGCCCCCGCTTTCTCAGAACAGAGAAAATGGCTGAGCAACTTGGATCCCCTCCAGTGTATTCATGCCCGAAACAAGCTGTGCACTATCCTAGGGTTCGCTGAGGAAATAAAATGCACACCCATAAACACATGCACACAGAGCAGCCAGCACTGAGCCTCCTCCCAGGCTCAGAGTCTGCAGGTGCAAGCTCCAATTACAGCAGCCGGGTTTCCAATACCTTTTCATTCTCAACAACAGCCACAGCCGGGATGGAAGAAGGCCCCGGAAGGAGAGCCGACCAGACCGGACTGTGGAGAACAAAGCCCGTCCAAATTTCGCTTGTGTGAGTCAAACCTGAAACCCAACTTCATTTTCAAAACCTCTCGTGAGAACTGTCCAATGCACGGCTTTGTTGGAAATCAGTGAGTGGCCCTGAGGAAGCCAAACACCTTGCAAAACAGGGCCAGATGCTTTTCCAACAGTGCGGTCTTGATGGCTGTTTTCACAATTGACAACAGCCTCTCCTTGCCCTGATGTGTTTTCCAGGGTGATGGTGACTGGTGGATCTTTAATGCTTCCATCACGTCCAGGCTGGGAATGAAACGCCAGTTGCCCTGTGTTTTAATGTATGGCTGATGAGCTTGCGGATGCTTCATCTTTCACAGGGGAGCAGGGGGCCCTGGACCACTCTTGGTGCCACATTTCTCATCCTCTCCCCCTGACTTCTCAGAACAGGCTCTGTTACTCACAGGGTACCTCTTACTTCTGTAACCAAGCTTGCTTGTCCTGTGGCCACAAAGGCGCAGCAGAAGAAAATCTTCCACAGCCACCTCTCCGGCTCTCTGCATTGGGTTGCTTTTCCAAACCCTTCTCCACCATCTGCTTTTAGCCACATACATCCTCAGAGAAGTGCTTGCATCAGGAAATGCTGACAAAAGGATGTCATAAGCATGCACTCCCGCTACATCATCACACCATTACCGTGTCTCCTTCCAGATCCAGTCAACTGGCTTGTGTTTGCCTACTTAATAAATTTGTATGTATATTCTTTAAACATATTCTTTTCCAGGCTCAGCCTCCACAGTGCTAGGATCATAGGCATGTGCTACCAAACCTTGTTACTTTCTCTGTGTGTGTGTGTGTGTGTGTGAGAGAGAGAGAGAGAGAGAGAGAAAGAGAGATGTATGCATTATTCCATGCACAGGCAGCAGGATGTCACTGTCCTTCTATTCTGTCACCCTCTAACTTCTCTTTTAACACACAGTCACTCTTCACCAAGCCCCAGCAATCCCTCCACCCCAGAGGTCACAGAAACTCATGCAAGCAAACCCAGCTTTTTAATGGGGCACTAGGAATTTGAACCATGTCCCGGCTGTTCTGAAGCAGACTCTCTTACCCGCTGAGCCATCTCTTCAGCCTCCAGACTTTTGATCTGCCCTCTGACGTGACTCCTCCACAGGGTGTGCAGTCATGTGATATGAGTGGCAGATAGGCTGACAGTAGAAGAAACAGCCCTTTCCACACATTAGCACCTCATAGCAGTCGGTTCTTATTAGGGAAGAGTTAGGTTAGATTTACTCTGTAAGCTTGTGGTCACATTTTCATCAAGTGATCATACATAACTTTGTCTTCTATGTGTTTCTGTTTAAAGGACATAACTTAATACATATTGTTGGTTCTTTAACATTAAACTTATGTCCAACTCAGGCATGCATGAAGCTTATCTAATGCAAGCATTTTCCTCCACAACACACAGCTTTCTCAAGCCTAGAACACTAGACAGCCCTTCAGAGCTGCACTCAAGGGCCACTGGAAACAGTCAACAACACAAAATGAGGGAAACGCCACAGCACTTGAAGACAGCTAAAGGGGCACTTGTTTGCAGTATGAGAGCTGGAACAAGAAGGCAAATGTGGCCTTAGTCAGCCTGAGCCGGGAACAAATGCATCTGCCACCTCCAACTTTTGCTGTTCTGTGCATGTCTACAAGTGCACACAAAAGCCCCAGTGGGTATTGGTTTGTGACTATGATGGAGCTCTGTCTAGCAGGAAAATCCCCAACTATTCGGTCCACAAAGAACAATGATTGGTGATGCCTCTGTTGTTTTCATGCAGTGTTATCGGGAAGATAGCAGGCAGGCCGTTACTTAGATTTCCCTTGTAAAGCTGGTGATTGTGTCTGTGTTAAAGACAATACCAGGGTGTTGCCATAATCCAGATAAAGCTTCTCCTCTGCAGCGCTTGCTTTAGGAATATGTGGCAGAAGCCTTGTGTCTTGCCTCCAAGATCACCTTTGAGATTGCTAGGTCTGCTTGAGTGGGGTCCATTTGGGCTAAAGCCAGAAGGTCCGATAGCGGCCTGGATTCCATCAGTAACTCTAGAACACAGCATACATGTTCTCATGTGCAAAAGGGAAAGTCCATGTTTCCGTAACTCCACAGCAGTCATTCTGTCACAGCTTAGCATCTCTGAAACGGCGTGTTTGGTTTCGTTTGTTTTTTTATGATTGTTAGCACGCCTCAACTTAATTGGCAGTGTTCTGTTTTCTTTCTGGGTGGCACACAAAATCAGAGTGTACGGCCCACCCGTTGGCCCCTGAGGAATGACAGTAACAGTGATGCCTACCGCGTGGTGTCGTAAGAGCAGAGCCACGCTGTGCTGCAACTCTGCCGGGTTGTGAAAAGGTAAACAAGGTGTAGAAAGATGGGCAGAGGTCAAGTGCTGTTGCTGAGAACCTTCATCAAAGCTACGCCATGGCTATGACCACTATGATGCCAACGAACCTTTCCCACATAACGATTGCTACAAACGGCTTATCTTAGTGGATCCTAACATATTTTGACATTTGAAAAGAGATTCCCCCAAACAATTCTGAAACCTAAGTTTCTCGAAGCTAGTTCAGGCCTTGTCCCCATACCTTCCATGTGCGACCATGAGGTTGCTTGTGACTTGATGGCTGGGGGGAATCTCTCCTCTGTATCCTTTATCTTCGTGAACTGTCCTCTTCTCATGTGTATGGGTGTTGTTCTGTGTGTCTTCACTCCAAACAGATGTTCCAACCACAGACTAGAAGCAGGTTTCCTTGTATATGTTGGTTTCTTGGTGGAAAGAGACCGAACTGCAAGAGGTCAATGGAGTCTCCACATGTGTTTGTCATGACGGGATACATGGAGTGCTGAGAGCCGTGAGTGTTTTCTTCTGAATAGGAATGTATAGAGGTAGCTTCTCTTCTGTCTTCTCGTACAACTGGATAAACAGAAGGGCACAGAAAACTGGCGTTTGTCAGGCTGCTTCTATGTGATGACAACTTAACGTAATGGTTTCAGACACCGGTAAATATGGTGGTTACCATTTCCACTTAAAGTTGTAGAAACTGACACTTGAAGGTAAGATGACTCGCTTAAAGCACTCCCGATCTAGTTTCAAATGGGCAGAAAGATCTAACCTGGGCCAGAGACCCCATCCCATTTCCTGGCCATCGTGGCTGCTGTGATATGTTCTGAGCACCACTCCAAACTTAACTGCTTTGTTCGGGCTATGTTTTTTCTACCATGAGGCATGGCTAAACAGCCACATACTAATTATTTGAGACATTTAAACTACTTTTCCATTAAACCACGCAAGGACAAACTCCTCCACCTCCATTTAAAAAAATAGAAAGGGTAATAGACTATAGCCTCTGTGAGACTCTTCTGTGACTTCCACTCTGAACAGCAGCCATTGCTCTTGGCAGCTACGGCTTTTGGAATGCTGAACAGTAAAGGCTATCCTCTTCTAGCACTAGAACACAGAGCTGTTAGTTGACCTGACCAAGGTCACACAGGAATCAGCCGTAGACCCAGTTGCGGTCAAACGTCAACGCTTCTCAGCCCTTCTCCCCCATCACCGGCAGAACAAGCCCACACTAAGTAAATATTTACATACTTAAATATCTTCCCAGCTGCATTCAGGACAAGAAGTACTCTCCTGTAGATGTACGTACATGTAAAACAGATGGGGAAGATGTAAACTTGAATTACATGGACACAGTCTCCTCTACACTGAACACGAAGCTAAGCCCCAACATAGCCAAGCCTTAGCACCATCATGTGTCCTTTGCAATTTTGTGGATGTTTTTTAATGCTTTGGACTAAGGAGGCTTTATGCGGTAGGTAGACTAGTGATCAAGTCAAGTCCTTCACCCCTAATCGACCATTACATAAAATAAATGATATTTATAAGGTGTAAGTCTTATTTTCCTTTGCAATAATGTTGAGTAATTATGGTATATCAGTCCTGAGTGGACTGCTGTTCTCATAACAAGTGTAGGTTAATATAAGATAGCCGATAGAAAGAATGTTCATAGAAGTAGAAATTTATATTTTCAAAATGATATATCCTTTCAAGCTTTGCGGCAAATCGAGCGAGGCCAAGTTAACGTAAACTCAAGAAAGAGGGGTTTTGAGATCTCACAAATCAGGGACATCAAGAGAGATGGGTCTGGTTCCCACAGTGTTGCCGCTGTCTTTCCCCACATCTGGTCACTGCACAACTCTGCATTGTAGTGTCCTGGTAGCGTCCTTCCCTACTCCTCCCTCGTGTGCTAAAAATACCCTAACTACTTGTTCTCAGAAAACTGAGGAGCCTACCTCCCATTCCAGTCCACTCCTTCCCAGGGAAGGGTTTTGACTGACTAAGTGAAGGAGCTACCCCTGAGGCCAACCCTCAGGACTGGCTATGGGCCTCTGGGACTGGGTCCTGGGCCCAGCTCTTCCTTCATGGAAGGTGGTTGGCCAATGCCGAATCAGGACTGCAGCCTCGCTAGGATCAAGCGATGGAGAGAGGGAACACTTCCTCTAGCACTGATGGTAGAGGAAGGATGAAAAGCTGAGCTGAGCCCACAGACGAGGGTTCGTTTATCTCAGCCCTCTCCACTGGGGAGTGACGGGATGATTGTAAGAAAGATCCAGTTGACCTGTTGATAGGAAGTGTTCCAGGCTCGTGCCTGACTTTCTAATTCCTACTTTCCTCTGGGTAGAGTGCTGCCACATGATACTTGATTCCCTGGGATGACTGGATTTGCAGTGGTTCCGTGGAGTGACTAACAACAGCATTAGTAGCGACACACTGTTCACAGTTTCTCCAGATTTCCAGCGCCTCCCCAACACCGTGTTATGAATTCTGCTTGCGAAGCAGCTGGCGCACGTGTCGCTGCAGAACCTTTCTGATCACAGGGAAACTGCACCTCAAGGGGCTTAAGCAATCTCCCCAAAGCCCCACAAGTAGTTTGTGACCTGGCCTGTAAGCTCTTGTCTCCTGTCCTAACTGCAGGGATCTGTTCACACTTGGCTGGGGAGTGGGGGGGGGGCGGGGAGGTGGAGCCCCATTTGGCGAAGATTGGGGAAGATGGATGAGGGCTCTTATGTCAAGCCCTACCCTGATTGGTTTTTAATGACCTTTATTTCAATGTGAGCAAAATAGCACAGCCTTCCTTGGCTAAACACTGTTTCAGGAAAAGCAGTCTCCTGAGTCCTGTGTACAAAAATGAACCCAACCAAACTCTGCTAAGCTGACACAAACTGATAACCTCCTAGCATCTTCCCTGGCTGCTACCCACAGAATGAGGCTCTGTGTTTTGGGCACCAGAGTGCAATTTACACAAATGATCACGGCCAATAGAAGTGAAGGCCAATGGAAAGAATGAGGCTGAGGGCCTCTCCTACCAGAACGTGCTAGGTTAGGACCACAAGAGCCAGGACCCTTGGTCTTTTCCTCACTACGTTCGCATATTCACAACTCCTCCTCCATTCTGCCACCTTTGCTATTCTCAGGCAGACTTTACTTAAACACTGTAAACACGCTTGAACTCTGGGTCTCACCATGTCAAAGGATCAAGGCCTTAAAACAGCAGTGGTAACACCCGGGCTGCACCCTGGGCAGAGGGTCGGTTAGCCTGGCATCCAGATGAAAACAAAGAGGATGAGCACTTCTTAAACAGAATATATCTGTTTAAAAACCACACCAACGTGTACCCGCGGTGCGTAAAAACAGTCAGAAAGGCGACATGCAAATCAGGGTACTGGCCTACCGTTCCACAGGGGACAGCCGCTGAGAAGAGGTAGGGGCTAGCCAACCCACCATCCCTCTTCCAAGGACCTAGCAAACCCTGAGATGGGCGTCTTTTTCCCATGCTCATATCCTGAGCCTCTCCCTTCCCTTCAATTCAACCCTGTTGCTTCACTCACTAGACAAATGGCTTGGCCGTTGGCTTAGAGCACGTTGGGGCAAGGCAGTGGCTTGTGGTGCAGACAAGCCATTTGCAAACCATTTGGAGGACAGATTGCGTCTGCCATAACTCACTTTCTTTCCAGGTGCTGGAGTGAAGCCAGACTTTAACGCTGTCTGGGACAGTTGATGAAGATGAGCTACGGAGAAGGTAGAAAGACCGTCAGGGAACACTCAGTGCTGAGGTTCTGCCCTTTCAGAGCCAGTCCAAACTCGGTCTATTTCTCAGTTGTAGGGACACCATAATCATGGTCCCAGGGACAGTTCCTGGGTGCAGGAAGCTGGCTGCAGACAGAAAGACAGGAACCTAGGGCAGCATTTTCATTTCAAGAAGCTTCCACACTGGCCAGGATAAGCATGGCTTCCCCTGTGTACAGAGTGTAGGGAGTTTCTGGGGGTCTGACACTTGCCCCCCAACCTTCCACCCCAAAGGCTGCTTCTGAGTTTTGCCTCCCCAACAGTTTGGAAATGGTTTTGGTTTTGGTGAATTTCTCTTTCACTCCCACGTGAAAACTGGAAGAGACGCTGAGGAAACACACTGTCAAGCTGGAGGTTTGTAAGCGGCTACCAAGGGCATTCTCTTTCGGCTGCTCTTAAATTCAGTTTTCCCTGGAAAGGGGGGTGGTGGTGCCAAGTCATTATATAAGTCCTGGGTCCACTTGACCCAAAGCTGAGGGCTTCCGCTAAATACAGGGTGTCCTGTCTTCCTGGAAGATGCCCAGAAGGAGACATCACTAAGAAGGAATGCATGGGGACCTGACCCAGACACTTCCAGACTGTTCTAAATGAGCCGCAGTGGCTGTGATGGTTCCTATCTCGCGCTGTGAACTGACATGGCTCTCCACTTCAGAGTTCTGACTCAAAACTAACCTGACAGCCATGGAAAGGAAAATGGCTTCGTGCCTGTGTGTTCATTTAACAATGCTTTGATCCCACTCTCCCCCTTCTGGTTTTCCTCTCCTCTCAGTGAGAGTTATTTTTGAGGTTATTTCCCTCTTCTAGAGGAGATCCATTCAAAGCAAAAAATTTAAATTAAAATTTTAAAAAATCTTATTTTGTTATCGAGGGCTTGGCTTACTTTTAGACTCAGGGGTCAGCAGGAATTCTTCTGGAAGTAATGTGGGACTCAGTCCAACCTGCAACAAGGTCGCTCAATTCTGTCAGAACAAAGGTGCCAAAATGTGCCTGGGCTCTTGTTATAATGACTTGTAGCCACTTATTTGGGAAATATGGTAAGGGCATTCTGGGGCCCCTCAGGATCCTCAAGGATGTTGTGGCAAGAGAGTTAAGTAATGGGGATGCTCCTTGGTAATCAAAACACCTCACATTGGCCCACCACACCATTGAGGCAAATCTTATCCTACTTAACTAAGCACCTTCCCCCACCCCCCAAAACACCATAGTCTGTGAAACAAAGACCAGGAGACAGCTTGAAATGCATTGAGCCAAGGCCCTGTTAGAAGCCATGTCCCTGAAGCTAAAGGGGATAGGATTTCTCACGTGCCCTGCTGACCTCAGATCCCTGCCCACTCTCTCAAAGATTCCTGGGGAGCAAAGGTGGTGTTCACCACTCCTTCCTCAGCTTTCAGCTTCAGTTCCACTGCAGGCCCTGGTGAAGATGGGCGAGGGATGGTTCTCATCAGATTTCTAAAGCAAATCTAATACTCAAGCCTTTGGTTTTCATTATCACAAAACTATTTTTGAGGCCCTTGAGATATCAGGAGCTTTCTTTGGCCTGAAGGCAAGATCTCTTCTTCTGTCTTGCCTGCTTATGGCAAAGGAGAATGTAAAGAATTAATGTTTAACAGAGCAGGGATTTCGGCCTTGGCTGGCTCTCGACTTTGTTGGCTGTCCACAAGTCTTTTGGGAGCTCTTCCCTTCTACTGTCCACCAGAAGCCACATGATCTTTTCTACGAACCAAGCTGAAGTTACGTAATCTTTTCTGGTGACCACGCTAAAGCCACGTGACATTTTCTGTTGTCCACGCTGAAGCCACATGATGTTTTCAGAACATACACTCAGCACCTCCCATAGTTCCTGGCTCAGCATGATCAACAAAAGTTTAGCAAATCAATGACTGACAAAATGAATTCTAGTCTGCAGGTAGTGAACCCTCACTTTTTAATTAACTGGTTCATGGGTGTAAAGGGCTTTGTTGAACATATGTTCCAGAACATGAGATTGCCCCTTTAAACTGTACATTTCAGTGTGTGTGTAAAACGCTGTTTAGCCATCAACACTATCCAGTGTCAGGACACATCCTCATCTTGGACCAATCTTCTTTGATTGCCTCTCAATTCTGTTCCTAGAAATCACTAATATGTTTTCTATCTTTATAGATTTAATTCGGGATGTATGTTTTAAAGGAAATCACATGACATATATCTCTTAGGTTAGACGTCTTTCACATAGCGTAGTGTTTTTAAAATATATCTGTGTTGGTGAACAACATTCCTTTGTATAGATATAAACATTTTATCCATCTATTCATTAGTAATTAAAAAATTGAGCTGTTTCTGGGGAATGACTATTATGAAGAATAATAAACATTGGTGTACATATTTTGCAGTGCCATGAATTTTCAGTTTTCTTGAGGACACATACTTTCGGGGATGCAATTGAGGGATATATTGGATTTGTGTTTAATATTTTGAGAAAATTCCCAAAGTATTTGCACCATTTTACAAACTCAGAAATGGAGATGGGCTCCGAGTTTTCCATTTCATCAGCACTGTTCATTTTGAAGCCTTGGGGACCTTGGACTGGAAAGGTGGTCATATGTTCTAAGCAGAGCTTAAAGGGCCAACTTAGTAGGAGCCCAGAAGACAGTAGAGTGAAGAGAAACACACTTGTGGAGGTCCAGCTCAGAGGTTTCAGAGCTGAACAATATCATCAACAGGGCTAGAGTCCATTCCTCCAGAGTCTGGCTGCCTTCTGCCTACATCTTGAGAACTTGCTTGTGGCTAAATTTAGAAATTCTGGTTAAATTTCTTTGATGAAGGAAATTTCAAGACAGCATAACGTTACACAGGGCTACAGTGGAAAGGACACAGGACAGAAATTTTAAATATAGTTTGAAGAGAAAAAGGAGCCCTATGAAGCTTAAGGTTGTAGCCAAGATTTGACTGGGAGAGGCTGTAATTAAGGAGATTAGTTTCCTGCTCTGCATTGGAACAAAGGGAAGGGTGTCCCCACGGCAAGACCTCACCTAGTTAAGCTTCCAGTTTATAAAAGAAAGCATCAAGAGGTCTCTGCTCAAAAAAAAAAAAAAAAAAAAAAAAAGAGTTCTCTGCTCCTAGGACACTGCTGCTAATGTTACTCAAGGGGGCCAGGGTCCATCTCAAGATGGCAGCCAAGCTTGGCAGTGTCATCCACCTTGTGCCGGCTTTAAAGGCATGGATGATGCAACAAAGAAGGTCGTAGATTCTTCTTCCAAAGTTTCAGAGAGCTGCTGAGGCCAGGCAGCATATGGTAGAAGGCCCTCTGCAAAGCTGTGAGAAGCCATTTCATGAAGCTGTGAGAGTGAAAAATGGGTTGCAGTGACCCCCCCCCCCATGATGTTGGAAATGTCATCAACTTTCTGTTACTATGTAACATCTAAAAACAGGGATAGGTATAGCTCATAGTTTGGGAGGCTACCATGCAAACAAAATCAGGCTCTGCATTGATTTAGTTCCTGGGGAATGTCCTCTTGGCCTTTATATTAGATGTTCTTCTGTTGCTGTGATGAAACACTGTGATCAAGGGGGCTTATAGAAGGAAAGGTTTATCAGGCTTATGGTTCTAGAGAGATAAGAATCCATCATGACAGGGAGACATGGAAATCAGCAGGCATGGTCGTAGCAACAGATGCTGAGAAAGATCACATCCTTAATGATGAGAACAAAGCGTGAACTGGAAGTTGGGTGAGGTGATAATTCTCAAGGCCTGCCCCCAGCGGCAGACTTCCAACAAGACCACACCTCCTAAGCCTCCCCCAAATAATGCCACCAACTCAGGACTATGTGTTCAAATTCCAGAGACCATGGGGAAATTTTCTCATTCAAATCACCACATTCTACTCCCTGGATCCCATCAGCTCATGGCCATATCATAAGACAAAATGTCCAACTTCAGAAGTCTCTATAGTCTTTCACAGTCTCAACACTACTTATAAGTTCAAGTTTCTTGACAGTTGAGGTAATTTCTTGACTATAACCCCCTACCAAATAAAAAATGCTCACAGCCACCTATAACTCCAGCTCCAGGGGATCTGATGCCCTCTTCTACCCTCCAAGGGCACCTTCACTCACACCTGACACTCATACACACATAAACACCTACATACAATTAAAAAGGAAAAACATTTAGAAAACTATTTATATACGTTCTAGGTTATTCATATAATAATTATATATTAATTCAGAAAATGCTGGAATATTTCATCTAACTGGTCATTTAATAGTTGTGTGCCTAATGTATAAGCACATTCTTCTAAAGAGTAGGTGACCTGCAAGGTCAAATACTGCAGAAAAGTCAAGGTGAGGGGCACCTTGGGATAGTCCCACGCTCTGCTGGTTGGAACAAGAATGTTCTGCAACGTACTAATTTCAGCCTCGTGGGAAGACAGCCAGGGATGCTGAGAAGTTGCCACTAGAGAGACTATTTGTTGTGAAAATTAGGGAAATCGGATAGTGATTCTTCAGTACAAAGGAGTCATAGAACTATGTCACACAAGGGAAACCTGAGCTTGTTTGAGGTGGGGAATGAGAGCAGGAAAGAGGGAGAGCCTGAAACAGCTCGAGGAAGAGTAAGTAACAAACCTGGCTCTCGGAGACAAGAGAACAACCTCAGTGGGAACTTAGGTCACACATAACTCAGAAAAATCAGAAAACCTGGTTCCTCAGAGGAGTGAACAACTTTCACAGGGACCTTGCAGCACCAAGTCATGAATTATTGATAGCTATGAATTCTTAGCAGCTGTAACAAGAACAAAATACCCGAGTACTCCAGTTCAGAATTGGCTAAGATTATATTTTATTCTATTATAGCCTTCTTCATATTTGGAGGCCAATCATCTTTAAAAAAAGAAAAGTAGGAGAAACATGTGTGTTTTTCTAAGAATTATTCTCATCTGCTCTGTATCATTTGCACATATTATGCTATTGCACATACTATGTGAAGTCAAATCTGTATGTCCAGCATTGTTTCATCTGGCATAGATGGACCTAGGACACTCCTATTCTAGCCACACAAAGCCATCTAGGTGTTCCTTCTAGGACCCTGAACCCGGAGTGATGTGATCAGCACCCCATTTTGCAATAGTTTCAGCCTCCAGCCATCTCTGCGTAATAAAAGGGCAATCTGTCTCCATCTTTCTTAGGCAACCCTACCCAACACCAAGCAAAACTCATTAAGACTCCCTTCCCAGAAAAATAATATTTTGATTATGAGAGAAATGAAATTATGAAAGAAAATGCTAGTGTTTCCCAGTTACACGGGGCAGAGGTATCCTGTGACACAGAGGACAGTGAGCAGATGCTGACTGGTGGATCAGCCTGCCTCCCACACCCTAACCCCTCCAGAAACAAGCATTTTCTCAGTAAGCACTCGTAACCGCTCCGAGTTCTCTGGGTGTCTTGTTATCCCCTGAAGTATTTTTCTGTTTATGTCTTTCATTCCCTCCCCCCTCATGAATTTCCTCCTTGTTTTCTTTACTGTATCCTGTTGTAATAAGAGGATTTTGTTCCCTCAACTGATTTGGAAAACTTCCTTCCTGGCATTGAGATTCCATCTTCAAATGTCAAAAGGAGAGATAATGGTCCATTGCTGGCTGGAAGGAGGGACGTTGAGGAACAAGGGGATCTGTGGTCTCCTCATGAGGGCCAAGCCCGCATCTACTTCACAAATGCTGAGTGGTCCAGTGTGTGTCAACAGTGGCCGTACTGTTCACTCCCTCAACACCGGGGCATTAGCATGCAAGGTTAGCGCTTTCAAAACTGTCAGTATTTTCTAATCCATGCACTCTTTTTGACAGCTCAGTGGGTTTTCTAAAGAACTTAATTGCTCAAACAGAATTGGATTATGAGCAAATGCCAACTTTCTTGATTGAAATCCACCTCTCCTGGTTTATTGCACACCCACATCTTCCCAAGTCAGGTTTTGTTCAACCACCTCTTTGTCTTGAGACTCTCAATATATAATAAATGATGTTTATAAACATCTCTAGGGAAATGGCAAAGCCATGTATCTTAGTGTAACTTCCCTGTAAAACCGCTCATGACAAGGGTTTATTAACCTCCGGAGGCCTGTTTAAATAAAACCTTGATTTCCAATGTAACCTGCGTGCCAATAAAAGTTAGAAATTTGTCCTTATGAAGACTTACAGGTGGCTAGGAAGATGGCTCAATTGGTAATGTGCCTGCCCCATAAGCATAAAGCTCTGAGCTCAGATCCCCATAATCCACATTAAAGTGCCAGGTGCAGGGCAGAAGAGATAACTAAGTGGCTTAGAGCACTTGTTGCTCTTGCAAAGGACCAGGGTTCGATTCCTAGTACCTACATGGTGGCTCTCAACCATTTATAATTTTAGTTCCACAGACTCTGACATGCTTTTCTGACCTCCACATGTATCAGGCATCTGTGGTATATATACGCAAGCGAAAAACTCAAATACATAAAATAAATAAACGAATGAATGAATGAATGAATGAATGAATGAATGTAAAGCCAGCTGCTTGTGAGGCATGTGAGGCATGCCTGTATTTACAGAGCTAAGAAGACTGAGACAGGAGAATCCCTGGGTCTTGCTACCTATGGAATCCAGTGTAGTCAAATTTGTGAGTTCCAGATTCATTAAGAGGCCCTGTCTCAAAAAAATACGGAGATTCAAGTGGGGACTCAGCATTGATGTCTGACCTACACACACAAATACATACATATATACATACCTACACACGAACATGGGGGCTCTGCAAGATTGCTCACTCAGGAATCAGGACACTGAGGCCAGGAGCCCAAATGCCAAGCCCCAAAGCACCCCCACCTTAGAGCAATGTCAGCCTGGGGGACAAACTGGCAATCCAATGTTCGTTTTAGGCAGTTTCTCTACCTTTTGAAGTAGGAACAAAAATATAGAAGGCCATCAGAACATTTCCAAAATGGAAACAATATCCCTTCCTATACTCCAACCCCCTTTCAGTCTCTTTAACTCTTTGACTCCAATGAATGGGGAAACTGACTAGACTTGAGTCAGTAGACAGAGTAGGGTGTGAGTCCTTCAGCGAACTGACCACAGTTGCATCTATGTGAGGGTATCTGCTGCATCTCATTCATCCACCCACTGCTCTGTGAAGTGTTCATGGGCTGAGCTGCTGTTATCTGCTAGGCAGCAAGTAGGACCAGATCCTGCAAACAATAGAGACTCTCACAATGTAGTGTTGGAGACAAACAGATAAAGACACAAACTACAGTCTGGGTGGTGGCCAACTTCTCTTCGGTCAGAAGGAAGGCATCCCAGGCTGAGGGTATCACTTAGGGAGTAGAACTTGGCAGGTTTGGAGAGCTGCGTCCTTCCCAGTACCTAGAACAGAACTTGTGGAACTTTCACACACATGCAAGTCATCTGGGGACCTTGTGAAAATGCAGATCCCGAAGCTGGAGGTCAGAAAGGAGGCTGGAAGTACACCTGGCCCCAAGCCCTGGGTGATGTCAGTGTGCTCTGTGGGACATTGCAGGGGCAGGGAGGTGGGGAGAGGAGGAAGGAACTGCAGGGAAAGGAGGGTGAAGCCAGAGACCAGCCATGGCTGGAAAGCCATGCCAAGAACTGGGAATGTCCTGGAAGTACACATGGACATGAAGGAATAACAAACGGACTCTCCATCTAGTGGCTGCCGTGAGCAGTCTGCATGTTTTGGATGCTCTCAAATCACTTTTTCAGGGATGCTTTCTCAGCCTTGCACAACCTGACTGGCCTGTGTTGCAAGTTAGCACCAATTTGCCCTTCTGCTAACTTCGCTTGAACTCTCACACAGGGAACCATTTTGTCTTTCTCTGCTTTGAGTTCTCAACCTGAATGTGCCTACTATCTTGGGCTGGCCCTGGCCTATAGGTTTTCTGTGAACTTAGGTCTTTGTTGTGTTTGCTCTAGGGCAGAGGTTCTTAAACATTAGCCTGTGCCTGAGTCACCTGGACACAGATGACCAGATTCCCACCCCAGGTGTGTTAGGAGGGGGAGAGGAGGTAGAGGGTTTTCTTCTCAACTCTATTCACAAAGAATAGAGTGTCTGCTGGCCTGGGACCCTCACCTTGATACTCATGGGTCTAGAAGAAACAGGCATGGGGCAAAGTAGTTTAGCAGCTAAAGGCAGAGGCTCTAAGCGGCTGCTCAGTCTCTTCAAGCCACACAGCAACACAAGCCTTTAGCTGGAGAGGCGGTCATAGTACTGTTCCCCAGATCCAAGGGGAGGTCACTTGTTTTAGTGTGGATGGAGGACTGAGCAATAGCAAGTCAGGAGCATCATTGACAAGAACTCACCTCACCTGCTGAAAGCCCTAAATAAAACAGCTTAAAATAATGAATTTGGCCTCCATGTGTTTATTTACATACAGACTAGGCCAATGTGAATTTAACTTTTTGTGTGCGTGTATGCATATGTGTATGTATGGTCATGTGTGTGCGTGTGTACGTGCGTGTGCATGCAGCCATACCGGAGACCAGAAGAGAACATTTCCTGTCTTACTTTATCATTCGCTGTCTTATTCTCTTGAGACAGGGTCTCTCACTGACCCTGAAGCTCACAGCTTAGATAGAATGGCTGACTTGTCATCAAGCTCCTGGGATGCACCCATCTCTCCTGGCCCCTCTCCTTAGAGCTAGCTTGCAGAGTCACACTCAACTTTAACATGAGTGTTGACAACCCAAATTCAGGTCTTCATCTTGCACAATAAGTGCTGTTCCCCCACTGAATCATAAGCCTACCTGCTAATGAAGAACCAGCCTGTCTCCATCTTAGGCTTGAGAGTCATCCTACAGTAAAGACAAACTAGGATCATTCCTATTTATGATTAAACCTCTGATCCTCAAGGATTGGGCTATGCCCACCTATAACCTTAACTACAAATAGTTTTGTACTGCCTGTTCCAGGAAAAAGCGATCATGTCTTTGTTTCAAAAAGTTAATCAGCCAGGTGCTATAGCACTCAGGAGGCAGAGGCAGGCGGATCGCTGTGAGTTCAAGGCTAGCCTGATCTACAAATCAAGTCCAGGACAGCCAAGGCTACACAGAGAAACCCCTGTCTTGAAAAACAAAAACAAACAAAAAAGTTAATAATTGTCTTGAGACCCTACCTTTATTCCAAAAAGGTTGCTATGACTACCTTGTTACAACCTTGAAGTTAGGTCTTTGTTTCAAGTGATCGCTATGACTAACTTGTTATGCTTTTTCTGTTCCTGTAATCCCACCTATTTTGCCTGCCAAATCCCTCATTTGGAAATGCCCTGCTCTAAGCTATATAAAGTTTGTCTTTCTCACATCCAATGCTGACCTCTCAAACCAGCCTTAAGAAGAGGTAGCCATGTACACAAATTTTTAAAAAAAAACTTCCTTTAATTAATTATTTACTTTAATTAATCTGGCCATTATGACTTGAGTCAGTGATCTTTCGCTTCCCATCTTTGGAATTAACACTAGCCCTTAATTTTTTTTAACATTTATTTATTTTTATTCTATGAGTGTTTTGTCTACATGTATGTAAGAGTACCATGTGCATGCCTATTGCCCACAGAGGCCAGGAAAAGGTGTTACAGACTCTGGAACTGGAGTTACAGGCAATTGTAAGTCACCCTGTGGATGCTAGGAAGCCAGTAAGTCCCTCTTAATTGTTGAGCCATCTCTCCAGCTCTCTCCTACCCAACTTTTAAAGGTAAGCTCTCACTGTGTAGCCCTTGCTGGCCTAGAGCTCACCCTGCAGATCAGAGGATAAGCGACTTTGTTTTTACGCAGGTAAAAGTTTTGAATTTATTATTGCTCTGTGATACCTCCAGCTTGTTGTTATTGATGGCGGTGAGGATGATGGTGAGGATGGTCCCCATTTAGTTTTGTTCTGGATAGCCTCCATCATTTGTGTTTCCATATGAAGTTCAGAATAATTTTTAATTTCTGTGAAAAATCGTGCTGAAAATTTTAAGGCAAATGAGTTGAATATACAGAATGCTTTCTGACGCATAGCCATTTGCACAACATTAATCCTGCCAACCCACGAGCATGGGAGGTCTTACCATATTCTGGTATAGAGAGATCTACTTGTTTCTGCCTTCCAAGTGCAGGATTAAAGGTACATGCTATCACACCCAGCCCCCTCAACCTTTCTGGAATTATAAGAATATCACAGCTCCTGCTACATTTTGTGGCTACAATTTTAAGTATCATTTTAATTCATGAAAGCGCCTGCTAACTGGTTTATTTTTTTTTTTAAATAAGTCTTTGGATGGTCACATGAGATAGCACAGGCAATAACAAAAGTTAGACTGTGCAGAAATTAGAGCCTTCATACATTAAAAAAAAAGTTCAATCGCTTTGGAAGCCTGGTCTTTATCAAAAGTTAAACATAGAATCACCTCAGCTAGTTCACTCCTAGATTTCAACTAGTATACAAAATGTAGGGTGGGGAGGCCTGTCAATTGATAAGTAGCTAAACAATGTGTCATGTGTCCTTCATACAGGGCAGTGTGTGCATCTGGGGCTAGCGAAGTCGGCCAGGCTTCCCCTTACATAAAGGGCATTGCACCAGCCCTCAGTTTCATTAGCATGGCTCAATGCATGTAAACAGGCTAACTCAATGGATGTTTCCGTCTTTGTTTTGTGAGTAGAAGGCCACCTGCAAAAACAGAGCCTTGTTATGGCAAAAGACGAGGTTCTGAGCCATTATTATTTCAGAAAGTACTTTGTGTGTTTCTTGCTAATGAGCAACACAGTGAGACAGCTGAAACAGACATTCTTAAGACTTAATTTTAGATCAACTTTTTCCCCCCAAAGCTCAAATCCTGTATCAAAATGCCATTAATCTTGACGTGTATCTACAAAGGAATAAAAATTAATTGTAAAAATTACCTCAGAAAGAAAAGTTGTTTAAAATGAGTTAAACACAATGATTTACTTGACAGGCAAGATAATCCAGGGAAATTTATTTAAATGATACCTGAATTATTTCAAGAAGAAAATTAAATGGGCCAATTGCTTCTTAGAAGTCGCAGTATCTTTTGATTATAAAAACAATAAATGTTATTTTGAAAATGTTCAAAAACATCAATAAGCAATGAGAAGTAAATATTAACAGTTCTAATCCCTTTGCCCGAGAATTGTTGGGGTATAGAATCTGTAGCACAGGCGCTCATTCTCCTAGGAGAATAAAAGGCTCAATGAAGAATGTCCCTAGTAAAGAAAATCAATTTAGTTTCTATTATCCGCTCTTCATCAACAACTTAATTTTCTTCCCATACAACCAAAAATAATCCTAGGGGCTGGCAAGATGGCTCAGTGGTTAACGCCTATTGCTCTTGCAGAGGAACTAGGTTCAGTTCTTGACACCCACATGGTAGTTCACAACCATCCATACTCTAATGCTTTCTTCTGACATCCGTGGGTACCAGGTACATGTGCAGTGCACATACGTGCAAGCAAACTACCCGCACACAAAACTAAAGTAAATAAATCTAAAACAAATTAAAGATAATTGAATCAGCCCTCTAACTTTTGAGAAGGCTTCGATTTATATAGGCTGGTTTGTACGACATACCTGAGTCAGCCTAGTGCTTAGTTGAGAATAAGCCTTTCGCCTTTAGCTCAGCACAGTAAGGGAGTTATTTACAGTGCATCCAAGGAGAGGTGGGTGAGCATGTCTCTATAGGTGTCTCTTTTCTCCCTACCAACATGCTTGTCTAAGACTATCTACTGTTTCCCTGTGGACTCATGAACAAAGCATGGGAACCTGGCGGGAGGAAAGGATAGATCCTTCGCTGGTTTTTTTTACAGACTCTCAGTCAAGCATTTCCCCGGCTGTGGTTACAGCACTGGGTTTCTAAGCCTCTTGAGAAGTAATCAGTTTTGATCATTTTAAACCCCAAAGTAAATTTTCCCTTCTGGAGAATACTCCTGTTGCCAACACAGGTTAGTCTGGCCCTATTGAACTATCTTTTCGTGCTACGACATCCAAAAGTGAGGAAGAGAGAAACCTGAAATAGAACTCACAGCCTGTCTGCAAGGATGAAGGTTCTGAATTCCTCTACTCTTAAAAAAAAATGATTACGTATTGTCTTGTTCCATGCTTATTTCACTACGCAAGTCTGGTATCTTCAAATTAGTGTAAGGCCCTTTAGAGACAAGATTTTCAACAGCTATTTTTTTTTTTATTGCAACTCATATGTTTTACTACTTTCTACGATAACAAATACAACCAAGGACATATTATGCTCTCAGTTATATTTGCTTTTTGATTCATAATAAATGTAAATTCTATTTAAATATTTGGTGATTGTAATTTATGGGACATTTCTAGTTGGGTAATTTTTATAGGTAGCTATATTTACTATTCCTTAGTGTAAGTTCTAACTATACAACCAAACACACTTAGAGCCAGGTGTTTCAAAGCATTGAGGCTTTACCTGTTATCTTCATAACCTAGGAATAGTCAATAAATCCAACTGTGCCTCATTTGTGTGTGTGTGTGTGTGTGTGTGTGTGTAAATTTAAAAAAAAACAAAATTAATCAAAGTACATAACACTGAGGTAAACTCAGTAAACGTTACCTGCTGTTGCCACCACAGTCACAACCACTGCCCTTTGCCCAGGAACCCAGTCCTCCATCAGCTGGAAAGGTGTTCTCTCCTCTTCTTGCAGAACCATCTGAGGAAAAAAAATGAGGCATCATGGGAACATCCGAAAAGGTAGCTAGATAATCTAAAGCACCACGGAGTTCATTTGTGACACATCCAAGTTCCAAGAAAATGAGACAATAGCCCATGAGGTGCCATGTGAAACAGGTCATTTTGTCGAGACATGCTGGCTTCCCAGTGGCCAGTCCCTGCTAGCCTGGGAACAGGGTACTAGAGAGTTGAAAGAAGATGTTGTGCCTGGGTATGTCGCCATCTGATTCCTGTGAGCTTTACAATGTGGGTTATTTGTGATTGTGTCAGGTTCCAAAAAAAGTAGAAAACATGTTAGAAAAATATAGATTGAATTCAAATGATCAGGCCCCTTTACTAATACTTCATTGCTGTTTTATAAACAACCACTAGATATTATTTGCCACAGTTGTTGGGTTGGCTGAGGCATCCTTCTATGACTTTTGTCTGTGGTTACTCAGGAGGCTGCCTTTAAGTGAGAAAGCCAAGACAGCTTCCCTCATGCCTGAGAGTTGGTGCTGGCCAGTAACTAAAGCCTCAGTTCTCTTGCTGAGGTCTCTCGTACACCCCTACATGAGGCTAACATCTTTATAGCTTGCTTGCCTCCAAGTTCCATATGGGCAAGAATACAAAAACCTCTAGTACTTCCACAGTGTTTCAAAGGTCAGACAGGGAGATTGCAGGAATCAGGAGCAACGCCTACCTTTGCTTGGAGGGAAAAGGCATCTCTTGTCAGTTAATCATGGCTGTGTAACAAAGTATGGCAGGATCATACTAAATTCCCCTCATCTATTTATTAGGCTTTCAACTGTGGCACTTTCTCGTTTGTGGCATTTGTAAACAGCCCCCTGGTTTCTTTCTGCAAGTACTTAATTTGAAATGTCAGTGACTTGAAGAAAAAAAAATGCCTATCTTTCTCACTCTGAGAGTTCAAAGATTGACAGATGAAACGAGGAATATATCTGAAAGCCAACTTGGGATAAATGAAGAGATTGTCGTAAGGCAAAAAGCCAGACTGAGTGTGACCACACCCTTGGAGCCTCTTTTGAAGGTTCCCTGCACAAGGAGATTGCGGGGTGGGAGGGATGAACAGATATGGGCTGGAATGTCTAACGAGAAAGCTCTTTGTAAACATCCAGGGTGAGGCAGAAGCAGGAGCCTCACACCAGGCTTCTTGAGATGCACTGAAGGCATCTCAAGAAGCTCTTGGCTTCTGCTTGACTTTGAAGAATTTCACAGTTTAGACAACTCTAGATTTCTAAGGGCCATGACCCATTGAGCAACTGGTCATTCCTCAGGTACCTAGGCTATAACTCTTTCCCCCTGGCTTCTGGGATACATCTGGAGAAGTAATATGGCCCCAAGAAAATCTGTCTAAAGAGGTCTGACTTGCTTTCCCTGAAAGGTGGATATGAAGGTCACTTCAGAAAATGAAGTATGGACAAGAAGGGGAGAAGTGGAAAACCCACGGGGAAATACACCTCTCTGAGGGTGTTGAATCTCTTGAATGCTGTTTCTGAGCTAAAACTTGGGGGTCACAGAGAGAAAGTGTGAAGGGCTAGTAATCCCAGAATCAGAAGAATAGCATGACAGTGTAGGCCTGTAACCCTAGCCTGCCTCTGTACACAGTGATTTGGCCTACAGGAGACCTCAAGAATAGTCTTTAAAAATCCCAAATTAGGAAAAGCTTATATTGAGGATGTGTGTGTGTAGACATCAGTGATAGCCATTAGCGAAAACAGTGGCCAGGAGTTTGAAGAAGAGTAGGAGCGCGTATGTGGGAGGATTTGGAGGGAAGGAAAGGAGTAGTATAACTATGTTATCATTTCAAGTATGAAAAATTTTGATAAAAATTTAAAAACCCCTTCCTCGAGAATGTAGAGGAACAGGTCACACATGGAACTGCAGGTTTTTCTATAAGTCAACAAGTTATCTGTGGGACACAGTCTCAAGTAGACCAAGTGATTTCAGGCATTCTCGTAAACGCTTGTGCCTGACCAGCTCAGGAAGTGCATGGGTGCTGTCACATGTGGGTGCCTTTCCTTTTAACGTTCGCTTTTGAGCTCACAGCTTCCTTCCTCAGTCATACGTATCAACCCCCTAACTGCCCCCATTATAATCTATTTAGTACTCTTCCTGCTTCTCCACGGCTCTATAGTTACATGTGGGGCCATCCATGTACACACATCCACACGAGGTGTTTTGTTTGGATCATTGTTTACTTTATTAAAATCAGCCCACGCAACACATTACCCCAGCCGCCACTGTGCTGACTCAGTTGACAACGCCAGCTGAACTCCTTGCTGGCCAGCACCGTTCTAATCCATTCTTCCTCATAATGGTGCTGCCCCCTCTCAGGGATGAGCTATAATTTATTCAGCCATTTCCCTATGACTAGAAACATTTCCTATCTTTTACACAACCATTTGTACAGTGAGAAACACAAGAGATTCTGGTGATTTTTCTTCCCCAGAGAGGCATTTCTGGGAAGGGACTGTTGGCTGGGAGAGCACGGGTTTTTAGTTTAGTTTTGGCTTATTTATTTTGTAGCTGTTTTGTGTGTTGGTTGTCTGGCCAGATACTGAATCTAGGGTCCTGTGTAAAGCAGGCAAGTGTTCCACCATTGAGCTGGGTCGCCATCTCCCTTTTTTAGTTCTGGGACAGGGTCTCATAGAGATGCCCAGGCTGGCCTTGAATCTTCTCTCTACCCCAGATAGTCCTTGAATTTGCAGTCCTCTTGCCTCAGCCTCCCAAATGTCTGGTGTTAGAACCCCATCCCTCCAGGCCTGGCTGAAAGCACGTATATTTTAAACTTTCCACAAATACTGCTGTGACTAAGAGTGTAGCATTTCTTGTTCCATCCATGCTCTGTGGCCATGCTGCCTTTCCCGTGGCTTTGCCAGCACTAAACAGTGCAGACTCTTCATATTGTAGACAGCATAGACTGTAGCACATTTGTAGTCCCTTTCCCCTTGGGGAATCCTAAGACCTCTCCCTGTTTCTTGGTCATTACATAAATAGCCCATGCATGTTTCTTATCCGTTCCATGCTTCTTTCATCAAATTACAATGAGTCATTATATATTATATAAAAAAAAACTAAACATATTGTGTGGGCATATGCCCTCTCTAACTCTGTCATGATCTATTGTACTGTTCTGCTCCTCTTGTCTTAGGACGTTGTCATTTACAGTCCACTGTTATCTATCTATCTATCCTGGAGGTTTTGACGTGCCAGCTCTGATTAGACAGACTCTCCTGCCTCTGCATGGTACCATGTTACACACTGGATTTCCTTGCAAGAGCTCTGCATTACTTCATGCATTATCCACTCAAAGATCTGAACTCTGTCACTGAGTGTGTGCAACAGTCAGGAGCCAGGACACTGAGATGGGTGACTTGGCTACCTGGCTTCAAGTAAGCACTGAGAAAGTCACCTGCCCTGTCTCTAGTTATATATATTTTTTCAAAATGGCATGCCTTTCTCCTGGAATTTAGATTTTCCTCTAAAAGTTTAAGATCACTTACCCCAATTACCAGAAACAAACAGACAAAAAAGCCATCTGCTCTGTCATCCCTGGTAAAACACACACACAAACAGGGAACCCTGTAGCTCATGCCAGAGTCTTCCCACCCACCACCATGGCCCGTATTTCCAGGACTTCAGTATCATCTTCCATTCCATCTCTGAGTATCTAGCATGGAATGATTTTTTTTTGCTTATCACTATTTTGAGGTCATTTTTTATTCCTATTCTAATTCATAGAGTAGAGAAGAAATAACGATGTTTTCAAATAGTTTTGTATTCCTATGCATTTAAAAAAAACTGCTGCTAATTCTGAGAGATTCTGATCGTGTCCTTTGGGATTTCTTGGTTTACAGTCACATTGTGCTCAAAGCAACGATTTTTATTTCTTCCCCAATGATTACTCACAACTTCAAATTTGTTGCCAAAAATTTTTAAACTGTAGTATCTTTTAATGCTTTTAGTCATTTTAATGTTTGCTCTTTCTGCTTCTTTTAATAATAATAATAACTTGGTTTTTCAAGACAAGGTTCCTCTGTGTAGCCCTGACTGTCCTGGAATTCACTGGGTATACAAGGCTGGCCTTGAGCACATAAATCTGCCTGTCTCTGCCTCTCAAGTGCTGGGATTAGAGGTGTGCATCACTGCCCAACTCGTTCTGCTTCTTGATCCTCCTTCACTTTTGCTTTTTATCTTTTAAATAACCCAGACCTGCTCACAGGCACATACAAGTTGTATGGACATTTTTATATAAATTTAAAATTTAGTTGTATGCACTATTACTTTTTAGAAAGTTTTGTTTAGGCTTTCTTTATTAATTTTTAAATTTTTGTTTTATTTTTAAGTGTGTGTATGTTTGTGTGTGTGTTTTCAAGTCAGAGTAGGTGCCCTAAGGGTGTCAGACATCCCTGGAGCTAGAATGACAGGTGATTGTGAGCCGCCAATGCCGATGCTAAGAATTAACCTCTGGTCCCTTGTGAAAGTAGTATGTACTCTTAACCACTGAGCTGTATCTCCAGCCACTCTTTTTAAAGTTTTTTACTTATGTGTATTCATGTGTTAGTGTGTGCCTGCGTGCATGTATGTGCAGGTGCCCAGGGAGGTCAGAAGATAATATAAATGATAATACCTTTACCCTTTGAGTTTGCTGACGTTTTGGTTATAGCCAGGTCAGTCTTCAAAAATTCCTTGCAGATACATAATAAGCGATTAATTTTTCTTTTCTCTGTTAGGATTATAGGAAGGGGCTATAGTGTTATACTGACTCATCCATTAAAATAAAGACTTCAGCTGTGTGAGGTTAGCCATACCTGTCATCCCAGATAGATGAGAAGCTGAGGCAAGGGGTTTGGATACTTAAAAAAACACGGGAGGCAGGGAGAGAGATGTAGGTCAAAGGTACCAAGTTGCAGTTATATAGGATGGGTAAGTCTGGAGATCTAATGTGGACTGTACAGACTCATGCTGTGTGTGCTTGAGATGTGCTGACAGTGTAGTTTAGGTGTTCAACACACAATTGCTTATTCCAAATAAGATGGTAAGTATGTAAATTTGATTGACTGTAGCAATGCCCCTATCTATGTATACCAAAATATCACTCTGTATATGTTAAATTTATTTAACTTAAATTGATACATAATAAAAGTGTGGTTTGGCAGACTTACTTTTCCAAAATGGCTTCCACAGTGTAACAGCTTCCATTTCATATACTTTTCAGTGTGACTGGACCACATCCATTCTCTTCCCTTTATCTTTGGGCTCTGTAACTCCTTTCATGACTGAAATACGGAGGAATTGTGCCAGGTCAGTTCTCAGCACTGCCCCTGACTGGCTTTGATCTACTTTCTATGCTAATTAGGTCCCCAGATCTTGCAGTGACTTTGTTCTGAAGTTCTCTGCTGAATGTGCAAGTTGAAGTAGCTCATGAACATCTTTAGGTAAGAAACAAGTGCCACAGGCAAGCCAGGTCACTGAAAACAGTTTACACACAGGATTCAAAGTTGGATTCAGGATACAAAATAACCCCAAGGGAACATCCTGAGCCAGATGATAGTAATGGTGCCCTAGGAGAGGGTGGGGAGAGGCATTGCTGTGCCTCTTTTTCAGAAGCTCAAACACTCCCTTTGGTGTGAGAGGGTTCCTTCTTTAAAATTTACTTTATTTTCTGTGTGTGTGTTTTGCCTATGTGTGTCTGTGCACTGTGTGTGCAGTTCCTGAAAAGGCCAGAAGAGGGCGACAAATCCCCTGGATCTGAAACTACAGCTAGGCTGTGAGCTGGCCCTGGGAATTGAATTCACCCTGGAGGGGGAGTTCTGACATTTGAAACAGCATATTGCTCTTTTTTAACATTCTGTGTGTGCACAGGACTTCCCGTTCCCTGCACCAGCACCCTCATGGAACTGTTAGAGGAGCCATTCACTATGAGGTCAGTTCATTATAGAAGAGACAATTAAATCCGTATCTGACCCTTAACTAATATAACTATGCCTTTTCAGCTGCAAGAACCAAATAGAGTCCAAGCACATTCTTTGGAAGATCCAAAATCAATTTCCAGGACCCACACAGCTGCTCACAACCGCTTGTAACTCCAGTCCTGGGGACCTGATATGCAATCCTGGCCTCCAGTGGCACCAGATTTACACATAATGCAAAGACATATACAAAAGCAAACTACTCCTACATATAAAATAAAATAATAATAGGAATAGTGGTAACAACAACAATAAAAGTTTTAAAACAACAACAGCAAATGGTTGGCCTGAATTCAGCACCATCACCCAGGAGAATTTAGCTGTCACCTTGCTCTTGGTGCGTTCCTGGGGGCCCCCTTGTTTCTGGCTGCCCCTGGATGGATCCACCCGCTCTGTGTCTTATGCACCTGGCCTTTAAGCCTGGAGCCCTCCCGGATTTCCTTCAGCCTCAAGAACATCCTGTGAGTTCAAGCATTTCAGGATGGGTCAGGTCACCTTTCCTTCAGCCTCAGTTTGGTATTTCCTCCAAACTTAAGGAAGAAATAAACACTTTCTTGTGGTCAGAGCATAAGGACAGCAAGGAATGCACTGCCTGAGCTGTGAGTATAGTTCTACAGGGCAGTGAGGAAAGCATGAATTCTCTCCTATGGTGGACGGAATAAAAACCGGCAGCCATTCTGAATAAATACACTGTCCACTTGATAGATCAGTCTCCATCAGGTTCACAAACAATAAGTTCATTTATTTTCTTTCGTGGGGGGTGAGGAGAAGGAGAGGGAGGAGGGGAAGAGGGAGAAAGAGTAGGAGAGAGAGACTAAATGTGTAGCACAGGCTGAACAGAAACTCACAATACAATTCAGGCTGGCTTCAAACTCACAGTAATCCTCCTGTCTCAGCTACTCAGGTAAATATATATATATTTGGCTGGATGAGAATTGTTCATATGATTGGAGGATGTAATAACAGGAGGATGGCCATCAGAACTAAGTTGCTTTCCATTTGAAAGTATTCCAGGCACTGTGATGGACCAGGCACTGCAGGTGCAACAGTTGCTACAGGACGGCACCAACCAATCAGAGCACAGCTTAAGATTAAAGGTACAGTGCAGCCCTCGGGGCTTCATATATGCTGCCCACAACCCACACTACCTGCTAATTCATACCATTTTGTATTTCCAAATCCTCTTTTCTCTTTCCCTTCCCAAGCTGAATTTTGTTCACTTGTGCTTTTAGATCACAGAGCTGTTTCTCCACTTACTAGGCACAGTGAGTACGAAAATGAGTCACTCTCAAAGGGAGCGAGGATCCTCTGGTCCCCAGGCAGCCCCACGGATCCTTGGAATCCTTCCTGCACAATGTCCTGGCCATCAGAACTGACTTGGTTCGTTCGCTGTCTAAATACTATGACACTGTGGTGCTTCTCACTATTGAAACTTTGTCAATCATTAGTAATCTCATGGCTCAGGGCATCATTAAATTTTATAATTTTATACCTGGAAAATCTTCTTACAGAAAAAGAAACAAGGACTGATGAATGGACCCCTGTTCAGTAAAAAAAAAAAAAAAAAAATTTGTCTTTTTTTTTTAACATTTTCCTCTGGCCTTAAAAGTACTCTTAGGAGTTCTGCACTTACTATTGTCCCCTTCCTTGGACTTTGTGTCTATTTATCTTGTCTTAAAATAGAGAACTATGACCTGTCGTAAATAGATATGACAGCCCTTTGTCCCAAGCACACTTTCATCTAGCCTTTCCTATTTCTCCTTTGCTGGCATTGGCATTGGGTTGCATTCTGACAGCTCTCCCAGCCTTTCTCAGGCCCTATCCCATGTCGTTCTTCCTAATCAAGTTCTTACATATTTAATCTCTGATAGGCGCCTGTTACTCACAGGACTAAAGCAGAAGCTAGCATTTCTAGTTTCAGGACCAGCAGGCTGATCCCAATAGTGTGAAACCCCAGATGGCAGAGCATGCTTGCTTCCTTTGGCTCCAAGGTCCTCACTACAGAGGGTAACTCCAGACCCATGGACCCTCACTTGTGCCTTTCCACTTCTCTTTACTGTCATGCTGCAGATTCTGAAGACTTCCTAATGAGGAACCGTGTGACTTTGCTTTGAAACTCCCTGTGACCATTTCCAAGGGCAAACGGTGCAGATGCAGGGCACCTCTGTGGGTTCATATCTGCCCTGCCTATAGCCCAGCCCTGTTCATTCACATCAATCCATATGTGATGCACACTCTGGCCTACTCACCCCTTCCTGGGGCATACGATGCTTGTTATCCAGCTCAGAACATTCTCTGGGGTTGTTCTGTATCCCGAGCGCAACTTCAGAAATAGTTTCTTTTGTAAAATGTTTTCAGTGATGGGACTTGAAGGCCCTTGCTTCCTGCCCAAAGATGTACTCGAACTTCTGATGATTGGCACGTTTAGCAAAGATCTTCAGTGGTGCTGATGAAGATGAAATGTTATTTGAGCCTTTAAGGGTAGATGGTTATAGGTTCTATAATGTGAATAATTTGTAGGAGAGGTATGGGGACAGAGAAGGATCATGCTCACCAGTTAAGAGAGTTTGGCTTTAGGGTAGCTTGGGACTTACATGTTGGTGACCGCTGACATGTGGGTCCTTTACCCTAGAAAAGACATCCTTTGAGACAAATGGAAGGTAAACCAGGAGCATCATGGATGGTCTCCCTCCATCTCCAGAGAGGTGATAGTACACTCGGCCCTCATGGCAGAGATAAGGATGAGGCATTGTTTAGCACAAACTGCTGTCTGTTCTGTCCCCAGCCCAGCAGCCAAATAGCACCAAGGAGGAAAACTCCCAGGGTACCATCTTGCTGCCACATGCGTGCTGGGGCCACAGTCGTGTGAGGGATGGGTGGGTGGATGGAAAATAGTATTAATCTAGGGACAAGCTAATCACTAATCCCTTAGAACAACTGGTCTCCCCAAAAGGAATTTTATTGAAAGTCACACAGTATGGCGATGTGAACACAATAGTAGCTCAACTTGTCAGGGCTATACTTCTAGTCCATCTCCTTGGAAAACTAAGAGAAAGTGAGTGAGAAGGGGACCTTATTTTCTAGGGGACACAGCTACTAGGAAAACCAGTCTGGCCAGCCTGGCCTGATGGCTGATACTGATACTGTCAAAGGCTTAAATTAAGACATCACAAACAGGGAACTTTGAGATCTGGGGCCCTCTAAGCACTCAGACTGGTTAATAACATATTCCCAGCTCTTAACCCTCCATGCAACTCATGGCATGAGCTAAGTGGATCTGAATACAACATACAAGGCTCTTCTCAGACATACTCAGATCTGGGGAGGAATGAGTTCCTGCTCTTACTAGACATTTGGTTCCTGGGTTACAGCTGAAGTCAATGTTTCCAAATGAGGATTAATTGGACTGTGTAGGAATGGGGGACGTCAGAGAAGTTTCATAATGGCACCTCATACTCCTACAATGGACAAAGACAGCAGCCGGAAAGCACTCATTACTCAGTGGATCATCTGAACTCTGGACGGATGTTCAGCCTCCGTATGGGGAGGAGACGGCTACACCTGGATATAGAGCCACAGAAGTGGACATGGAGAGGCCGTCCCTCCACATCACCCAGTTCCAAACCTGACACTCCAAGGCACTGTGGCTTGTGGTTCACCAGGAAGCCTAACCTTGTCCGCTCCAGCTACCTCACTGTGGATTAGTGACAGGTGCCCATAGGGAAGACGATCCGAGGAGATCAGACACTTGACCCAAATTAAAAGGGAGTGTCTTCACACTCAGGATTTGAGGGAAGTCAAGTGAGTGTCCCTGTTTTGGAGACCCTGTTGTTCAGGATCTGGCCAAGGCTGTCTCTCCGTTGATGGTGAGTACTTGTTTCGGTGACTCTCTTAGTCTTTGACTTAAAAGGCCCAGAGGGATGGCTACTTAAATATGATCCCTGTTTTACAGGACCTGCTCTTTGCTGGATGGGAGTGAAAGTTCACTGGGAAGGAAACACCTTCTCTACCTAGGAATTTGGCTTCTCTGGACTTTACACACCCAACCTGGCCAGCAAAACAACTCCCCTCCCCCATCTCTTTCTCTCTTGCGCCTTTTCCACTATATTCCTGCAGCAGAACATTTGTGTGTTTGTCCTTAGGTCACTTGGCATCACTGATGATTATGAATTTTAAACTCCCTTGGGCAAAAAAGAGTTTGAAGAAGTGGTCTCATAAGTCTAGAGTCACTTCATAAGGGAGCACCCAAGACGGCAAGTAGAGGGTGGGTTGAGGTGAGGCAAATGACAATTTGTTCTTTTCCACTGAGGACCGAACATAAATACAATCTAGAGACATGTAGGTTATGAAAAGCTTTCGAAGCTGATGTTTGAAGTAGGGTCTTTTTTCTTAAGGCCTGCTAAGCTGCCAACACTACCTTAAAGGAATTGAAGTTCACCTCAATGCCTACAGATGTTTCCATCATTGGCAGCACCCAGATCTTTCCCAAGTCCTTGCCTGTGTTCCAGCCAGCCCTGACTGTGGCCATGAAACAGGGGCTGTAATAGAGACAGGGGTGGTCTTTCTCTCCACTTAGAACATCCGCTTCTTACACTAGTGCAGGGGAGAAGCTATCAGAGGTAAGCTAAGATTGCTAGGGTCTGAGTTTATCATGGGAACTACAGCCCCCTGAGGCTAGTTCTGCTGTTTCATAGCAAAGAACTTGGAAACTGTAAATTGGCTCAAGCTAGCCTGTTTCTCTTGGGTGACTGCATCTATAGCAGTTTTTCTTTAGGACAATTTCTACACTGCATTTTGTTTTAACTCTGATTTCCCCACTGATTGTAAGTACGTAGAAGTTGGGGACTCATGTCTTAGACATGGACTATCCTATTGAAAGTACTCAATAAATGTGTTATGTAAGTGGTGCATGACTGGATAGTGAATGCTTAGATTGTTATCCATTGTTGTGAAAATTAAATGTTGTAGCCAACTCCCCAAAGCTTATGGGGAAAGGAAGGGTTGCCTCGAGAGTCAGGCTTAGCAACGTGTACTCCCTTCATGTCTTCCCTGGTCCCTTTTGATCTTTAAAGTGGAATGTACTGAAGGCGTCTGGTGCTCATCCCAGACTCTGGGCTTATAGGAAAAGTTGCATTCCATGCTTTGCCATCATTAGAGAAGACAATCTAAAATCTGCACATAGCAAAGTGCTCAAGTAGGGTTTGTGGAGAGCACATACAAGTTCCTGCTTGAGGAAGTGAGGAAAGGTTCCATGGGAAGAGAAATGCCTCAGGGCTTCCCAGAGTGCTATTCCAGGTAGCAGGCAGTGGAGCAAGGGATCTTCCTGTAACCAGTTGAGCTTGTTGGACCCGTTGCTTTGTGCCCAGGCTTGGTGTTTGCATGCCAAATACAGTTAGTATATAGGCTCTGCCAGAGCTCAGTGCATCAAGTGGATGCAGGCAATGGTAAGTGAACAGTTAGGATGGCCAACACTGACAAGAGCCCAGACAAAAAGACAGATAGGTTGATATGGGAATCACAAACAGTCTGGTTTTGGCATGTATTAGGGACACCCCATGGAACAATGACCCTCTTTCCCACCAGTGTTCAGGAAAAATAAGATGAGTGTAAGTCATAATAAAAGCTAATAAGTCACTTTTGAAATGATAGAGACTAAATTAGAGGCTAACCATAGAACTTGGAAGACAGCTCTGGAAGGCACCCAGCTGGGGAGATGTGGGTAGCGCATATTCACAAACAGAAAAATCTTGGGGCACAGAGCAACCCAAGGGCTTCCTCCAAGACAGAGGAAGAACAGATTTGAGCCTACTCACCGCTCTTTCCCAGGTGTCCCTTCTGAGACTCTCATGGGCAGAATGAGAAAAAGATGGAATATGGTAGGTAAGATTGCATTTTAGGAAACCCTTTCCCGGGGGTTATAGGGCCCTGAGAAAGCCTGCTCCCCTTTAACATGGGTTAAGGAGCCACTGCTGTTCTTTGTATAGGAAGAACCAAGATGTGGAACAGGCTCGACGGACAATGAGATCCAAGGGTGAAGCCTGAGAATGGGTGATTCTCGAAGAATGGAGCTAAATGTCATTGCCATGATAGCAACCACCACCACCACGACTAAAAATTGCCCAAAAAGAACTCACATGGCTTATGCAAGGATGGGATCACATGAAAACGGAGCTATAGTCATCACAAGCTTTACCCTTGTGACAACCGCAAAGAAGGCATCAGCACGGTCTTCCTTTTGCTAAATACGAGTGTGCTGGCTACAATTTGCAGAGTGAACCTTTACGAAACGTACCTCCTCCACAATAATCAAGGCAATTCTAACTTTCTTGAGGTCCTCCATCTCCCCACAAAAGCCAAGCGAACCAGAAGATGGGTGTCTCCTATGAGGTGCAGGGGTTACCTAATGGAACATCTGTAAAGCAGGCAGCCCATGGCAGAGTGGGGAAAGAGGTGAGATGACCCCCACATTACAGGGCCAGAATGCCTTGATCTATACCAAGAATTGCCCCATGGAGACATGTGTATACACATCATGCTAAGCACCTGTACTTAGCTAATGAAAGACTTGGAGCTGAGCTAGTTTTAAGAAACAACCGAGGCCAATGTGATGTAATGTATATACAGCAATTTCATCTCATAAGGCAGAATGCCTTCAGAAGTTATGTAGCCGAGGCTTTTTTTTTCTACAGATGATTTTTTTATTAAAGTCAGATGAAATCTGTTCCCTGTTGCGGCATTCGGTCGTCTTAGAAAACCCACAAATACGCTGGGGGTAAACGAAGGATGCAAGCAAGGCCAGGGTAATTCTTCTGAGTCAGAAGGAATTCTTTAGCCATAGGTTCATTGCCACAAGGAAACCTTGAGAACGCCAGCCTTCATTGTGGGGATCAAGAAGTAAAGAAGGAGCTTGGAGGACCAGCCCCCTCTCCTGCCTACATAGCTCTGTCAAGACATATAAGAGTTCAATTGAATCACAAAGCCCACGTGAGCTGGCTGAGTAACCGGGAAAGGCTCGGCCTTGAATTCTCCCTAATGCTTCCCACCTGCCTCTGCAGAAGCCTCCTGGATCTCGTCCACAGCCGAAGAGGCTGGCTCCCAAAGAGAAAGAAGGCCACAGGGTAATAGGCCCAACACTGAGAACACTGCCGCTCTGAAAAATCACCTTCTGCCTGCCAGTCAGCTTCCTTCCGGATCTGGCCCCATCTCTTCTGTCCAGTGGGTCCTCTGCAACATCAACTCGTATTGCTGTCCTTCTACCCACGTCCTCACCACACGCAGCCTGTCATTCCTGCCCCGGGCCTGCGAGTTCTCCTTTTCACCGTGTCCCCTTCCAGGTCCAACTCATGTTCCTTTTGTCAGTGAAGCTTTTCCCAGCAGCCCTGGCAACGCCTACCACCTCTTCCTTTCTCTTGCTGTCAAAGTAGGGCTAGAAATGAATTCGTTCTTGAGAGAGAAGGGTTAACATCAACTGCTAATGTACCCGAAGAGAACATTGGTATATTCCAAACTGTTGTTATAATTTCTTCACTTAGCGGGGTGTAAACAAAGCCTACCCCTCCTCCTAAGGTCACAGTGGCAAATGGCATGGTTCCACCAAACTTGACTCTGCAACCCCAATAGATGTGAGTCCCCTCCCTAGACCTTTCCAGACTATGTACTTCCAGCCCCTCCCTGAAGTCACACGCAATTGGGACGTAACTGCACACAACTGGCTAGGAGGAAATTCATATGCTAGAGAACACCCCTCCTGTGAAAGACCATCACAGTCAACAAGCCAAGCTGTGGTGATGGTTTGCAAACCAACACAGCTGAATTCAGAAAGATGGCGCCAGTTTGTGACAGTCCCGAATGACGCAGGGTTGCCTCTGAGCAGCAGCGCACCTTAGCCTTTTAGCAAGGACAGTGAACATGGTTTGGGGGGAGGCAGCTGCAGAGAAGCAGTGTGTGTCTACTATTTGCTGACTCTGGTCTAAACCACTCAACTTGAAAGTAGTGCATGATGCAAATTACTTTTGGATTGTCTCATTTTGTTCAAGCATGTGCAGATCATATTAGGTTTCAGAGGAGACTGATAGAAATGATGTCATAGGGAGATGACATAGGGAATCATTTGTCATTCTCAAGGGGCCCCTCAAACTCTCCATTATTTCTTGGGTTTGGTTTGATAGGTCTCCAAAAGTTAAGTCCAAGAGTATCCCCAGAAGTGATAAGGTTTCTTGGTGCCTCTCATATACCCATATATGCCTACATAAGAATATACATTTTACACCTGTATATTTCATACATAAACCAGGTTGCTAATTAATTCACACCTGCAGTTCTTTCTCAGCCCAAACTCTTGTTTCAACCAGGCTCTCCCTCAGAGGAGTGCATAGGTAAGAAGCTGAAGTCTGCCCTTCATGGTGGGCAGGACTGGAATCCCAGCACTTGGGAATGAAAGCAGGAGAATCAACAGTTCAAGGTCAGCCTGGGCCACACAAGATACTGTCTCAAAAGGTGGGGATGGGGGCAGGACTGGGAATATAGCTCAGTTGTGCAAAGCTTGCCTCACGTTTGGGAAGCCCTGGCTTTGAACATCAGCACTACGTAAAATCAGATGTGGAGGCTCACAGCTGTAACCCCAGCACTGGGAGATGGAGACAAAAGGATCCTAAATCAAGGCCATCCTCACACACACACACACACACACACACACACACATGTATATATGTACATTTCTCCCTCTCTCCCCCTCTCCCTTTCCCTATGGCCTGGTTTTCTGACCTGTTCCTCTAAATGGCAGTAGGAGCTGACCTAAGGGGTTGTGGTATAAAGCACTTGGTCATTATTTCCATCTTTTCTCTGGTACCTTAGGATATAAGGCTTTGCTCGAACACTACAACAGCCTGAACGGGACAATAGAGTCTGAATTGAACTTGGTTTTAGCCTTTAAAGAATGCACTACATTCAGCAGCATAGAAAAGCCCTTCACTTGGCTTGGCTGACCATATGAAATAGCCCGGAGTTTCTCTTCTCTTATACATGGCACCTGAGCCTTAGCTCCGCTCCCAGTTTAACGCTTACTCACTTTTTCTATTTCCCTTCTCACTTTCTTTCAGCAGGTCACATGTGCAGGGGTTGTGTGTTTGTGAATAGAACAAGAAAAATCCCCAGTCTAAAGGCGTTCAGCGGAGTTCTAAGTGAGTTCGTTTTTATTATTGCACGTTTCATGCAAATACATTTCTCCCGCACCTCAGCCTAGGGCTCCAGCGCCAGGAATGCTAACAGCTTCACCAGGTTAGAGCCAATCCCCTAGGGCAAGGTGAGGCTGACAGCACAGAGAGGGCGGGACTCAACGAGGGGCGTGGCCTTCGTCGGATTCGACCGGGCTAGCTTGTCTCCTAGCCCCAGGGACACCCTGTTTCAGGAAAGAGAAGCTTTTGTTGTAGTGGGCCAATACTGCCCTCCCCGATACCCGAAAACCGTGAACGTAAAAGGCTCGGCAGCCTTCGTTTATTCCCCCTATTTCGATCGTTCTGCTTTTGCTAATACAGAGTAGCCACACCTCCCTTGTTTTTTATTGGGTAAAGTCGCCGGAAGAGTTGCTTGAGTGTGTTTTTAAAGCTGCTCACGCTGCTCAGAGTTCGTCCGTCCCAGGTGGGAGAGGGTATTTAGGCCTGTCTGAGGCGAGCCAGTCTGTTTTTGAAGTTGCCTCCTGCGCTCGATTGATCTTCCTTCTCCTCCCCTGCCCATTTGCTTTACAAGGTACTGAGCGACCGGGAACCCCCAGAGTGGACACTCAGGGGTTGGGGTGCTGTTGAATGTCTTCCTCCAACACTGCCCCAGCCCACCAACCACTTCTAAGCAGCAAGGGATTAGGACAGGTGAAGCCCACTAAGTTCCGAGATCAGAGGGGGCAAGGGTTTTCAGCAGGTGTTTTCCTTGAGGTACGGAAGTCTGCCTGGGCCAATCCGGGACAGCGAACTCCACGGGCGTCCTCAGGTGGCACATTCCGGAGAGTGAATAAACTGGGGAAGGAGGCCGGCTGCGAGCCGCGGGCATGCACAGCAGTTCGGCGCGCTCAGGGGAGTTGTCCAGTGCGCCCGGGGTTCGAAATGCCATAGGCCTGAACCAAGCAGGCGAGATTCTTTGTCGCTGCCACTCAGGTGCCAGCTGAGTCGTGCCATTAGGCTCTGCTTCCTGCTGGAAAGGCTGAAGCAGCCGTGACTTGTCCAGGGTCATACACCAAACCTGGCACCAAAATAACTCTGACTCCTCTTCCCCAGCTCCGCTGGCAGACAACATCCCCTTAGTAAGGCGCTATCACTCTAACCTGAATCATTTAAAGTGTTCCTAATTGCCGGCCTCCAGTGGACTGTAACCACCACGTGACGAGCAGACACAGGTAGGAATGACTGAAGTCTTACCAAGGCCTGAACATGCTCTTACAATGCCGGGGGCAGAGAAGGGGGTTTGGAAAATGATGCCGACAGGCATCAAATTTAGATTTTTAATAAGTAGACTTGTAATGTCACCTCATTTTTGTTATAATATTGGAACAGAAAAACACTAGGGATTCAAATGGATGCGATTCAGGAAGGCATTTGGTGGACAAATCCCAGATATTGCTAAGTCTTCACAACCTTTGCCCTTTCTCCTCCTTCTCCTCCCCTCCCCCCACCTCGCCTCAAAAAAAAAAAAAAAAAAAATCCCAGTGTCTCAGTTCAGTGTTTAAACTTCCCTATTAAGGCTGATGTTGGCAGCTGTGAGGGCTTGTGAGGGCCGGGGAAACAATCAGGCCTATGCATTCAGATCTGTACACGGGGCTAGACACGTGCTATGCTCAGGAAGGAAAGTAAATTCCACCCGGCAAATTGCTCTAACTGATTCATTTGCCCTCTGAGAGACGCCACCTACCTGCTCCCAGGTATTCAGGTAATTGACAGGGGGCGGGGCTTCCTGGGATGTTTTAGTCCCTAAGGTCTCTGCTAGACTTCCGTGATGTCACACAGTTCCTGCTCTGAACCAACCAATGCCCTCCTTCCTCCTCCAGCCACCTGTACACCGGAGTTGAGACTGGTCACAGCTCGGGCGGCCCTAGAAGCTTCTGGCTGGGATGAAAGCTGGCTGCTTTGAAAGCTCCAAACATCTTTGAACAGGTGAGCAGAATCTTCAGTTTCCTCCCTTGGCCTTTAGACTACTGACCCTGAAGAGATCTGAACGAACAATTTGAATGGAGAAACAAACAAACAAACAAAAAACAGCAACAACAACAACAAAAAACGTTCAATGAACGGCTCAGTCCAGAGTAACACCCTTGAGAGCAGAGGATGTCTGAGACAGTCTCCCTCCATGGCCAGGGTTGGCTCTGGGCAGATATGTAATCACTTTTGTTTCCTAATTATTCATCCAGCCTCTGCTCGTGAAGTTGATTTGATTCCTTTTAATACCCTGAAGAAGAGTGAGGTGAGATGGTTTTTGAAACTTAGTTCAAATGTGCAGACCAGTTCAGCCTGTTTTGTGTGTTGGGGGTGGGGTGGGCTGGGGGTGGGGGTTGCTGTGTGCTGGGGACGTTGACAAAATTCAGTGTCTTATTTCTTCCCTTGGCTTTCTGCATTCATTTCATCAGAAGCACTTTTGATCCAAAGCTGTACTACTTCCCTAGATTTTTGTTGTTGTTTACAATAGAAGGTCAGTCCTAAGGCTTCTCTATTGTTAAGCCTTCTCTTCTCTTCTTTCTTTCTCTCAAAAGCCTTCCCTTTTCCACAAGCAGAGTGGAAACATTTAGCATTCTGGATTAGAACCATGTTTACCTTCAGGCCAGATAGGCCACCTGCTGACCTTTGGTTAGAGTAAAGATTACCCCTTCAAGGCCACAAGAATGTAACTCAAGGCCTGGTTTTTAAATCGTTGAAACTCTTTTGTTGTTTATATCTTGCTCTAAATATAATAAATATATGGAGGAGGTTGCTCTGCTAGGCCCTGGCTTTTAAAGAAATTTTACCTCAAGGACCCATATTTGTTTTCTTAATCCTGATAGTGTAACCTGCTCTTACTGGCCCCAGGAGCCACACTCCACCAGATACTGTTATTAACAGGAGTGGAGGAGCAATTTCCCAGTCCATCTTCTTACCAAACTAGCCGGAGACTCCAAGAGAGAAATAAATGAGTGAGACCTCCTGTTTGCTTCTTTTTATATTTTTTCTCTTGCTTTCTCGGGAGTTAACTTAGCAGATGGGTTTGTAAAAAAAAAAAAAAAAAAAAAAAAGTAATCTACTAGGAAATATGCCCAAATACAGCCCTCTAGAAATTAAAAGAACATGTCCATGTTCCAAGGGTATGAACTGAAACAACTAAAAGTTATTTCTCTTAAATAGACAGTTGCTTCTTACTGCTAGGAATCTGCCTTGCTCTTGTCACCGGTTTCTCTCTGACTCCTGGGAAGCTCAGATTCTCTTCTCTACCTGACCCTTGTGCCTATTATTCTCTTCTAAGCTCATGTGTTTGTAGAGTGACTGCTGTTTATGCCTTAAAACATTCTCAGTTGATTCAGAGCCTAGTGAGCAGACTGAGTAAAGGATTCTCCATAGCCTGGATTTTGTAAATATAAATTTGTCTTTGATGTTCCAAACCTCTGCAGATTTTTACCCCCTCTTGTTCGCCTGGTAGATTAGTTATTTTTATAACAATTTACTTATGATCAAACAACAAATCATTTCATCACTGTCTGACTGCTTAGGAGAATAATGCTGTATAGATTATTGCCCCCAATACAAGAAAAGAAAAAAAACAAAATAAAAAACAGGGCAGGAACCAGAGTCAGAATATCTAGTATGGGGGCTTCTTGGTGGACAACTTGCATTTGTGTTCCCTGTGAAGTTATTGGTGACAACTCCATTAGTTCAGGTTTATACAACATGTGATGGGAAATTGTATATCCTTTAATAAATTAATGAACTTCTCTGGACCTCCATTTCTTCCTCAGTAGGATAAGAGATAAGTACCATGTGCTATAATGTGGTTCTCTGAGTATAGGCAGAGCTTGGAGTAAGTAATATCTGGGACAAATAAAAGCCAGGTCCAACTTTGCTGGAGGAATTTTCCAGGAAGCTTGGAGGACTTGTGTGAGCCTCTACAACTCTCCCTTGTAGCTGCAATTGTTCAGAGCCCTGCTCTTATTACTGTAATTAATTGTCAGTAATTAACCCCACTGCTAACAGTTTGGAGAAACACCAATCCGGAGGGAGAAGAAGGAACAAACTGACATTCACTGGGCCAGACAGTGTGTGTCTGCCAGCCCCCTTGGCAAAGCAAATTCTGGGGTGGCCCCTCTTCCTTTCCCCAGCTCAGGGATCTCTTGAAACATGCACAAAGTGTGAGTTCTTGTAGACTTTCAGAAGAGATGTCATTTGAAGCAATCTGAAAGGGCAGGAAGTCCAGTCTGTTTTCAATCATGCTACTACCTATCACCACTACCCTGAGTGGCCTTGGGTACTTAGTCCCCTCTAATCTTGTAGATAAACATACTCCACCTCAGACTCCATGATTGCTTGGCCAGGCCAGTGTGAAAGGTGACAGATAATTTGCAACCGGTACCATTCTGTGGAGGGAAGGCTCATGGGTCCTTTGGGTAAGATCCATCCCCTTAACTAGAATATGTTGTACCCTCCAAAGACCTTGAATCATTTCATCAGAGCTGATATGTTCCCAGACCCCCTGGGGACTTCTTCTGGTCCCACCCTCTTCCCAAACCTGAGGACTGTGGATTCTAAGCTTAAATGTCCTACAGCTTACTGAAGGGGACTCTAAGGAAGAACCTCAGGCTCCTTGCCCATCACTTTCCTTGCTCCCCCACCAACAGTGAACCCCGAATCTTACAGGAGAACCTAGAGGGGCTGTTTACCTAAATGCTTGGGGCAGAGCAATGAAGAACAGGGGTGGGCAATGCCTCACTGGGGCATGATGATCTTACTCATTTAACTCCAGGAGAAGGGCTGCTGCCATCTTTAGAATAGGATGCTGGTCCTTGGCATCAAACTGCCTGGGCCCAAAGCTTCGTTCTACCATATGCTTTCTTTATGCTCTAAACAGACCTTTTAACCTGTTTGGGGTGACCCTGGCACCATGTAAGCAAGTACTCATGTCATTTTTCTTGAAAAAGGCAGCATGGTAGTGGGGAATCAGACAGAATCATTTGGCCTACATGAGGCACTTAATATCTTTGCCCCGTTCTGATCATCTGGGAAGTGGGATACTTAGTGATCCAGGATTTCTGTGCTGAACAGTTGTTGTGGTCATGTGTGAAGTACCTGGCACATGCTAGGTGCTCAGTCTAAGCACTATATTATTCCAGGACAGATATGTTTTATTAACTACATTTAGATGTCTTAGCTCATGCTTCAGTCTAGATGTTATGATAGCCACTGACCAAACAGAACACATTTCTGGAAAGACTTCCATAGGCTTAGAAGGAAAGCCTGTTAACCCAAGACCGTGTTGTTATCTTGTCATTCTAGTGTAGAATGGATGCCAGTGTGGTGTCTGGTCTCTTAAAAACCATCAGTTATAGCAATCTGGTGTGCAAGATAAGCGACCCAAACATCTTCCTGCAGCAGGGACTCGGGCTGCACTTCTTAGCATTTCCTCTCCTGTTAATATTAGAATTCTGCACTCCTAAGCTGGGGACAGGGGACAGCTGAAAAGATCTGCTTGGCTTAGGGCTACAGAGCCTCTCAAGTGCCCTCTGTACCTTGGTATCTCTGGACTGCCTGGCAGCATGAAACTATGCTTGATATTTATGTGCCAGCATTACAGACTCACTTTTATGTGGGTGGTAAATTGACTGCCCTCTGACAGTGTTCCAAACAATTAAGAGCATTTCAAAACTGCTCAAAGGAGACTGTGTCATTCTTCCTGGGGGAATTAGATTTTAACCAGGTCCTGTCTCCAAAGAATGAGGATTGATATGAAACCATAACACTTGCGAAGCACAGAGACCTACAGGGGGCTGAGGTCACTGTCTTAGAACGTTGGCGCTCTCCTCGAACTTCCCACCTCTGTCATTCCCTCCTTCATCTGTGTGCTACAGCAGAAGGACACTGCTTGGCAACACAGACGCAGACTTCAAGGAGAGAAAGCACTTCCGAGGAAGTGCTTTCCCAAACTTCAGTAGGCTACCTGGTTTGGTGCTGAGTGTACCAATCATTTCAGGTGTTACTGAAAATGATCATTATTTGGCATATGCAGCACCTGGAATGTTTGGTGGCTGGATTCATAGATGTGTGGGTAATGGGTGAATGGATGTGTGGATGGATGGATGATAGATAGCCAAAGATTATTCTGGAACCGAGAGTCTTCAGCTGAGATGTTTCTTTACACATAGCGTGAAAATATGCAATGTAAAATCAATCCTTTTAAAGATTACATGAGAAAAAAACACATGTCTAGTGCAAGCATATCCCCTAACCTGGAGAGAATTGATTACTGAAAGTAGCAGCAACAAATTTAAATTTTTATATGCTAAAACAGAAAGGGGCGAAGGCATTCCCATGTCAGACAGGGTGGGTGAACTGACTCCTAAACCGGGCATGTGCACACTTTACGGTGGGCATTTTTATTCTTTGTTAACCCTCTCTGCTGCTTCTACTCTCTCAAAGAATTCCTCCTCTCTGCCTAGGGAGCCACATTTGCCATCATTATTTGTGGGGTAACTAGTGCACATCAAATATGTGCCACAGGTTTCATCCCAATTAACCAGGAGGGTTTTGTTGTTGTTGTTCTCGACATCAAGAGTTTTACTTTGGCACATGCACACTGAAGCACCGCCATTGTTTCCCAGTGACTCGGATTTTGCTTCTTGTGCCTGATGCATTTGTCACTCACGGGGACACAAAAGATTTCACCAGCAGCCGAGGGGAAGCTCTCTAGGAATTCTTTAATAGCTTCTTGGCACACAGCATGGCAGCAGCGTATGCATGATGGGAGGTTTAACTATGCCATCGCTACCTGTTGAGATGATTTGTCTGACTAGCTTGTGACAACAGTCTGTCAGTCACGTGGCCTCCTATGAATAGAACACTGCATGCTTAGGCTCAGACATCCTCCTCACATTAGCACATGAGTCACCTTTTGTTTTCAAGCTCCTCGTTAAGCATTATGTTCATACTTGTATGACATCGTCCGCAGTGCACACACATACACACACACACACACACTCAGCCCTTCCATCGGTCGCCCCTGGAGGCCCTTGTAAATTGGTTTCACAGTCACCTCTAAAGACATCTGCATTATAACTTATTAGCGAGCTAAAGGAAATCATTAGCTTTTTACACTGGGGAAGGATTGCTCTCCGGAAGTACACACGAGTCTCAGTGGCCACCCTCTCAAAATGGCTACCCTGTCGCTTAGCCAGGAGGGCAAGGGTCAGAACAGGTCCTTGGGACTATTTACCTCATCCTGTGGGATTCACCTCTAGGAATACATAGTCTCCTGGGTTACTCAGAGGTTTTAAAGCAACTTTGTTTATTATTTCAGTTCTAGAGAGCATAGAAGTTTGAAGTAAAGTCCTCAGCAGGGCCACATTCCCATCTTTGAGGGATCTAGGAAAGGGAAAATCTACCCTTGCCTCTTCCAGCTTCAGTGGGTCTGGAGGTCACTGGCTGTGTGGCCTTCTAAGTCCTCACATCACTTCTTCTGGCTCTCTCTGCTCTTTGGTCTCTCCTAAGGCTACTAGATTTAGAGATCGCCCGGGTAATCTAAGATGATCTCATCTCAAGATCCAATACTTGATGACGTACTTCAAAGACACATTTCCCAACTAGGTCATCTTCCTAGTTCTGGGGATAACCATGGACATGTCCTTGAGGGGGACATCATTTTAGTAGCTGTACTCACTCCGTAGCTGATGTGTGTATGCGTAACAATCTCTCTCTGTTTATAGAGAATTCTTCATGTAGACCAGCGGTTCTCAACGTGCCTAATGCTTTGACCCTTTAATACAGTTCCTCATGTTATGGTGAACCCCCAACCCTAGAAGTATTTCCTTGCTACTTCCTAGCTGGTATTTTGCTGCTGTTATTTATTCCTATGTTCAAGGCAGGTTAGTAAGTACCTAATGAAGTCTTCCCACTAACACTGTGACACATCTACAGAAAGAAGGCAGTAGAAGCCAACCTAGATTGCAATAGAAGGCATATCTGGCCATATTCTCAGAGGTTACCGCTCCCCTGAAACTTGATCCCCCATACTAGGATAAGCAGATAAATGTCTACTTCCAAGTACCATCTCTTCAGGGGACCTTAACAGATTACAAAGTGTTCCAGGAGACCCTTTGCCATCACCTGCACTACTCATGAAGACAGTTGGAAGGACCATAGACAGAGAGAGATGACAAGGGCGATCCACCCATACTGTCTTTACTTTGGGAGATAGGTTTTGAAAGTAGAGTGACATATGCTGAACACTGAAAGACAAAGCAAGAGATAGGAGCCAACAGCCAAAGAAACAAAGAATCTGCATCTTTGAAAACCACTCAGGCCTCCATCACTGGGAGTATTTGGAAATAGAAATTAGCACATTACTCCTAGGGTATGGTAAAACGGCACTTCCCCACTTGGTGTGAACCTAAGATCCTTGCCCAACCCACAAGTTTGTCATTTCTAAACCAAGCACAGTGCTCATGTCAGTGATCCCAGCTCTTGGGAGCCTGAGGGGAAGGGTCGTCAGTTTGAGGCCAGCCTGGGTCACACTGTACGTATGAAGCCAGCTGGGCTTCACGAATAGTGAGGCCTCAAAAAAAGAAAATAATCCGAGAGCTGGGATTAAGGCGTGTACCACCAATGCCCGGTGTATGTGGTGCTGAAGATTGGTCCCCAAGGCGTGTGGCACTCTGTCAACTGCTCCCCAGTCCCCCATGACCTCCTGGGAGCCACGCTAGGAACCAGGTGGTCCATCAAGGTTCCTGGTCTTCACTCTGTGGTTCTCTTGGCCTGTCTCCTCCAAAGCCTCATCGCCATTTACCATGTTTGCTGGCTGTGTCATGCCATGTATCTACGTCTATTTTCTTAATTAAACTTGAACTCCATGAAGATGGCATTGAATTCTCTCTAGGAGTCCTCACAAAGTTCAAGGCAAATACCAGTCACAGACAGGGCAGTCAGCATACATCTGTAGAATTGAAATGGCTGGAAAATGTTGGTAACCCAAATATATCTCTTCAAGTATTCATCTGCCTAAAACTTGGTTATGTGTTTAAAAAGAAATGAAAGTCACTTTCTGCCATGGTCGGCTCTGACAGGGGCGGACACCAGTTTGCAGGTTGTTTCTTGTCCATACTTCTCTAAAGTCCGATCTTCCCAGAAGTCAGTATTGATGTCTGGCAGTAATAGAAATACTCCGCCTTAATCGGTTATTGTTTGCAGGAATCCATGTTTATAGACCAGGTCGTGGGAGGACATCTTAGTTGAGACAGAGCACTTAGAGACCAGCGGAAGGATGGCAGGTGCCCCCTGACATCCAGCGAAGAGTGGTGAGGTCTCCTGTCATTACAGAGAATGCCCTTTTCTGGAAGACTGTGAAAAGCCACCCCCTGGCCTCTAGAACTCATTTGTAATTGGCTAACCACGGGGGACTCTGTTCACTCAGACACGTCCCTAGTCTTTCCCACTTTCTGAATATCTGTGTTCCCGGTTATTGACTCCAGATGTGTTCTGCTGTCCCTTCTCGTTGGGTTCTGTAATTTCCTGGCAGATTCTGACCTCTGTAGAGACCCCTTGTATTTTTCTTCTGTTCTCTCTAGTGTTTGAAACACTGTGCAGGCGAATGTCATTCGCGGATTTCATTAATGAGTCTCTCGCTTGCTCGCTGAGACCATCGATTTAGAAGTTAAGCAGAAGCAGAGGTAACCACAACCCCGCAACCCTCACAGCAGGCTCCGAGTACCTGCCTCTCTTTCTCAAGATGAAATGCATGTCCCTCCCCTGCGCACACACAGATTCCTCCTCCAACCCTCTCCATAAGTGTCCATATCCTCTCTACCATAAGTGTCTCTTTGTACTCAGGTCTGGTTTTCCTGGTTATATACAATTCTATAAGTCAAGGAATAATGTATCTTAGAGCATAATCAGTCCTTATTAAAAAGATGCACATTCTCAATGCTCACTGAATAAATCTGAAATTTAAGGCACAAGTAAGGATAAGAAAGGGAGGGATAGAGAGCCATGCTCAGTGGCTCATGCCTGCAATCCCAGCACTCAGGGAGGCAGAGGCAGGAGGATCATTGTGAATTTGAGGCTAGCCTGGTCTACATAGCGAGTCCAGGACAGCCAGAGAAACCCTGTCTCAAAAAAACCACAAAAACAAAAACCAAACCAAACAACAAAACCCCCATCTTTTGGAATTGTTTCCCATCCTCGAACTAATTGATTTTAGGTGGTTCAGCCAGGGCAAGGGCACTATTGAGACAAATGTGCCTGCTGGGCACATTCCTTTAGAGAGCGCTGGCGGCCAGGGCCACTGTGGGAAGCACTGATCCACTGGGCTTCTCCATGGTTAAGCTTCTGCACAGGAATAAGTGTCCTGGCTGTGGCTGGAGTGTGGGCCCAGGGGCCACTTTGAAATGGGGAATCACCATGTCCAACAGTGCTTTCCCCAAAGTTTTAAAGCCTCATCAACAAAACCTCTATGCCTTGAGGACTTTTTAGGTGTCCCTTTTCTTTTGGTGTTTCATGACGCTGGGTGCTGGACCCAGGGCCTCACACATCCCAGGAAACAAGTCATCATGGAGCCTAGACCTACAGACCAGGCTCAGTTTCTGTTTCATAGATGTTTATGTTCATGTGTGCGTGGCTGCACACATGTATATGTGGAGGACAGAAGACAGCCTTGGGTGTCTGTGTATGTGTGGGTACAAATATGGAGGACAAAGAATAACCTGGTGTCATTCCCTAGGCATCACCCACCTTGTACTTTTGAGATAGTGGCTCTCATTTAACCTAGAGGTTTCCCACCAGGCTAGGTTGGCTCAGGAATCTGTTTGTTCCTTGGTGCTAAGATTAAAGCTTATGCCAAAGGTATGGCTTTTTTGCCTGCCTGGCTGTTTTTCTGTTTTGCCCCTCCCCCCGCCTTTTTTAAAATGTGGGATCTGGGGATTGAATTCAATTTTCTGTAGTTTCAAGGCAAGCTCTTTACCAGCTGAGCTTTCTCCAAGCCCTTCTCCCCCAGACTCCATTTTTTTGGAGCTAAGTTACCTGAGTGATCGCTTGGTTATAGGTTTCGGCCTGCACATTTGAAATACATTGTGAAGCATCACGGTTGGTTGTGGGATAAAAAGATTTTGAGCAACTTTAAGCCATTTTTACAAAGCAATACCCAATGTGGTTGTAATCTTGGCATTCAGGAGGTTAAGGCAGGAGGATGGAGTGATCATGGACAGCTTGGGCTAAATAGTAAGACTCTGACCCCCACCTCCAAATCTCGAGATGAATGCCCTCCAGTAGGGGCAGAGACTCTCACCATTTGCCACATTCAGGGCAATGTCCTGGGTGGAGAGAAGTGCTCGGCCTCTCATGTCCTCATCACATCACTTGGTTGGCCTCTCATGTCCTTCCGCAGCAAAGCTTCTGCAGGACCTAGTTTATTTGTCACCGTAGTCTCTGAAACATAGCTCTGCACTTCCCTCTTGTCTTGTGAACCCTTCAGTAAGCCGTGTACCTGGTGTCTCTAACCAAGCACGAAACGAGGTGGAGCTATGATCAATTCAGAGACTGCTTACAATTTAGTGGCACGCCTCTGGTGTCCTGGCCAAGTCTACAATTTCCTCATTGCACCTGGCTGGCTACCAGGGGTGATGTAAGGAAAATATAAAGACTCACCAAGGCAGTTAATCCCAGGGCTGGGTCTAAGCCACGGTGTTGACACCCCACTTTCCCTAGTTGAACTTCTAAGAAAAACACTGATAAGACCTTGATTATAGGTAAAGCAAGTAAAGAACTAGCCTTGGGGTACAAAGTTTACAGAACAAAGAAAAGCTCAGTAATCACGATTTGAATAGTCTTTATATTATTACCTGGCAAAAGCAAATGAAGGAAAGAATTTATTTCTGCTCATGGTTTGAAGGAAGACAGTCCATCACAGCAGGCAAGGCAGGAGTGTGAGGGGCTGGTACCATTGCTTTCACAGTCAGGAAGCAGAGAGAGAATAATGCTGGAGGGCTCAGCTCACTCCCCCTCCCCCTCTGTAGTCAACCCAGGACTCCAGCCACACAATGGCCCTGCCCATGTTCAGAATGGGTCTTCATTCCTTACTTAAACCTCTTTGGAAACACCTGGGTGTGTTGCCGTGGTGACAGTGAAGCTGAACACGTGGTGCTTTTAAAAAAAACCCTGCACAGATATAGCCCATGGCAGTTCAGCCTCCAAGTGGGTACCATAGTAATGGGGACAGGAACTGCCTCTGACATGAACTGATTGGCCTGCTCTTTGATCATCTCTCCCTGACGGGGGAGCAGCCTTACCAGGCCACAGAGGAAGACAATGCAGTCACTCCTGATGAGACCTGATAGACTAGGATCAGAAGGAAGGAGAGGAAGACCTCCCCTATCAGTGGACTTGGGGAGGGGCATGGGTGGAGAAGGGGGAGGAAGGGAGAGGTTGGGAGGGGAGGAGGGAGGGAGCTACAGGGGGGATACAACGTGAATAAAGTGCAATTAATAAAAAAATTT
>CM053743.1:33530325-33550325 GCA_028658305.1 Pachyuromys duprasi
CACACACACACACACTCTCTCTATTCCATCAGCCATCAGGGCAGCATCTCCTGCGTGGCCCACCCCCAGCAGCAGCAGCAAGCATCCTAGGCCAGCTGAGGATCAGCTCAGGGGAAGAGATATCTTGCCTCCCTCCATCCTGGAGTTTCAGAGCTCCCCCTTTCCAGGAACTGTGGGAGACACACTGACAAATTGGGATGCTTGCTGAGGAGAGTCAGTCAGCCTCACAGAGACCAGAAACCTGAAGAAATAGTGGGTGAACCCAGCTCAGCCCAGAAAAGGACATGTGCTTCAAATACCGAGGCACTAAGGAACTGCATATACTCTATGAAGATCTCCATAGAAAATACTGCCGTACCCTGGAGAGGAGCAGAGCCTTGAAGGGGGCGGAGCCTTGAAGAGGGGCGGAGCCACAGGGCGACCAATCCTCCCTCAGTTTATGAACATTTTCCCTAATATAAAGATCCACCCGAAGGCAGAACGATCCGTTTTATAAAGTCATCACTGTATCATTTAATGACTACTCTCAAAACTTCCTTTCAATGCAGTGTCTCTGTATCATCTTTGAAAAGATACCAATGCAAGACACACTGCCCTCCGTACAAGTGGAGGATCACCTTAATTTTCTTATTTTTTTATTTGGTTGGTTTTGCAGTGTTGGGCATTGTGCCCCTCCACATTGTGCCCCTCCACCCCTGGGCTCTATCTGCCGCCTGGGATATTCCTTTAATTCCTTCACTAATACGGAAGCTCCTCACTACTGTTCCACACAGGAACTCAGGAAACAGTTTAAAGGACGCTTTATGGTGGGATTGGTTCTTTCGATAGAAGAAAATGAACTACTCAGTGGGGCCAAGTGATATATTTATTCATTTGTTCTCCGTGAGCTTTCAGGGTGCCCTGTACGGAGAAAGGGGGTGTCCACGGCACACCAGGGCCATCTTACTATAATGAGCTCCTATTCTAGTTTTGTTTCTATTGCTGTGATAACAGACCCTGACAAAAAGCTAACTAGAGGAGAAAGGGTTTATTGCAACTGGCAATCCCAGGTTACAGTCCAATATTAAAGGGAAGTCACTGTGACAGGGGTTTAAGAGAAATGGTCACATTAGATCAACCTTTGAGAAAAAATGAATGCTTGCTTGCACTCAGTTAGATTTCTCCATTCTTGTACAGTTCAGGACTCCCTTGCCTAAGGAATTGTGCCACCCACAGTGGCCTGGATCTTTCCACATCAATTAACGTAATTAAGACAGTCCCCCTCCCCGCAAAGATGTGCTCCAAGACTGACCCAAAGTAGAAAATCAGCCCCACACGGAGACCCTCTTAGCCGTTGATTCTAGGTTGTCAGTGTCTGAAAGTCACACGAGTCTTCCAAATGAAACGAAAAGGGAGAGATTGTTTCTCAATGTGAGAGGCCAAGAAAGCATGACTTCTGCTTTCTGTTTTCTCACTCTAAACTGTATAAAAGCCACATTTTATGCCACCTCGTTCCTCGGGGCCAGAAGGACTGGCCTACCATTCTGAGCATGTTTAAATAAATACTCTCTACCTACCTTGAGCTTTACTTTCGTCTGTTAGGGTAAATGACTCTTGACCCTGTCATCTCCCTTCAGCAGCCAGGCTCATGAATGTGTAAAAGGAGGGTATGGTGTGTGCTATAGCAAGATGTTATATGCTATGTTATATATGATAGAAACAGGGAAAAGAGCTGTCGGGTAAATGAAAGTCCGCGTAGTTCATTGCTGTGAAGCCCAAAGTGCTTGTTCAGCCAACCCTCTCTCAGCCCATTTTTATTTATGTAGACTTTATTTAGTCTAAAGTAAATTCACAAAATATATGTATAAGTGGTATTTACATTAACATTACATTAAGAAATTGGTTTACGATCTGGCCAAGAGCCAGCAGATTCACTGCTGGGAGACGGACTGGGAGGAAGGGGGGGGATGTTAGCAGTAAGGTGGGGGGAGAGGAGGAGGACGCCTGCCAGACTTGCTAACTGGGTTGGGGTGATTCTGTCCCCTGGGCACCCCAGTTCTCCTTAGAGGCAAGCTCTGTCTCCTCAGAGCATTGGCATCTCTACTTAAAGTGAGACCTACAACGATGTAAATCCTTCTGATTTCCTGGGTCCTTTATCTTGCGGCAGTTACATTATCGGAGGAAGACGCTGGGGGACAAAGGGAGGAAAGGCCAGGGGCAGTGGAGTCTGGCAGCCTGGCCTGCTTAGTTCCCTGCCGGGTGACTGGCTGGTCACTTAGGTGCGATGTTCCAGTTTCCTGATCTGTTTAGTTAAAAGCAAAAATGTCATGGGGCATTGTGAGGATAAAAATGAAACAGTCTAATAGTGTCCCCAGCACAGTGCCCAGCACATGGGGAATGCTAACTAAATTGTTAAGAAGCAAAGTTAAAAAAAAGTAGTGGGCATGGTGGTATACACCTTTAATGCCAGCAGTCAGGAAGCAGAAGCAGGCAGGTCTCTGAGTTTGAGGCCAGCCTGGTCTCGTATACAGTGAGACTGACACACACACAGACACACTCGGAATTGTAGAAGAATCTCCAAAGATCTAGGGCCTTGGTTTACCCTTCTGAACATTTCTCCCAATAGCAAAATGTCAACTCTTTTGGGTGGCTAGTCTCCATTCTCAGATTTGGTTTTTAAGTGTTTCTAGTTTCCCTGAAAGCATCTCCCATGAGCTTCAAGTGCCTTCCCAGAGCCCCAAGGACAGATAGCACCTATGAGGTTTCCTTGCACTTTTGACTGACAGCAACTTCTCCTCCTCCCTGAACCCTTTACCTTTTGCCTTCTGTGGTCTCACTGAGAGGTAAGGAAGATGTTATACTCCGACATTTCAGGCTTTATACTGCAAACTCTTGTCCAGAGTATTCTTTCAGACCTCCTAGCTGAGTTCAGAAATGTAAACAGTCAAGCCAACTCAGCGAAAGTTGGAAGGCATGTTTTTTCTTCCTGAGATAAGGCTGTGTTTAGACAAACAAGCTCACAATGTTTGGAAAAGAAGAAAGATGCAGCTCAGTGTGTGACTGCCGCGCACCCCTTCTGTCCAGTCCATGTGCCTTCCTGTCCCTGTAGAAAGCTGAAAGCAGTCTTGACTGATTTTTTCGGGGGTGGGGGGCGAAGGTGAGGAAAGTCTCCATGCACCCTTGGCATAAACACTGGCAGAGTCCTGGCCGACAATGGTTACCTGGCCTTTGCCAAGTTATGTGAATGCTGACCTCCCTCTGGACTGGAGACTCCCTAAAACTGCATCCTCTACATATGTCTTTGAGGTCTCCCTGTCAGCTCACAGCCTGGCTTAGAGTAGGTAGTAAGTATTCATTGTCTAAGAAACTTGCAAGGTGTAAAAGCAAACATTGGCAAAATTCCACTCTTTGGGAACTCTTTCCATATCAAAGAAAAAGGCATATCTCTGTGGCATTTTCTAGGAAATATATTAATATATAATCGAATCAAAGACTATTGTCATCAAAGGCTACTGTTGTGACAAAGCAGGAAGATCCTCCTGTAGGAACCGAAGCTTTCTTTTCTAGGCCAACAGAGCTAGACCAGAGACAAAATAAATTCTGAAAAATGTGTAAGAAAGTCACTAGTAGTTATTTGTATGCCTCATGAAAACCAAAGATCTTCAAGGAAGTTATTTGATCCACACATCAGCCCTATGGGGCGGGCTATCATTAATCTACTTTTTAAAGGTATCCACACACAGTAGTGGTAGACTTGAACTCAGGGGCCACTTGACTAGTGACAACTGGACAAGGGAAGAAGGTAAGAAGACAGAAAACAAACAAAACCCCAAGTCATGACCATCGTAAAAATACAGATGACACAACAGCTCAGGTGACTTACTGAAGGCTCTGGTTGCTACTGTGTCTGAGCTTTGGAGAAAAGACAGCAAAGTGTCATCAGTTGTGATTTTATTAATAAACTATGTCTCTTTTGTGTGATCCATGCATTTCGCCAGTAGACAGGCCCCAAATGATTATTAACCCATCAACACGGGGATAATGTACATTATTCCTACGCTATGACGGGAAGGTACAGCGAGGCAAAGCTAGTTCTAGAGCGGCTGCCTGACCCGGCCTTCTGAGTCTTGGCTTGGCACCGCCCCTTCTGCTCACACAGCTCTGGCTTCCTCGGGTTACGGTGTGAACATGAGCTGTCTTGTTCTCTTGTAGGTTTGCATGCGGGTGGCTCTTAGGATATCTTGACCTGCTCACGAGGAAATACTGCTTTCCCGGCTTCCTCATCCCCACTCAGCCATGAACCAGCCAGACCTTGCTGACGATCCAAATCCCAACCCTGAGCCCCTGTGCTCGGTGTGCGGCCAAAACCACTCCCCAGAGGAAAACCACTTCTACACGTACACCGACGACGTAGACGACGATCTCGTGTGCCACATTTGCCTGCAAGCCTTGCTGGACCCTCTGGACACTCCTTGCGGGCACACCTACTGCGCCCTGTGCCTCACCAACTTCCTGGTGGAGAAAGACTTCTGCCCCGTGGACCGCAAGCCCCTGGTCCTGCAGCACTGCAAGAAGTCGAGCATCCTGGTCAACAAGCTGCTCAACAAGCTGCTGGTCACGTGCCCGTTCACAGAGCACTGCACTGAGGTGCTGCCGCGCTGCGATCTCCAGCATCATTTCCAGACAAGGTAGGAAGCCTTCTCTCTCTCCTAGGGCCGGCTAGTAAGACACCCGCCCAGATGCAGCAGGGACCTGGCGCCGCCGCACCCCACCCCCAACCTCTGGTGCCCTAGCCCTCCACAGGATGCCTGTTCTTTTTTTTATAACCAGTGAAGGGGGTCTCTTCTAATAAGACACAGTCTAGGTGTGTCTGACTGTAAACCAGGTGTAAGGAAACGTCACTAGCCAGGACTGGGCTGTGTGCATGCACGCATGTGTTTATGGTTTTGAAAAATGGTCGTGTGAATATTGCAGTTTAGATAGCAAATATTGCCACCGGGTCATGTTTCGAGTGATTAGTCCTCAGCCAAAGGTGCTGTTTGCCGAGGTGGCATAAGGGTCAGGAGATGGGACCTCGCTGGAAGAAATAGCTTGCTCAGGGCATACCTCAGGTCCTGCTAGGTCCCCATTACCCTGTCCTCTCTCTTTTGCCTGGCTGCCTTTCTCACCAGTATGGACAGAAACCTCTGAAACTGTGAGCCCAAATAAATCCGTTTGCAGGCAAGCCATCTCTCTCTCTCTCTCTCTCTTTTTTAATTAATGTAGGATCTACATTTATTCATTTACTTATTTTTAACTTTAAATTTTTGATTGTCATATGATCATCATATTTAGAGTTGAGTTCTGTGAGATTCTACAAGTTTCTTTCAAATAAATCAACTAAGTCCTTAAGTGAGAAGTTCAGAAAAATACCACCCTTAGTTCTAGCTTTCTTTCTGTTGCTGCGATAAATACCACGACCAAAAGCAACTCGGGATGAAGATGGTTTATTTGGCTTACACATCCCAATCACGTCCGTCACTAGGGGAAGCCAAGGCAGGAACTGAAGCAGAGGCCATGGAGGAACGTTGCTTCCTGGCTTGCTCGGTTTTCTTTCTTACAGTGTCCAGAAGTAAGGGTGGTACCGTGGACAGTGAACTGGGCTCTCCCACAGCAGTCATTAATTAAGACAACGCCCCCACAGACTCGCCTGCCTCCTCCACTGAGGTTCTCTCTTCCCAGGTGACTGTAGCTTGTGTCAGGCTGACATAAGATTAGCCAGAGCACCCTCTGAGTGGCTGTTTCTGTTTCTCTTTTGGCTGGGGGACGCACAGTGGCGGCAGAAAGGAGACGTCCTGCTGGTGACTGGCATCCCTTGTTCCCCTACCCATATCTCAGTTTGTCCTTTCTCAGGGTTGTGGGCCTGGGCATTCCTGTGTGGATGGGCCTCACTGTTGGCTCTGGGCCGTTCCCCATGAGGAACTCTGAGAAGTATACTTAAGGTGCTTAATCAAGTGTGAACAATAATAGCACAGTCATTTTGTAAGAGGAAATTTGCAGGCTTGCATCTGTCTTGGTTCCTGTCAGGGCCAGAGGAAGAGGCAGGCACATACAGTTTTTTTAAGGTCACACTCCTTAGGTCATGAATCTGTGGCTTCGTCTTCCGAGACATAAGTAGGTTCTCTAACATGAAAGTTTTTATCATACAAGGGCCCGAGTATAATGCTTAGCACATGTTTACCATACTGGTTTTGCTGGTAGACATCTGCTCAGGCAGATGTTTCCAGTGTAGGTTTGCAGTAAATGCTGGTTTCAGACACGGAGACCCACCTCCATAGCTCCCCAAAAGAAGGTGTGGTCAAGGGAAATCATGGGGAGGGAGCGTTTTGGTGACTTCTGCTGTTGATTTTGGCTAGGTGTCAGAGGCATCCTGAAGAGGAAAGTAAGTCCAAGGTCAAAGGTTAGGTAGGCTCTGGTGCAATTATGCCAAGACCAGGGTAGGGAATATCAGAGACCTGAGGAGAAAGGGTCCTGGTGTTAAGTCCCTCTGCACATGTGCCAATGTCCTGTTCCTATCATATTGTCATCTTTCCTTCTATTTGAGATGTATTAGTTCCCTGTTGCTGTGGTAACAAGTGGTCACAAGCTTCCCAACTTCACACAATTCAAACTTGTTACCTCAGAGTTCTCTTGAGGGTTAGAAGCCCAATAAATCCAATCCAGTTGGAAATCATCCAACCAATATCGTGGGGTTTCTGGGCTAAATTCTATTGGGATGTAGGGCAGGTACCTGCTACTTGCCCTTTTCAGCTTTTAGATGCTTCCTCCCTGAGGGTGACCAAGCAGTGATGGAGGGTAGACTGTGGCAGACCCGTGCGGTTATATGGAAAGGAATCCACATTTCATTGTCCCAGCAGGACTTTCCTTCATCCCCCCGCCAACACCACCCTGTGATCAGAACATCTCAAGGAAGCTGGGGGGACCGTGTTGACAATCACACAATTGGTAATGATATGTACTTGGGAAAGAGCTGTGAGGGAAGAACCCCAGACTGACAGAAATTCAGTCACCTCTTCAAGCTGTGGCTCTCTGGGAAGGAAACCCCCACCTCAAGGAAGCATGGGCCTCAACACCTGCCCTCACACATCTCCCTCCACACTGGAGCTGCCTAAGTAGGTTGACACCAGCATTTCCCAAAATACTTATTAGTCATCAAGTGCTTAATATATACACAGATGCCCTCCATTGCCAGCACAAGCAATGATTGGCATAGACTAAGAATTTGGAGCTAACCCTGTCCCTGCCTTCTGATCCTTCATAGGCCTTGGCCATTGCTGGTCCGTAGACCACCTTTTACTCCTTTTAAAAGGATGTTAAGAAGACACACTAGCTACTGCTTTAGGCATCTTTCAAACTGGAAAGACTCAGGTGACCAGAAGACAAATGTCTCTTTGCATGAGGCCTTAAGAATATATGACATAGCTGACAGTTGAGATATTGTCCTATCCCTATTCTGGGGAGAGCTTTTGTGAAGACATTTTGCTCCTTTTTCTTGTTTTTTTGAGACAAGTTCTCATGAGTAATAAATTGGCTTGGACCTCTATATTGCAGCTGAGGATAGCTTTAGACTCTCTCCTACCTCTGTTTCCTGAGTGTTGGGACCACAGTCATGTGCCACCACATCCAACAACTTAGCATTTTTTTATTCATTCTGTATTATTACTTTGTTCGGTAGACGTACATAGAAATTTTTTTTTTTAACTTAAGATTGCTGAGCTGGGGTGGAGCTCAGTTGGTAGAGTGCTGGGCTATCACAAAGCCTTGGGTGGGATCCCTAGCACCACAGAACCTGGGGCAGGGGTGCACACCAGTTATCCAGCACTTGAAAGATAGAGGCAGGGAGGATCAGGGCTTCAGGGTCATTCTTAACTCTAGAGGGAGTCCAAGGCTGGCATGAGCGACCTAATACCCGTCTTCAAGAATATATTTATGGTGTGCAATGTTATGTTTTCAATTTTGGTGCATTGTGGAGTGTAGTAGCGAAGGTACTTAGCATGCTACTCACTACTTAACATGCACTACTCATGCCAAGTTTTCGCTGATGGCAAGTCTTAAATCTTCCATGTATGCGGCTCACGAACAACTTATGCTTGTTTCACTAAATTTTACATCTTTAACGGACGGTAGACTTGCATCTTGGGTACGGTTGTACTACACCTGTAAGCAGATGAGGTTTTCTCCAGGATTCTGGCCATCTACACATGGTGACCTTTCAGAGCCAGAGCTGGGGGAAGCCTTGGTAAAACCTGCTGGATGAGCTGTGGCTCATTGCTGACACTTGCCTCAAGATTGGGGCACTCTGGTAGTGTTAGCAGCCAGGGACTCAGTGTGTGGAATCTAAGTGGTGCTGTGATTTCCGGCCTCTTATATGCCTTTAGATGATGTTACATGTCTTCTCAGAGTTCCCAGTAGGGGGACAGGGCTGGTTGAGTTGGGTGGCAGCCTTCCTAATTAAAATATAATGCCAGGAGATGTAATGGGGCTGCTGCAAAGGGCCTGGCTGGTAAGTCTCTCTCCATAGCTCCTGTCACTGAGAATACAAATAGATTCCAGCTTGCCACTCCTTGTTTCTGAGCAAGACTTAAGTCAATATCATATCTTCACTGTGTGACAACCTCATCTGCCTGAGTGACATTTATCAAGGACCACAATAGCCTGAGTCCTAATGAAAAAGGCTGTGATTTCCGCTCCTGAGGAAACAACCTTGGAAGGCTAGAGAAGCTGAAAACATCTCTCTCTGAGTGGCTTCTTAGGACCAACACCGTTTCTTCTGTTTCTCTCTCTTGATATTTTGGTTATAAGCCTTACTTTCTACTGGCTGAGCTGTCTCTCCAGCCCCATCTCTCTTACTCTTTATAAGTGGTAGATAATGGCGCTGGCCCCACCAAAGCACCTACTGGCAAGACAAAAGAGATCATTGTTCAGTGTTTTTGAAAGAAGCTGGAATGAAAACATGATTTAATTGGCTCAGTCCCCACATGGCTGCAGGTTCTCAGGGGAGTGTCTTTAGTTAAGTCTGGCCAATGTCCTGGGAGTATCTTCTTCAAAGATCTGCTCTGGGCTGTCTGTTGACCTTGACTTCTAAGGGGAGGGAGGCTTTTCTGTTGTTTTTAGTCCAGTTCAGGTTTAGCTGGCTGTCCACAGTCTAGGCAAATTTTCACAGCAGGGCATCACTTCTGGACCTGTGAACATAGTACTGGTCAGCTTGGTTGGTCACCTCTGGCTGGCTGGACATGCCCACAAGCATGCATTCCTACAGAGACTTGATTTGGCTTGACTGATCTTTGTTCTTTTGAGTCAGGGTCTTACCATGTAACTGGCTCTCCTGGAACTTGTTTATATAGCCCAGGCTGGCCTTGAACTCACAGAGATCCACCTGCCTCTGCTTCTCAAGTGCCAGGATTAAAGTTGTACACCACCAAGCCGGGCGTTATTATGACCTTCTAACCCTGAGTGCACCTTGGTCCTCACCTATGTTTAGTGAAGAGAAAGGAAAATGAGAAATGGTGGTGCCTATCTGAGGTGGCTTTGCAGGATAAAAAGGACAGACAGCAAGGATTAGGGTTAGGATTGTTTACTCTCAAGGAAGCTGTAGAACAATGCATGGTTATTCCAAGTGAGGTTTTTGTCCCCGAGGGAATTGTACTGATTAGGATTACATCTGGCAGGCCAGAGGACAGCAAGTGGTTTAGGAATAAGGAGCTGGAAGTTTTACTTTTCTCATGAAACACAAAGTCTCAGGTAGCAAGGCTAGGACTAAGATGACGTCCCCCTGATGCCATCAGGAATCCAGGCTTCCTTCTGTTTTTCAGTTTAGTGTCCCCTCAAGCTTGCCACTGCATGCTCGCCATAGTGTCACTTAAAAGTTTCAGGCAGGAAGAGAGCAGAGACTGTTTCCTTTAAAGACCTTTCTGGGATGCCTGTACCCAGTGAATTTTGTTTATACCTTATTGGCCTGAATTGTGGTTCAGGACTACTGATCTGCAAGAGAGGCTAAATGTATTTCTGCCACAAATAAACTTGCGTTCTTTCTGTTAGAAGAAAGATGTGGCATCTGATGTGCAGCCAGCAGTGGCTGCAGTATGACAAGGGAACAACAGGAAGGACCCTTTTCAGTTTCGTGTTGCATTATCATTCATTCATTCATTCACTAATTCATCCTGAAATGTAAGGAGACAAATGAATAGGCGAACCTTCATTTTTTCCTAGAATACATATCGTGTTGTGAGTAGCACCTGCCATGTCCATTATGAAGTCATGGTAGATACAGCATGCTGCTTGGGAGTTGGGGTCTATACTCTAGGGTATGCATCTAAGAAGGGCTTGCTAAACCAACACTTAGGAAAAGATGGTGACATATCATCTTCCTCAGTCTAGGAGGAAAGAAGAGATGAGAGAAGGATAAACAAGCCAGCAGCTAGGCTCAGTCACTATTACTAAGAGTCATTAGTAAACTATTTACTGATGTAAGCATTGTTCCATTCTACCTTCATAACAATACTCTGAGTTAAACGCTGTCATTGCTGCTATTCTCTTACAGAGGAGGAAGCTGAAGTTCAGAGTGGGTAAGCAACAGGCCTGTGACACCCAACACCAGGTAGAGCTAGGATTTAAATCTCAAGCTTGTAACCTCAACACCTAACATCCAATCCAACTTCCTTTTTGCTGCTGCTGACCAGCTCTGACTCACCCCTGCATACCAGCCTTCCCTGCCAGAGATTTCAAGTTTGGGCCTCAGCAAAACTAGCAACGAGTATGTAGGGCCTTCTTAGGAGTTGCATATGTCTAATCTAGACTATGCACGTTTGGTCCACACACAAAGCTCAGCTTTGTTTAGATGCTCATAGTCCTGCCTCACCCTCTGCCCACCTCTGATATCAAACTCTCAGATACTGTATTGCTGATTGCGGTGCCTCCTTGCCTGTAGACACTCCTGTGCTCGTCCCTCTTTCCCACAGGTGCAGTCCATTGATCTGGGATGTAAGTGTCCCTTCGAGCCGTTTCTCTGAAGACTTGGCCCTTGGTTTGGCAAGATGGACTAATTCTTCTTGAATAGGGAGTCTTGGGAGGGTCTTGGCCATTCGGAACTCTTACATATAATCCGGATCCAACTTTACAGTGGAAGAAGTAATAGGGTCAGGTCCCCACAAGAAGTCAGGTAGATTAACTTCATCTTAGTTACTGAGAATCTCAGGAGCTGCAAGGCAATGCCAGCCCTTAGTCCAGGGAGGAGTTAGGGTGACCCTCTTCTCCTAGACCAAGACCCCATTTACACAGCACTGCTGTCCATTGGGCTCAGTAGCTAGTCTCAAGGAAAACAGACTGGTCTTTTGGAGAGCCTGTCTTCAAAACTGGCCAGCACAGCATCCCCAGTGTCAGGAGAGTGAAGGGTAAAATGTCACAAATTCGTGTTCTGAATGTGCACTCAGGCTCAGGAGGCGTGGTCCGTGTCCCACACCTCCTGTTGAGTTGACAGTGTCACAAAGCTGGGGGACTCCAGGCTTAGCTCCAGAGATGCTAATTTGAGTTCCCCGCAGCAGGCTGCAGTACGCCTTTTGATTGTTCACTCATTCACCCGTGCAGAGTTGAACGTGCCGTGCCCATGCCCTTTCCCGACACGGCTTCACTCCCAGCCTGGCTGCTCCTAGCCAGTGATGTAAATGTACCAGCTGCTTCTCAGGAGCCAGTCCGAATCCTGCAGGAGGGGCCCAGCCCTCTCCCAGGCATCAGCCTGCTGCCTTCAGCCTAAGCCCTTTTGCCAACCATGGTGGGTCTCTTCGATCTCCTGTTACCTTATTGGAGATGCCCGGAGCTAATCCTCTTACAGGCTCATGATCTATACATGTATTAATCTACGGGCTCCAAGTCAGATGCGTTATTGTTTTCTGATTGTGGGGACATGAACAGATCTGCTTAAAGGGGCTGCACTGGGCTGTCAGGAGGTGGTCAGGAGAAAGGCGGCAGGCTGCTTGGAAAATGAAGGCGCTTCTGCTGCTGGTCCTGCCCTGGCTGAGTCCTGCCAACTACATTGACAATGTGGGCAACCTGCACTTCCTGTACTCGGAACTGTGAGTCCCCTCTTGGGGTGTGTGTGTGTGTGTGTGTGTGTGTGTGTGTTGGGTAGGTGGGGGTGGCTTCTGAGTCACTTTCCCAGCTGATCTATTCTGTTTCTGGCAGTAATCTACATATACTGAATGTGCATGAATGAAATGTCTTGCAGCAGCGAAGACAGCATGCCTGGTGCTCTGTGACTTAACAGAAAGCACCATCTTAATGGAGGTGCTGCTCCACCCCCCTTCCCCCCCGCCACTTCTGTGCTAACGCTGTTTTGTGTGGTGTGCTCAGTCTTTTCTTGATAGATGTGACTTCTTTGCCTTGCCATAAATAGAACTGAGAAAGCAATTAAGATCAGAGCTTGCAAGTACAGATGCCTATCGTGTATAGGGGATTTCTAATGGCTAAGACAATCCCTTTATTGAGACCATTAGAGCCGATACCTGAAGACAGGTAGAGTGTCAGTAAGGGGGAAAGGTAACCTTATACATTCAAAGGATAAGTTTTATTTTTACTAATTTTAAACCTATAGAAAGTAAAGGACCATGCCGTTGATGCCTGTAGTCCCATCACACCAATATAAAGATTAATATTTTAGCAAGCTCCAGGCTATGTAACTACCTAATAGGACTGTGCCTCAAAAATACATAATACATACATACATACATACATACATACACACACATATACACATATATATCTTTAAAATAGTTTTGGGTAAATTGTAGCTATAATAAAATTTCACTCTCAAATACTTCACAGAATATTTCTAAACATAAATATATTTTCCTACATGACTAGTGTCAATTTTATGAGAAGAAATGACTTAGGCCTCTAACTGTAAGATACGTGTTTTTCTGACTCCTTTGTTTTGAAAGGATTGCAGACAAGTGTGGGTGATTTCCATCAGTCGCAAAAGGTGTGTCACAAAATTCCGTCCTGTTAGCCAGACAGGAAATTACAGCAAGAATGCCTTTTCTTTCAGGGATGGGATCTTTCAGTGTGGACCAGGCTGGCCCAGAAATTTCATTCTGCCTCAGTCCCCTGAGTGTTGGGGTGACAGGTGTGCTCTACCAGGACAGAGAGCAAGGAATCTAAACGGGGTTCATGGAGTGCTGGTTGGGATAGCTTACCCAAGTTGTGTGGAGACAGCCAGTGTCGCTTTTGTACTTAGTTGGGCTAAACAGTTTGTCAAAGACAGTAGCTACTCAGTAAATGCTTGACAAATAGACTAAGATACTCAAAGGCAAGTTGTTCGTTTATAGATGTTGTGTTCTAGGAGTGTCTGGTCCTACTTACCTGAAATCTAGCGCTAGTTCACCTGAGATCAGAAGTCTCAGAGAGAAAGCGTATGGCTTTGCCTTCACTTGTGAGGACCTCTAGGGAGATTATGATGTTGCAAAAAGCCTCCCTTGAAAACTAGACAGTGGCAGAGCTCATTGGGATTGTATGAGGTCTCCTTCCCCTCTCCCGATGGTGGCTGAGGTTGGGGGTCTCTGGAACCCAGGGCCACAGCACCCTTTCTGTCCACCCCACCTACCTGCATCCTTGTTGGTCACTGTATTAGTTTCCCATGGCTGCTGTAACAAATGTCCACAAACTGGTCATCTAGGTACTTATTTTTTCCATGTTTTGGAGTCCAGATACTTGAACTCCGGGTGCAAGTCCACACCCACACTGACAGCTGTAGGAGAAATCCTTCCCTGTACCCCTCAGAGTCTGCTGGCTCTAAGCATCCTTCTGCATGTGGCTTTGTAACTAGTTTCTCTCTGTGTCTGCATATGACCTTTTCTTCTGCATCCTTTGCAATTCTGCTTATGTCTCTTTCCATCCTCTTCCTTCTCGTTTTATTTTCTTGTGGTGTTGGTACCAACCCTTGGACCTGGAACATGCTAGGAGACCTCAGAGAAGAATCCTCGCTCCTCCTCCTCTTGTGAGGGTATTGTCACCATGTTTAGGCCCATTGGATAGTCCAGCATGATCATATCTTGGGACCCTTAGCCTAATCTAATTTTAGTCCTAAGGCATTTTATCTCAGGCCACATTCACAATTCTGAGCGGCATTAGCTTTGGGGGCCACTTTTTGGCCTACTCTAGATGCTATGGAAGAGCCCCTCCATTTAGCTACTTTCAGTCTTAATGACCTTGTTGGAGGAAAGCGTTTCATTTTACCTTGACAATATTCTTCCTGTAAGTATGTGACTCAGAGGCAAAATCTCTCATGGATTATCTGAGTGGACACAAGCGGGTCACTCTGAAGCTCTCCAGAAAGTGTAATGCTACAGAATTCCCACGATAGCAGCTCCAAAGTCATTGCTCAGAACTCGTTAGAACTTTCCAGTTATTGCAGAGGTGAAAATTGTCCACTTCTGGTTCCCAGAGAACTTTGGGGTGTGAGCTAGACCTTAAAGTATAGGTAGGAATTAGGCACAATCAGGGGTGGAGTGAGCATTTCCAAATGATAGTGTTAGGTATTACCAAAACTTCGACAACTTAATTCCAAACCAAGAGGGGACAACTTACTTAGTTTAATGCCCCAGAGTGAGGCAGCAGGGTTGTCCTTGAGATGAAGAGCTTTATCTCCTATCTACCATGGTCACCAGGGCCTCAGAGACAGAGCCATGGGGGCTTGTCGGCTTCCTTTTCCTCTCCTCTGGACTCTGTTGCGTAGATGACACTCGTTCTGTGTCTCCAGTGGCTTCTAGGTAGAGTCTCTCTTGAGTGCCCTTCTCTCTAGCACTGAGTCCTCAACTCATGTTCTGCTCACTGGGAACCTACCTAGGACACTGGAGATAATCGGTAAATGTTTCAAAATTCACTCCGGGACCATCCCACATCACACCTACAAGCTCCACATAGGAAATGTTTTAAAATAGAAGTCAGTTATGTAGAAGGCGAAAGTCCATGGCCAACTACAGAATATATGTTAAATATTGTGGGTTATATATTTATATACAAGTATTATATAAATATATGCAAATATAATATAAACATATAGATACTATATATTTATGATATGTGATATTTTATATAAAACATAATATATTTATAAACAGATATATAATATGATTATGTGCATAATACCTAATGGCACTAATTTAATTTTAAACCAATTTAATCCCAAGCAACAACACTGTGTCCCATCCTGCAGATAACTTATTCATGTTCAGTTTGACCTCAGGGACAAAGAGTTTCTAACTGGCAGATAAGTGCTCCTGGAAACACAACTCTTTGTCACTTGTTGCCTTGGCTTAGAGGAGAGGGGGACCAGGGGAAGAACCCTAAAATGTAGGTATTGGGTGCCAGTCTGTAATTGGAGGCAGGAGTCTAGGGCACTCCAGAGTATGTACTTTAAAAACAAGAACTGAGGTCTGGGAGTGTATGGTTGTGGGAGGGCACTTGCCACAGGTGTACAGGGCCTGGACTCTGCCCCTGGCAACACATACCCACAACCATGAACACAGCGGCACCGGGCTAACAGCTACTCTTTCTGAATTTCCTAGACCCCAAAGACAAGCAAGGACCTCACTGCCAAGAGCCTCCCTTGAGTCCCCTTCCCTTCAGCCTTCAGCAGAGGGGGCTCACAGGGACCTGTACACGGGGACCTGAGAAGAGGTGGGTTCTCAGGACCCCCCCCCCCCGGAGTGTGTTTAAAGTTTCTGATTCTTAGGCTTTAACTCAACCCTAGTAAAATTTACCTGTTTTGGGATGGAGCTACCATTTTCCTCCTTGAGATATCCAGACAACCCACGTGGGCCACTGTCTCCCATTCTGTGGCTTGGCTGTTAAAGAGCCCTTTATTCCGGTTGGGAGCCATCGACTTCTCTGATGGAAGGCACCTCTGTGCTTTGTGTTTCTATGTCCTCCTCTCTGGCCATTACTGAGCACTTAGTGTCTGACTCACCAGGCAGTGGCTTGAGGGATGCACGCTAGCTTCTGAAAAGCTGAGCCTGGAGACCTAAGCTGAATGAGGTGGTTTCCCATTCATGATCAAAGCAAGCTGCGATAAAACTTTACAAACCAGCTGCAAATTGCTCACCACAACCAAGCTAAGCTTCTCTCAGATGTTCCAGGACCCAGCTCTGAACTTAAAAGTTCTAAGGTGGTCATTGCCTGCTCTGTGGCCTACTGTGGCATTCGTAACGTTTCTTCAGCTTAAACCAAATACTTACTTTCGCAGACTCCCGGGAAAAGCATTGATGTTAGACTGTGTACATCTCAGTGCTCATGGTAAACTATTACGAAAATGTACTGAAGGTGGAAGGGCTTCATGTTTCCTCCACCTTCAAAGCTCCTAGTTCTTGTCACCGTTTGAAATGCCACTTGCTGTCACTTTCTGGTGGCTTTTGTGACCTGATCAGGTGGGCGGGGCAAACAGAGTGAGCTGAAGCATCTGTGCAGTACACTGAGGCTTTGCCTTTCAAACACAGTCTCTCTCCGTTGTAGGGAGTCCTCAATGGGGCGGCTCAGCACATCGTGACTAGAATATACACCCACGAAATTAACGCTGCTGTTGAGCTCTGTGGCTTCTCAGGAAGCCAGCAAGTACCACCTCTGTCCAACCTAGGGCCAGATAAGTAGTGTTGGTTGGTAAGTGGAGTCACTATTCATAGTAGCTCTTCCGGGATCTGGAGAGAGAAGTTACACGCTAGTCCCCGCTCCCTGTGACGTAATCGTTCTATAGGAGCATGACCTGATCCCACCAGCATTGTGTACTAGAGAAGTTAAGATGAGTGAATCTAAATTTACAGCCTAAAATATTCAGGGTTATGGAGGGGCAAGGCCTCCTGGAGAAGCAGCTGGGAGCAGCAGGAGGCGTGGGAGTGCTGCCCGAATCCTTCTTGCAAACTGGGTCCAGTCCGGAAGTCAAGGGCACAGGGATGCAGCTCACTCACCAAGTGTCTCAGGACCAAGGACACTAAACGCCCACCACCTCCCTAGAAGAGCTTTCTCAAGGCAATCTGCCAAGCACACCTCTGAAGAATCACACTGACTTCCTGCTCTAGAGACCTTGCTTTGGGGCTTATGGGCCAAATAGCTGTCAATCGAGTACAGTTGGCATTCTGGGCTTGGAAGCGAGAAGACCGCTTGCCTTAGTTTTCCCTGTCACTCAGTAGGTGGTCTAGCTGGTGGCTTTCCCTTTTCTGGGTCAAGGTCTTACTACAGCAATCACAGTGTTTCCTTTTCCTCCCTTGCTGACGTCAGCTGTTGGCCCATGGACTATAGAAAGCAGAGACGCATGCTCTACAGAGCTTCATGTGAATAGAGAGCCACACGGGTGTCTCTAGGTGACTGCAGTTGCATTCCTTCCAGCGTCAGCATCCATTTCTTCCGCATTGGCCCCGTGTTAATGGCCCCCGGCACGCTGGAAGTCTACACTAACTGGCTTAGCTTTATGGATTTGCCGGCAAATGTTGTCCAAACTGAATCTCAAAGACTTTGTTTCTTTTTCACTGATCTTGAAAGAAAAAGAAAAAGTCTTGGATTTTTCTTGCTATATGTTTTGAATAGCTGAGGCCAAGTTTTAGTAGAACCTAAAAGGAAAGAGAGAGGGTCTACAGATAGAATGGGCTGAGGTGGGGAAATCATAATCCAATAAGGGTGAAGATCAGTTTCAAGGACTTGTTTTGGGTTCAGTGAATGTCTTCAAAGCATTTCATGGGTAGGAGGGACAGTGTTGGGGGTGGAACCCAGCACCTCACGCATTAGGCAAGTGCCCTCCCACTGTACTGTGGGCCCAGCCTTCAGCACATGCTTTCACATTTTCCCCTTAAGTTTTAGACTTGCATATTTGGAAGGCAGTAGAAGCGTATGTTTCTGATCCATTTACCCTAGGCTCATTGAAAGCGTCTTTGTAGTGATTCTTTGATGTCCACAGAGCATGGCGACCTTGTTCCATGATTTTACTTTAATTTTTTTCACCTTGATAATCCAAATCCCCTTGCCAGCACTGAAGCAATTCTGTTTCCTAACTCTTCACTGTCTGGTATAAGTGCTCTTCCTTGAAAAATCTCGATTCCTTCCAAACCCAGCAGTTTCAAGATTCTCCTCAAGGCTTGGCCAATTGCTTTTATCTTTCTAGTTGCATGAGTTAGGATAGCCCTGCTTATTCCAGTTTGGTTCATTTATTTTCAACTTCATTTTACCTTGCTGCAGTGGAAATTTTTAAACAACAAAAGGAGAGAGGATAATGAACTCCTGGGTCTCTCATGTTCGTTTTTTAACGGTTACTGGTTCATGGTCAGGTTTCTTTCGTCTGTATGCCCTTGAATTGTTTGGAAGCAAATCTTAGACATGATTATCATTTTTATCTGTAAATATTTCAGTATTTCATTTCTAAAATGCGGTTTTGTTTAGTTGTTGTTGTTGATGTTGGGTTTTTTCCTTTTTTGTTGTTGGTTTTATGTTTAAGACAGGAAATCACTATCTAACCCAGGCTGGCCTTGGACTTGTGGTCCTCCTGCAACAGCCTCCTCATGGGTTGTGGCCATGTGCCAGCAGTCCCAGGAAATGGCTAAATTCTTAACTATGACCACAACGCTAATAATCACACACAAGATAACTCTAACTCCTCAACATCAAATAACCAGTCAGTTCCAATTCTCTCTACCATGTCATTATTTTTCTATGATAATTTGGTTGCAACTTGTAAACATAGTTGATTCTCTCTTCTTTCTTCCCCTTTTCCTCCTCCTCATTTGTGCTGTGTTAAGAGAAAAGTGTTAAAATGAATTTGGAGGAACATAGTTTTGACAAAATACAAACGCTAGGCAACTGTAGATTGTAATTTACTATCCAAGTTGAAAAATCTTAAGCAAATATCCAAAGCATTGCATGCTAAAATCCTTATGAATTTATTTGCCATTTTATCTGAGTTCAGCTTTTTAGTGACGAATCACCCAAGACATTTAGGGAGACTTTAACGGCCACCAAGAGAAAAGTCCCCAGGATAATAGGTTCCCAAATTTTAAATTATGGCCTTACATCAGTAGAGAATATACTCATATGCTTGTCATGTATAGGTATCGCTATACAAAGCTATATATATAGCTCATGGACATATGCATATATTTCCATATATACTATCATATTATATAGTAATACATATCATCTGTGTGTAATTTATATGTATTGTCATACTATAGGTATCTATACATTCTGCAAACATCTAATACATTAATATATCCATTATTGAACATGGACAAAAATATTTTAAAAGGCAAAGAAGTTGCTAGAGTCTAGTGCAGCCTCCCCTTACCCTGCTCCCGGTTGCTCACACTTTGGCGACTGCAGCTTGAGAAATAAGCTCTCTGGACTCCTTGGCATAAGAACACAACATTCTCGAAGTTAACAGAGGACAAGTTCTCCCCAGCAATCTGGGGTGGGTCTTGGAAGAAACAGGCAGGAAATGGCCTGATTTTGCAGGTCAAATAAAACTTCCAGGCCAAAGCAGCAGACTCCTTTTTTTTTTTTTTTTTTTTTGTCATTGTCTCTTCTTGTAGAAAGGAAAGGACTGTGACATCTTTAAGTTCTCAATGGTCTGTCTCTCCTGGAGCCAACCATCCACATTAGCTCAGCAGGACCGAGGTGTGCTGAGGCTGAGATATATGTAACAAAGAAAAGTGCTAAAACTACTAAGCCCAACTAGGGCTCTTTGAGGGGTGCATGTGTACCAGGAACCCTGAGCCATGGACTGTCTCACAGTAATCCTGCTTTCTGCCAGCATATGTAACTCTCCTCCTGTCTCTGGGTTTCTTGTTCTCTTACATCCCTCCAGAGAAGCAGGCTTGGTGGTCCCTTCAAGCCAGTTTCTCCTGTTTCACTCTTGCACACTCTCCTGAGGAACTGGATACTCTTCCCAAGTCTCTCCCTTCACTAGTAATTCTACCCAAAACAAATGAGATAGGAAGAAGCCATACTTCAAGACG
>CM053743.1:33552418-33611838 GCA_028658305.1 Pachyuromys duprasi
CGCTCTGGGGATGACGCAGGAATAAAGAGCATACAGACCGGCAGGTGAAAGAAAGCAGGGCAAAGAGAAGTGACCCCCTCAGGAAGGCCTTGGAAAAAAAGGAGTACTAGCAGGTGCCAGGAGGAAGGCGGGGAGGCATCGGAAACAACATGTGATGCCAAGATGAACGGACACACAAGCCTTCTGAACAATTAGATTAAGTCAGTAGCATATGAGGGTTCCCGCATCCCACAGTGGTGTAAAGGGAGCGGACACGGGCAGGCCCTGAAAGTTAGTGCCTGCTTGGGAGAGGAGGATTTTTTCCCCCTACTGGTTAAACATCACTCTGGGTCACGCGCTCTAAATGTAGCTTTTAACAGAACTGTGAAGGCTAAAGCCTTTCATCTCATAGCTCATCCCTGCTTGGTGGACATTCATGGCTAGTGCTCCTGTGTCTCCAAATGGTGCTGCTCAGATCTGTTTCTGGTGAGTTCTGTTGAATCATACCCATCCATATGGAGCCAAGTTTGCTTATTTTCCCACCTCCCCCCTCTTGGGGGGATTCCCTACCTGAGTATCTATGCATTTCCTGACATGCTCAGGCCAGCCACCTTGCGGTTCAGATCAGCACATCAGAGAACTGTAGAAACCTAGGCCCAATACACTGGGTTTTCGATTCCGTAATTTTCATCCGTTTCACACCCAACTTTGAATCTTTAGACTGATAATGTCAGTAAGACCTTTCCTGAGATGCCGTATAGTCACCCCAATTCCCTCCCCCACCCCTGATGTTCTTCATAATGCCCAGCACAGTATTGAAATCTTTAAGATGCTCTCCTAGGCTGGGGGTGTGAGTCAACTAAAATGCAGCTGCTTCTCTATTTGCTCATCCTTGTATTTTTATTTTTATTTTTTTTAACCTTTAAATTTTTACTTCCGTAATGTTCCTCCCTCAATTTTTAAACCAACCATCACATACATTAGTCACTGAGGTTTTTTTTTTTTTAATTCTTTCCCTTTGCCTGCTTTCTGAATCAATATCACATGTTGTTGGGCTTTTTCCAGTTTTCTGACATCCCCCCCCCCGGAGTGCAAGGTAATTTTTCAGAAATAATTATTCATTTTTACTACACCATTGTTCAGTAAGCGTATTAGTCAAATTCCTTCATTCCCCGAGGCCCTGTGTCATCTGGCCTAGCTGATTTATGTGTCCTCGTATTTGCCAAATATTCCTTTACCTAGTTTTTAGTCCAAACTTATCTACACGAGTTCATAAGTCTCCTGGCTCCCCTTATGTGTACTTTTAAAGAGTTTATCTTTTGGGGGGGGTAGGGGGAATAAGCTGTCATTTCAACATTTGTCCCTTTTCCTTGTAAATCGTGTTCTTTCGAGCTGCTTGACCTAATTTGTTTATGACTCAGGGACAGCTTACCAGTTTTTCAAGCTGTTCTTGAAGCAGCTCCTCCCCCCGCCCCCCGTTATTCTTTTCCCCTGCAGAGCTTCATTGATACAGGCCATCATCCTGGCTCCTTGCTCTCCTTGCCTCTAGTTTGCCAAAATGCTGGGTGATCGTAAGGGCTTCTGACACATGACTGGAGAGACGCCTGCTTTTTGCACTTGATATAAACACTTCAAAACTGGAACGAGACAAGAAACATGAGCTATAAATTTCTTTTGCAAAGAAAGAGCAACAGAATTTGCTGATCAGATCTGCTTCATAGAAACTACTAAGCCTCTCAAAGCAGAGAACTTTCCACCATGAGAAGAGTTTGGCACCCTTTCTTGGAGAAATAATTTTATTCAACCCAACCTTGTTTTTTGTTTTTTGTTTGGTTTTGTTTTACACATAACCTTGCCAAGTCAGCATGGTTTTAAAGAGCAAGCACTTTGCTGAACTTGACCCAGCTGCTAATGGTGTACCAACTTATTTGATGCCTCCCCCTCCCCCTCAGGGAATCCAGAAATCATAGAATATGGTTTTGCCCTTTATTTTTAGAATCAAATCCAATGCTCTTATTTTATGCAGGGCAAATGTTTGACCTAACACGAGGACACTCCAGTCTGTAAGCACTCTGTATTCCAGTGACCCCTCCCATAGACGGCTTTGGTTACAATACAGTATGCCTAATGGGGCTGTCTTGACAAGGCAGCCAGGGCCTCAGCTTCCAGTTTGGTGTGGGTGTGTACCCAGATGAGAGTTCATCGTCATTTGCTGTTAGTTAGAACAGAGTACTAGGTATGTCATTTTACTTTACTCAGATAGCCTTTGATTTGGTAGTAACACCCTGAGTAAACACACTTGGAGCAGAAGAAAGTGTGAACATCTGCTTCTAACTACACGGCCCCGGTAATGTCTGCGGTGATGCCCCATGAAGGGACAGTCGGTCATGAAAAGGGAGAAGAGTAGCTTTGCTCTGCTGGGCACCCTGGCAGACTTCTGGAAGCCACTTGCCCTGTCTGGAATCGGGCTTTAAGGGTCCACAGTATGCTGTGCCTTTGATTGGGAGGGGCTTGAGGCCAACAGTTCTACTATAGAGACCTATGTATTTGTATGTGTGGAATAGACCAGAACAGGGTTTAAACTCCCAATTAGAGCTGAATCATTTTCTGCAAATGAATGATTACTCTTAGGAATTGTGTTCAGGTAACTAAAGAAGAAACTTCAGAGTTCTGAAATCTTATTTTTTCAAAGTCTTAAAAATTATATGCATAAACAAATCACTTGAAAGGAAGATTTTTAGGAAACATCTGGGCCTATAGGTAATTTAGTAAGCAAATACCTATAAGCTCTGCTATTCTTTGGATTGAAAGAGCTTACAGCAGCTTCCAAACTCATCAAGACGGCTCAGGGAACATGGTGGCAATCTTCTGGGAAGGGAACACACGGACATTTGCCTAGTTCAGATCACATAGCCTCGGGAATTCAGTGGCTTCACTTGGCAGGAACCCACGGGGGCTTTTGGTACCCAGTGGAGGCCTCAGTCGGTGTGTTTGCCGTAAAGCGCCCGGCCACCTTTGATGTGGCATGTGACTGTACGCTGATCAGACTGTAATTGGAGAATCTTAACTTACTAAAAAAAAAACAAAAAGCAAACCATAAAACTTACTATGCCCTTGGACCTCTCTCTGCTTTCGATGGGCCCAGGTTGATTTAGTCTCCTTCCTGGACCTGCTTCAACCAGTCAGATCCCCTGGACTTGGCCATGTAAGACTGTCTGTACTTGAATGTTAATCGGCTGTTTGGCTCATTTTTCCTGATTACTTCCAGAAGTTACAGAACACATTGTCCCTGTTGAGGGTCTTCAGTGACCTTTTCTTCCCTCCCCCTCCACTCCGAAAGGGCTCTTGTCCCAAAGCGTTCTCGTTTAGCCTTTCTTGGCCATAAACAGAATGAGACTGGACACTAATGGCTGTTGCATTCTGACTCTCTGTGTGGTGTCCCAAGTGAGCCGAACACCTGTGCATCTGAAGCCTCTTTCAGTCATAGCTTTGGGGTCACAGATGCATCAAGGGAGACCGAGGCAGCGAGGGGAAGAGGTTTTAACCAAATCACGTACCATGTCATCCATCTGGAGTCTCTTGACTCTTAGTAAACTTAGCGCTAACTCAGATTAATTGCACCTGAAGAGCAATTAAGTGTCTGCTTTTTCAGAGAGAAACCTACTCCATTCAGAAGAATCAGGGGGTTGTGAGCGGAGGTCTTACCCGCCTGCCTCCTCACTGACTCCTCCGGGAGTCTGTGGAGACTGGATGTGGCTGGATTTGGTGAGGAAAGCTGTAGCAAAAGACTCAGCCAGGGTAGTTTTTTGGAGCCTGCGAATCTGGCTCTCAGACTTGCCAAAGAGGCCCCACTGAGCAGAGGGCTTTCCCAGCCAGCCTAGTAGAAGAGGCACTGCCAGTCCCCAGGGACTGTCCCTCTGCCCACCTTAGCATGTGACGTGTGTTCCCTTCCTGTATCCTGGGTTCTATGCTCGGGAGTGATATTTAGTGTTTTTATAATTGTTGGTCTTCTTAAAATAATATGTTAGTATTTAGCTAGTGGCAGATTGAATTGTACAAATTTCTCTTCAGACTTTGGGTCTTCTGTTTCATATTTTACAATAAGAATGATTAAGAAAAGCAGCTACTGTCAAGAGACAGACTGTTCAGCCTTAGGACACTGGGTTAATCCTTGTCTGGGTCACACTGGACCAGTTTGCCCCAGTCCCAGCCTCCCTACACCAGGAAAGAAGAAGCTGATGGGGCAGTTCGAGCATTTATGGAAGAGGGGTGATTTCTCTGCTTCCAATCACTCACATTTCCTTTCCTGCCTGGATTAAGGGGCCTGGTAGATTTGCTTGGGTGAAACTCAGGGTGTAGACCAAAGACAGGTGGAGAGATAGCCTGGCAGAAAAGTGGTCAGAGCTTGAGTGGACTCCAGGGTCACCAAGAGCCTCATGATTCTGGTCCAAGAGTGCAATGATCGATACACAATTAGGCTAAGCATAAGTGGAGAGATGGAAGGAGAGAATGCTAAAATGCATTTAATGCAGCGAGTCAGCCAACTCTTTGCAATCACTTAAGATGAAAGGACTAAAACCAGTGTTTCCAAAGCTTAGAGAAGCTGAGAGAAGCACTGTAGCTCCCTTCCTCAGATGGCAGAAGCCAGTCAGTTAAAAACCAGTGGACCCCACGCACTCTCATACTTGGACACCAACAGTGCTGTGTGCCATCTCAGATCATAGGACTGCTGGTAATTGATTCATAATTCATTTGAGATTTTGCTCCATGCCTCAGTCAGTGTTCTATTGCTATAAAGAGACACCATGACCATGCCGCCCTTATAAAGGGAAGTATTTAATTGGAGCTGGCTTACAGTTTTAGAAGTTTTATCATTATGACGGGAAGCATGGCAGCTCTGCACGCAGACGTGGTGGGGAAGGGGCAGAGGGTTCTCTGTCTGGATCCACAGGCAGAAGAGAGAGCCTTTGGGCTGAAAACCTCAAAGCCCACCGCAGTGACACACTTCCTCCAACAAGACCACACCCCTTCATCCTTTCAAGTAGAGGCAGTCCACGGTGACCAAGTCTTCAGATCTGTGAGCTGGGGCGGTGGTGTGTGTGTGTGTGTGTGTTCCCCTTCAAACCACCACTCTCCATACAAACTGACAGAGGGTCATATAACCTGCTTTTTTTTTTTTTAACCATCTCCACTCATCACCCTAGATTCAAGATGAGAGGAAAGGCTTCACCTAATTGCAGGCCTAGTGTTGCTTAGTAAAGTCATAAGCAAAAGGTGACTTTTCCTGAGTGGCTATAAAGTGCTAAGTGTCAGCCCCATGTTGAAGATATTTGGACTTTGCTACCACATGGGAATATATGTTGTCTGTATTCCCCGTATAAAGATCCTGTAGCTGGAGCAGACATTCTGCGTGGATGCTGGTATCTATATCATAGCGTAATAAATCTATCCCAGCTTGTCTGTTGCTGTTTAGCCAAGTCGATGCCTCATTAGGTGCAGAATTAAGAGGATTAGAGCCAACTGGTGATAGAGACCCAAAGGAATGATGTACTGCAAGCATGCACACCCTCCGTGTGGCTCCAGAGAGGCCCGAGCACACTCGCTCGAGGATGCCAGTCACTAAAAAGCGTTTGTAACTGTCTTTCCAAAAACGCTTGCGTGTGGATGGGAGCCCCAGACTGCAAGGGGAGCAACCTTGAGGTTTGATCCAGAGCGGGCATGCCTGGGCTGCCAAACATGTTTGTATAATCTGCTTCTATACAGCACATTGTGTTCTAGGGTGAAGGTCAGGGAGAAGGATGAAAGCCGTGTTGTAAGAACTGTGTGTGGCTCGGGTGTGGCTCGGGTACTATTCCACTCGGTGCTCCTCTTTAGGGGTAGGATTGGTAGCTGTGGCCTTTGCATCAGAGCCCTCTTCTGAATGAGCTGTGTTGTCTCTGTGGGTGATAGGTGGCTTCAGTCACAGGAAGATGTTCTGCGGTTGTCATTTGCTGTGCGGTTTTCCCCCAAACACTTGTTTGACTTGTGCTTGACCATGGGTGCCCTATTCTTCACAGTTATGTAACAGAAACCATGCCACTCTGTTGTAATGGCGTGACCAATAAAACAACAATGATAAGGCAGCAACAGAGCACTGGAAATGCTTATTAAAGACAGGAAGACTTCAGGTCAGGATTAAGTGATCAGCCCATGAGGCATGCAGTTGGTGAGGTTCTAAAGCCCTCAGGAGTATTGACCCTTACTGAATAGAATGCTCTGCTATCTGAGCTCTCTCAACTGTAAAACAGAGTGAGGGTTCCCTTGGCAGCAGTTACCAGGTGCTGTGACTCCAAAGGTTGAAGCACAGGTAGTCGGAGCCCATAAACTGACACACACCTCATTCTAACCAATATCAATGTAGCTGGGCTTTGTCACTTTGCAGGTTTTTTCCCACCCTTTACCCCCACCACACACACTCCTGCTTCACCCCCTATCACTCAATAGGAGAGAAAGAAGGATGGGGGGGAGGAGCTCCTTGAATCTAATTTCTTTCTTTCTTATTATTTCTCTGAGCACAATTACTAACAAACAGCAACCAACCCCGACCTCTTGGGGTCCTAGCATTTATATGTCCTCTGAAAAGTTTCCAGAATTCCAAATCTCACACAGTCGAAGAAACTATCTGCAGCTGGCAAAACCACACCCTGTCTAGAGCATGAGGCAAATCATAGTCAGCTGCTGTGGATTGCCCGAAGCAGCCCCATATCTCCACACCTGGGATTAAAACAAAAGCACATTCTTATAATATTTCTGTGAGTTTTTTAAAGAAGTCAAAATTCCAGAAGGTCACTATACACCGATTTCTGAGAACACCAACAGGGTGATGTAAAATACTCATTAGTAGATTACAATGATAAAATGTAAGGATGTTCTAATTCATGTCAGTCTAGTAAGTCAATTTGGGTGGATTAGCTCAGTGTTTTGTGTGTTCTTGTAAAATAAAAAGGCTGGAATAGTTTGCTCCAGCATTTAATCACTGTGGCAACACTATCATGTAGGTTTAGTGTCTTAGAAACATAAAGTTTCAGGGTGGAAGCCTATGATTACACTAGAATTTGCAAAAATAACAAGAGGAGTCAGCAAAGGGACCAACCCAAAATTTGTGTACCTTAAAAAAATAATCTTACGATAGGATTCATGAAGAAAAGTTTATTCTTAATCTCTTCCTGTTTCTTATAACTGTTTCAAGGAAATAAGAAAATAATAAACACCGGCCACTGATACCCACATGCACACTTCCACGCCTCATAACAACATTCTCACTTGCTCATGATCCTGCTTCCTGTTTTCCTCCTTTTGCCATTGGGATTCAGTTCTTTCCACAGAAACTCCTTAAGAGACACTTTCTCTGGCATTCTCTCAACAGGGCCAAGTTAGACAGGTCTGGTGCAGTGAGAAACAGGTGACTGAGACCTGCAAATATCCAGCCTCATAAAAAATATGACTTGTGAGGCGAGGGAGAGAGACCAGGACCACAGAAGCATTTCTTGGCTTGCTGTTCCTGAGTCATAGCATATATGAAGCTCTTCCTGCTAAATCCGGTCACATGTTCTGTTCCACTGCACACCAGAGAGTGGAAAGTCATACCTCCAAAGCTCCCACTCCCTATCCATTCTCAGCTTGAGGTAATCGCGGCTGAAGACCAGGCTTCGTGTACAAGCACGGTGCCCTTGACAGGAAGCCTTAAACATGTCCAAGCCGTGTCAACAAGGCTGCCCCAGCTCTGGTCGCGTAATTGGCAGTGTGAGACACATTTCTGAGCTCTCACATTTCTGCTCTGGGTGGCTCACTTACCTGCCCACTCCCAGAGTGCCATGGTGCCTTTATGGGGGGGTGGGGGGGAGGGAGGCTAGAGCTGTCTTCAGGGTTAATGCCTGGGATATCCACTTCCTCCCACCCTCACTGTCTTCCTGCCTGAACTGTTGACTGGATGCCAAGACATGTACAGAGTTCTCAAGCCAGTGTCCATCAGGATTTCCTGGGGAGCTTGTGAAAAAACACAAACAGCACAATCATGTGGACCAGAGTTCGAATCCCCAGGACCTATGCAAAGGCCAGGTAGGCCTGGCAGCCTTTGTGATCACAATGCTTGGTGACAGCATTGCCAGGGTTAGTTGGCTAGTTATGACTGGTCCAAGTTTGGGTTCAGTTGTGAGAGGTCCTGCCTCAATAAGTAAGTGGAGAGTTGATCAAGAACATGATGTCAGCTTCAGGCTTCCACACACTCACTTATGAGTGTGAATACACATGTACCTGCATTTCCATCCGAAAATAGAAGACCCACGGGTTCCAGATGACTCCTTCCACAGAGAAGCCAACCTTAGTACTATTGGCATTTTGGTCCAGAGGCTTGTCTGCTGTGGGGTCTACCTGTGGATGATGAGCGGCATCCCTGGTCCCTATCCACTACCCTCTCGCGCTGTGACAAATCTAAAAGGTCTCCCAACACTGTCAGATGTCCCCTAGGGAAATAATTGCCTTGGTTGAGATCCCCTGTCTTTGGGTTTCTAATTCCCAAGAGGACAGTAGGGGCCTAGGCTTCTATTTTCACAAGCTTTCTGGCAAATCTGGTTCCTCTGCACATCAGTGGAGTCTTTTCTTCCCTTTCAACAGCACTTACACTCTAACCCCGTTTCCGTGGCCACCTAGAGGGTCAACTGCTATCCAAAGAAGTACACAGTTCTTCCCGCCACAACCCAGGCCCCCACTGCTGGCTAAAAAGCCTTTAGCCTGCCAGCAAACAGCACGATGCTGTCTGCTCCTGCAGCTCAGTCTCTCTTAGCGAGAAAGCACAGGTGCTTAGTGATTTAATAAAGGGCTCCTTTGGAGTGGGGGGGGGGGCGGTAATGTCCCAGTTGATATTGCATGGCCTCAGGAAAACAGCAGGTACTAGCTCTCCTGCTGGGACTTTTGGCCCTGAAGTAGAGGGGAAAGTATCTGGCACAGGGCTGTCTAAACTGCCCCCTGCCCTGCCCCCACACCCTGCAGTTCCTCAGAACCCAGGCACTAGGAAAGTAGAGTGTAACGTGACGTGTACACACACACACAACACACACACACACACGTGTGACTCAAATGCTTTTGGGAATTCTGTTGTTTAGTCTGTCTCCTGTGGTTGGAACTTCCTCCCCAAGTGTTCCTACCGGGAACATTATTTTCCAACTGGCACGAGTAGAATTTCCTATGGGCTCACAAAGTGCCGGCCCCAGAAGGGCTGCCCCATTCTTCAGGGAAGAGCTCTCCCTGATACTCCTCAAGGAATGTGAATTATTTTATTTAAAAGTAGCTTTGGGGACCTCATGGTACTTACTGCTTCTGAAGATAGCAATCTTAGTGTCAATGGGTGCTTTCATGACAGAGACACTAAATGTGTTGATGCCAGTACATGTGTCTCCCGCTCACTTCTGTCTTAAGCACACAAACCATTGATTTACAATTATATAAGAAACAATGTCATCATTATTTGATTCTCACTGAGAGAGTAAATAGTCCCCTGGGGACTGCAGCTTCTGGCTGATGTATTTCTTTCTAATAGAGACCACCAGAAAGAGAAACTGAGGCAGAAAGTGTTTTCTTCCAAGCAGTCACAGCATGTCTGTCCCCTAAATGTTCCTGAAGAGAAATAAATAGAACACCAGAGTGATGTATGGAGCCACAAGCAATAACACCCTAAGATCTCAGGGTCCTAAGATCCCTCTCAGAACTCCGAGTGTTAATTGTGGCCTAACGTCAAGAAAAACGAAGTGTAGAAATTGCAGCTTACCGGAAACGTGGTTCAAATGTACGGCAAATGTGGGGTTTCTCAGTCACATGCTGGATCCTGTTCACAGTTCACAGGATGGTGCATTCATTGCTCTTTCCTTCCATTCTCACCAAGCCTACATGTTTACAGGGTGGAGATGCGTCAGAGCAAGCAGAACCCAACAGCTAGCTGCCGGCTGAAATCATTTATACAGAAAACGTTCTCTAAACTAAATATTGTCCTAACCACTGTCTTGGTGTGCTTCATCCAGGGAGCTATGGTGACAAGCATGAAAGGAACACAGGACTGAACCAGGCTGAGCCATAGGATCTTGACATTATTAGGGACAGCAAAGACTGTCTAAAGCAAATTTTGTACTTTAGGATTCATATCCTCGAAAATTAAGAGGTTTACTTAAGAGAATACAGTGAGATAGACAGAACAGGGACAAGTAGCGTATCTCCTCAATCTGTTTTACTTTAGGGGGGTTTGAGACAGGGCCTTATGTAACCTAGGACAGCCTTGAGCTTGCTGTATAGCTGAGATGACCTTTAACTCCTGACCCAACATTTAAGCAGATAAATGGATAAAGTCACATTGATAAGCACCTGAGGTTCAAAAGAAAAGAAAACATAGTGATCTCTGAGTATCTGCACGAGATTGGTTATAGCACACACACCCGCATGCATGCATATGCACAGACATGCACATACACATGCATACATACACAAATCACATTGCACACAGACACACACACAAGTGCACATACTCACACACATGTGCATGCAGAAATGCATGCACACAAACATACATATACAAATCCACGTAAATACATATATGCACACGGACACATACACGAACACATTCATGCACACATGCATGCACACAGACATGAACATGCACACACATACACACACATCACACGTGTGAACATAGGGTAAGAAGGCCTGAGGATGCCCAAGCCCCCTACATGAAATGGTATATTGTTTTCATATCAGATCATCTCTGGATTGCAGATTGTTCCTAATACAGTGTAAACACTGGGTGGATGGTTTACAGTGTATTAATTGGAGAGTGATGACAGCGAGGAGAGAGCCTCACACACTTAGTCCAGATGCGGTCCCTTCTCAGGTTATTTTCTGGGTTTGCTTAGCTGAACCACTGATGTGGAGAGTCCGCTGTACTTTTTGCCTTGGGGCTTAGAGGAAAAAACTTTTGGAGATGGTTTCTGAACTGGGTCTTGAAGCTGGAAAGGCAGTAAAATTTTGTTGAGTGATGAATAGGGACAGGGCATTTCCCACAGTTCCTACGCATCCAGATAGTAGCTTTGGGGGCCTGAAGCGGGACCCGCAGATCTATGTGGCTGGAGAAATGTGTTTCTCATCATAACAGCTACAAGGTTGGAGGTTAATTCTTGCTATCTTCACTAGCTTCTTGGTCAACAGTTTTCGCCAGGGTTTAACATCTCTTCCCAAAGTGTCATTCTGATGTCATAACATGCAGCTATTGGTTAACTTCACGCCAGGGTTGAGGGCTTGATCGGTTGGTAATTCAGATGCAGGAGTTCAGGGTTACAGAAGTAGTCCATAAGCAAAAGTCACGTTCACTGATGTGGGAACCACGACTCATTTTATATCAGCATTTGTAAGTCCCCTAAACTAAACCTCTGACACAGATGAGCCCTCAGGAAGGTACCCCAGTGGGCAGTGCATCCGTGACTGGCTTTCTGGTTTGTTCATCATGCCAGTGATTGGAAGAGATTTTTGATGCATGTTACTCAGACTTTTTTTTTTCTTCTTTCTTTCTTAAGGCTTCAGCATGCTGTATGCATGGGCTGGGATGCAGCTCAATTGGTAGAGACCTTGGCTTGCATGCCGGGAGCCCTGCTTTAACCAATAACACTATATAACCCGGACATGGTGGTGCACACCTGTAATCCCAGCACTTGAGATGATACACATATGCTTGTCAACTTGTGCTGGGTGCCCATCCTGGTGGCCACATTAAATCACACACACACATCCTAGGTTGGCAGCACTCAACTGTGGCTGGCTGCTTATCATCACAGCATAGTATGCCTGAGGTTGATTGTTGTCATTTGAGGTCCTATGGCTGCTTGGAATCTGGGGCTTGCTGCTGCTGCCTTGCACCAGGAGACAGGGTGGCACCCCATTGAGGGACTGGGAAAGATCAAAATTCAAAGTCTGGCCAACACAGATTGTGCTCCTTGCCACCAAGAGCCAGAAGTCTAAGTCACTCTGGCTAAATCAGGAAGCAACAGTTATCATGTCTCCTTAGGTGGCTTCCAGACAAATAACTTACATTTTGCAAAATGGAATGCCAGTCGCCAAATGACGATGTTGATTAAACAATAATTAGATGGGTACTGGCAATTTGCAGCACGCAATTTGCAAATTGCTTCTTCTATCAAATGACAGGGTGCAGACTGGCACTGCTCAGGTGGTATTTTCAAAAAGTGGATATGAGCTCATAAAGGGCTGCGCTCCCAGAACCAGAGGTGCCACTACCTACCCTACCCCACCGCTCCCTCCCCCTCCCCCTCCCCCAAAGTGGCACAGCCTGCTTTGATTCTATCCAAGACAAACCTTCTGTGACCCAGTCCACAGGAAGGGCAAGCAGTTTTGAGCCCCTAAAATAGCAGTTTTGGCCAGCCGGGTTGACAATTCTCACCACATGGTTGGTGATGGCCAGTGAACGTTGTTGACAGGGACAAGCTTTTTCTGGGGTCTGCCCAAGTCATAACAGAGCTGGTCTTGCCTCCAGGACACCAGCATCTGTGATCTGCGTGGGCAGTCCAATAAGCTGGGATGGACTGAAGCATAAAATCGCAAAGGGGGAAAATCACAGAGTGATAAGTCTCGGGCTTTGCCAGCTCTTTAAGTTTGGAGAATGACAGAGCTTTTATGGAGTTGGGAAAATCTGTGAGAAGAGGGATCACAGAGCACACTGGGTAGCTTTGTGAGTTCCGAGGCCAAGAAAGCAGAGTAAGATTGTCTGAGTTATGTGGTGGGCTGGGGCTTCAAAGCTGAGAAGGGACTATTTTCCTGATATACAAAAGCCTTCTGGAAGCGTCATGCCATGAAGAATCCCCAAGTGCACCCTCCTTGGGTCTGCCTTCAGATCCTGTGCTCATTATAAACAAGCTTGCTTTGGCATGGGTGGAGCTGTTCTGCAAATCTCTTCTTGGCACATAGTTTGAGAAGCAGAACACTGTCTGGATGACAGTTCCCATGGTATCCCTGATAGGCACACATGTGCAGGACCCAATGGCTCGGTTGTTTATTTTTATTTGTTATAACTCATTTAATTTTATTTTATGTGCATTAGTGTAAAGGTGTCAGATCCCTTGGGATTGCTGTTACACACAGTTGTAAGCTGCCATGTGGGTGCTGGGAATTGAACCTGGGCCATTTAGAAGAGCAGACAGTGCTCTTAACCACTGACACATCTCTCCAGCCCCTCAGTTGTGTATTTTGGCTCTATCTAGTTGACTCTTCAGAAATGCTGTCAACTTTCTAGGAGTTGAATAGGTCCTGGAGGTAACATTAACTGGTAGAGGGAGTGTGGGTTCAATACAGAGAGCTGCTTCTTATGTAATAGCTAATTGTGTTAGAACTGAATTTTCTCCAAGGAAAACCCTTCTCGCTAGATGACCTTGGAGAGGCATACCTCTAAAACAGAGACGAACACCAGCTTGGTCCTGAGACTTAGCAATGATCATAGAATTTGGGAAATACCATGTGTTGTTTCTCTGAGGGCCACTGCCACCTCCGAGCTTGGCTCTTCAGTTGTTTCTAGGACAGGAAACCTCCACCTTTCTCTCCATCAGAAGTTCTTGAAATCCACCACAGTGTTAACAAGATGGCTATAGCTGTGTATAGATGAGTATAGCTGTGGCCAAAATACCTAAGAGAACACTTTAAAAGAAGAACAATTGACTTCACACCATTTTAGAGAGCTCAGTCTGTGGTCATTTGGCCGCAAGCACTTGAGCAGAATGTCATGTCAGTGGACATACAGGATGGGGGGAGGGTCTGGTGGACAGGAAGCAAAGAGCAAGGAAGGGACTAGAAACAAGATAAAAACTTCAAAGACATGTCAACAACTTGCTTCCTTCGACAAAGTCCGATATCCTAAAGTTTCTATCCCCTCCCAAAATGGTGCCAGCAGCAGGGGATCAAGCCGAAACACACGAGCCTGTGGGGGACAGTTCTTATTCAAACCTTAACATGACACATGACAACAGGGTCAAAGAAAAGTCTACTGAATGCCATTTTAGAACATGCACTCGTGTGTGCGCGCGCACACACACATTAAGCTGCAGGGACTATTTATCAAACTGTATCTTTTTCAGAAGACTATTAGCATTAAGAGAGCAGCAGTGAGTCACAACCCCTTGGTTTTCTAGTGGAACAAAGACCTTTATCTAAAATGTCAGTTTTATATAATCCAATTGATGGTCAATTTAAGACTGAGGCCGACCGGCCAGATTGTAATTGAGTCCACAGAAGAGAAAGCCGTCTTCTGGATGTCAGTTCTCAGCGTTGTAATTAGCCAAATCCTCTCCTGTAATTATCTAGATCCTCTGTTCCTGACAGGCCAGCAGGAGGAGGGGGAGGGATTTGAGCGGAGTCCTCCTCAGTGAGTACTTTCTCGGATGCCCAGTGAAGTCGAGAGCACTGCTGTTGGCTCTGTGGTGTCTGGCAGCGCCTGGGCGCTGTGCTTTCCGTAAAGTACCTGGGTCAGTTGTCCAGGTTCAGCATTGACACAAAGGAGCCAAGATCTGCTCACGCTCCCATGTCATCTGACTTTGTAGAAGGAACATGTGCAGCTTAACACATCCACATTCAAATTTACCAAGGTCAAATGAAGTGTCTGTATCGACCCTTTCCTTAACCTTTGTCAAGAGTCCTGTTCTTTAGTGGGAGAGCACCGCAGTTAACCATCAACCTTTATGTCATATGGAGCAACTTACAATGAATGAATTGACTAACATCTTCATAAAAACCCACAGTATCTGGAAGAGTTCACATCCAAAGGATGCTAACAGCAAGTTCCCTCACGGAAAGGCCTGCACCCCTGTGGCAATGCTAAAGCCACGCAGCTTCACAGCCTGTTTCCATCCACAAGTGAGCAAGAGCTTTACTTGAGCAGCGTGGAAGGCCACGGTATCCCAGTAAACCTAGGGACCCTGATTATCCCTTCTGGAATAGTTGGGCACATTTAAAATATTTGAACCCATTAATTTCAGTATAGTTTCTGGTAACAGATTTTGGTCAGAAACCATGTCAGTAATAAACTGGGTGGTTGGCAAAAGGCCAAGTTTAAGTTTCACTTGTATGTTTTTCTACATCTCTTGCTGTCTCCTCCATTGAGTTGTGGAATCGCTCAGAAAGTTTAAAAAAAAAAGGAAAAAGGAAAAAAAAAGATAGGAAGGAAGGAATAAATACAATGGATTAAAGCTTAAGAGGCATCCTCAGTAAAAATAGGAGCCAGGGCCATGTTTAGGGTTCAATCAAGGTAGAGCACTGGGTTTTTCTGAACACAACATGACAGTTGCCCATCCGAGCTCATAGCACTTGAGATAACACACGTGAGACCTGTGCAGGCCCGGGCCAGACAAAATTCCAGCATGGAGAGAGGAGGTTGGCACCAAGTCCCACCTCTGGCTTAGGCACCAGTGGCAGTTAAAGGTTGATGGGAAAGGGAGAGTCTGTTTTCTTAACAAAATGTGCCCGATGGTGGGTAGATCACCCTCCAGGGAAGGCCGCATAACCAAGAGGGTATGGGCAGTGGAAATGCTACTTGATGGGCTTAAAAAAACCAGAAAGGCTGTGAAGCTGGACAGGAAGGGAAGGTAGGAGTGGATGTGGGCGAAGTGGGGGAGGAGGAGGTAAATATGACCAAAATACAAAATATACTAAATTCACAAACAACTAACAAGCATGTGAGGGGTGGGAATAGGTGAATCTAAGTACTAGGGTATTAATAAAGTGTCAACTGGAAGGCCCAACCTGTAACACACACACATGCACAACTTCTCCTCATCAAAAATTAAGAAAACTTATGCTGGATACATGGGGATTTATGGCATTTACTCCTTCAAGGATTTTAGTGTGTGTGTGAGCATGCATGCATGGGCATTAAGAAATAAATTAAAAAGTTAAGTCAGATAGTGAGATGTAGAAGTTATTTGGGATGTTGTTTCAATTTTACAAGCAGTTTTTGAACAGGGATTAGAATGACTAATTTTCGCATAGGTAATTACAATCAAGATTCTAATTATAGCTAATTGCTACAATATTCCCACATCACCCTTCAACAAGTGCTTCCACCATGGAGAGCTGAGAGCCTGCTACTTTCCAGTGCTTGATGCCCCTTCCCTCAAGATCTCAGGCTTATCTCTAGGGCTATACGTAGAGTCCATAGATTCCAGTGAGAGGAAAGGCCTGCAGAATTGGTTCTCAGCCACTGGGTAGTGGCCTCACCTCAGAGGCCTTACCTTATGGGTCTGTTATCTGAGGCTGGAGTCCTATGGCTGTGGTGCTCAGTGTCTGCTAAGCAGAAAAGGCATGTTCAAGTGTGGATGGTAGAGTGGTTGAGTAGTCTGTCTCTGAGCGTACCATCTCTGAAAGGGTGCACTTTGTTTGGTCTAATTACCGACAAACAGTACAGAAACACACACACACATATACATATATAAATATATAATGCATATACATGTACATGCATAAAAGAAAATGTTGAAGGCAGGTTAACGGCAGAATTGGAGACTTGAAATCGTGGGTTATTTTAGTTTTTCCATATTTTCAAATTTTTCTTCCCTGAATCTCAATTACCCTTTTTCCATGTGTGTATGTGTCTGTCTGTGTGTCTGTGTGTGTGTGTCAGTGAGTGTATCCTCACACATGGAGGCTTGAGGTTGATAGCAGGAGTCTTCCTTTGTTACACTTTACTTATTCAATGAGGTAGAGTCTCTCAATTAAACCCAGAGCTCACCCTTATAAGGAGCTCTAGCTAGCCAGCTTGAGCCAGCTGGGGACCCTGTCCCATATCCTCCATGCTGGAATCTCAGGTGGACTGCCACACCCCCTGGCACTCACTGGTGGTCGGGCTATCAGAGCCAAACACCTTTCTCTTGCATATCAAGTGCTCAATCTGCTGAACCCTGTCCCCGGCCCCAGTGAGTGACTTTTGAGGTTAAATCAGAAAAGTGAAGCTATTTCTATTTGATTCTAACAAAACTAAGGAGGTATTTGGTGAATGAATGCCATAATTACAGTTTTGTATACAAGCTGAAAGATACAAAAGCCATGTGAAACATGGACTCGGTGCAGGGAACCATCTCTGAAATGACAGGAGAGTGCATCAGGAAATGCTGTTCTTCCTGACTATGGATGCAGCATAGTGGTCAGCATGTGGCAAGTTCAAGTTCTACACTTTTACATCACATTTAGATCCTTCTGGATTTTTTTTTTTAAAGAATGTATCCTGTTCATGTTTGGTTGAATGCATGGAAGGGAAACCCAAAGATATGGAGGGATGGTGTGCAGCTCATGCTGGCCTTGGAGTGCCTATTCTATTTCTGTGCAAAATTGCCAGCTACAGCCGGGGCCGTATTAGGAGTGCCCAACCTTCTGTCTGACGGGTAGATGACTATAGTAGCTACTTAAGTGTTTCCAGAATGAATGAGGGAATCAATGAATGAGTTCAGTGAGGTTGCAGATTTGCATGGCCACTTACTTGTAGAAAGTGTGGTACAAGAAGGTGCTTTGAAGAGCATACTTACATAGCTTTCATTGCACTGTCTTGCTGTCGTCCTTTAATGCCCCAGCTTTGTACAGTAAACTTTATCACATGTACGTATGGTTAGGATAACATAGGCCTTGGTCCTCCCTGCGATTTCAGGCATCCACGGAGGGCCTTGAGTACCACCTCCAATTCTATACTCTACTATGAAGCTTCCAGGTGAGGTTAGAAGCGAGCCTTGACTTAAACCCATAGTCTTTGTTTGAGTGGCGGCCAGAGAGGGAAGGTGGGTTTGGACACAAACCTGCAGCCAAAATGGGTGGCCCGAGGGCAGCTGTTAGTGATCGGATCACAAGGAGCCTGGGGCAGCGCAACAGCTGTGCCCCGTGAGTGAGCTCAGGCAGAGCCATAGCTAAAAGGTGACTGACATGAGAGCCCAGGGGCTCCAGGGAGAAGCATCCATTCTGCACTCCACATTGGCATAGAATCATTTTTGAGGTCATGAAATGTGATTTTCATAAAGAGAACTACTGTTTCCTTTAAAGGTGTTGAAAGAACAGGAAGTTCAGTTAGCAAACATAGAAACTGGTTGGAAAGATGAGATTTTTTAAAAAACTTGATTTGTGCAAAAGAGATTTTAGCATAAGAGAGCCAGATGTCTTTGTGTGACATGTTGGCAAATGGGGAGGAAGAAGGCAATTTCTCAGTTGTCGAGTCCTGTGCTTTGGAGGTCTTCGGAGGGTCTGTGGCGTCCAGCCTGGAGAGGGCCTGGATGGATGGGGCATTTTCATAGTTACTCAGGGAGTGCCATGTAATAAATGTGGAGGAATGAAGGAATGGTCCTGAAATATCACCTAGAAGTAATTTCCACATGCCCATGCCACCTTCTCCATGTCTCTGTCCACATGGATCTGTGAACCCTCTGTGCAGGGTTGAATGGACTGCACAAAAACGTAAAGAATCCCCCCCCCCCCAAATAAAAAGACTCTTGCTGGCATCTGCATGCCCAGGCAATGTGGAAAGTCTGTCAGAAAACCACAGTGGTCAGGCTGCCTTGATTCCCATTACCCCCAAAGCCATTTCCCATCAACTCTAAAGTGAAAAGCAGTTATTTGATCCATAGCCTAGTTCCCAAAAATGTGCTATTTACTTGCACACATGCATACACGTCTCTCTACCCCTGAGCCATATCTCCAGCCTTCTTTGTATTTTATTTTATTATTTTTTTGTTTACTTTGAGACAGAGTCTCACTCTGATGGCCAGGCCAGTTTAGACTCACTCTAGATAAAGCAGAATCCTCCTGCCTCAGCCTCCTGAGTAGCTGATATCATAGGCCTATGCCTCCAGGCTGAGCTCATTTCCAAGTGTTTAAAAAGTAAGCAGAACAATTCTCAATGGAACCAAAAATAGCAAGGAGCAAAAGTTGGGCAAAAGGCTGGCCTCCTTTACCACCTCCACATACACATCAGAATCCCCAAACAGTTGGCAGAAAACCCCCATTGTCTGTAGCTTGGGAATGACCAGCTCCCCTCCCCCAAGAGTTCCAGGAAGAGAAGTTGATGACCTCAAAGAGGCCAGCGAGTCATGGGCTGGATAAACTATCCTGACGTCTCTATGAAGAATTGACCTGGCATGTGGAGTGTGCCCAAACCCGCCACCATCCCTCATCAGCCTCTGTCAATTGCACATCTGGTTTGGGCTTTGGAATCCTTCTGAGGTACCCCAGGGAGCAGCACACATATTTATCAGACTCTCCTGGCTATCAGCTAGGCTTTGTCTAAACTAAACAGAGAGTTGATTCTTTGAGTACCTGGGAAGTACTGGAATGGCCTACAGTTTAAATCTGCAGGTTTGCTGTAAAGGAACATACTCCAGCAGCTGTTGGCAGGAAGAGTATTTTGGACATCCAGCTAAGAGAACAGCATTCAATCGAGCATTCACTCAAGAGGCATCTGAAATCATCCCCACCCCATCCCTCAACTAGCTTCTGTTAAATCTTTAAGCCAAAAACACAGGAGAAAGGGGGAAGACGTGGTAATGTCGCTGGTAAAAGCATCCTTTTGGAGGTCACAGCTCTGACTTCACACTGTCTACCAGCTCATCTGATTTGCCTGGGACTGACCAGTTTTAATACAGAAATTCTGCATCTCGGAACCAGGTTAGTCCCAGGCAAAAAGGGACTGCTAGTCGCTAGAGGTTGACGGTGACTTTGGACTAGTTAAGCTATGCATTTTTTTTTTCCAAATCTGCAAAAGAGCTATTGATGACATCTGCCTGCTGGGTTATAATAGGGATTAAGCAGCTTGAGTGTAAAGTGCTCAGAACTTCCGAGCCACCTTCAGGATAGTGACGTTGTTAACTATGGTCATAAGACAGATGTGTAGAGGATTGAGATCAACGTCAGGACCTCAAGGCTGTGTCTCACTATTGAGCACTTGCCACCTCGGTGAACCTCATTGTCTGCCCCTGCAAAGCAGGGACAGCATCACCCAGTCAGGACAGTGTTGGATAGGCTGGGCCCCAGTCCCATGACTGCTAATAAAAGCACCAGTCTAATGACTGTCATAGTCGCTGTCAGGAACAGGAACAAACAGGGCGCAGCGGCCAGCATGGGCTACTTGCAGTGCCTCCTCTCTTGATAAAGCCTGCTTTCTCCAGCAAATGTCCTGCCTAATCCCTACAGGAATATAGAAAACCTGGGACTCAAGGGCTCCCTCTAGAGGCAGAATAAACAACCCACCTTGCAGTGCCCACCAAGCCCAGCTAGGATCCTTTCAAACTTCTGCTTCTAGGACGCAGAGACCGAAACTATTCCCAGAGATAATTAGGTTATTTCTGGAGATGAAGAATGGCAGTGAAACAGGAAGCCCAAGGGCATGCAGGGACCCAGGATGTGCGCTCTGCTGGCAAATGGCCCTGGTGACAGGGCAAAGGCAAGGACACGGGCAGTGTGATGTTTGTGGCTCATGTCTCTCGGCTGCAGGCAGGAAGCACTGGCTTGATTGGAATAGGCTACGCTTGGCAGATCAGACTGCCTGAGATCTTTGCAGCAGCCACTCAGTAGCTGTAGCAGATGATAGTGTAGTCAAGAATAGAATATCCCCAATAGGCTGCTTCTAATTTTTCTTGTGTTTCCCCTGATTCTCATGTCCTCAGCATCTCCCAATTATCAGCCATCAGTGTGCATGGCATCTTACAGCCCTGACATGCACACCTCAATGAGAATTCGACCATCCCTGCTGGGTACCAGCTGTGTGAGCTTGGGAAGGTCATCAGTTCTCTGTACCTTAATTTCTCACCAGCAATTTGGGGCATAGCAATATTACCCGCATGGGTTGGTGTGAGTCATGTTCTACAACATGCCTGGGCCATAGTGCACATAGCAAGTGAACTATCAGTGGGAGCTGCCCCAACTATAGATGATGCATTGTGAGTTGAGATTCAAATGATCAAAACATAGAAACTATCTCTGATAATAGAAAAAAAATAGAGGAAAGCCATTAATATGAAGGGGAAAGAGATCCACTTTCTCTCTGTGCTTCCTTCCCACCTCACTCCACCCCTATCTCCACCCCCAAATAGAAACTGGCTCTGTTCAGAGACTAGCCAACTGTATCTCAGGCATGCACAGCATCTTGGGTAAACTGAGTCATGCATGCACACTGAGGTTGGCGTTAGACTGTTCATTACCTCTGTGAATTCTCTCCTGAGGGTACATTGCTCCTCTTCGCACCTCGTGTCCACCGCAGAGCCTCAGGCAGCTGGAACCCAACTTCCTATTCCATGTGGCTTCTCTGCTCGTTTGAAATTTTTCCTTTCTGCTGTTCATTAACAAGTGAACTGGGTGGTTGGAGAACCGGGAACATTTCCCCCAGCCAGTTTGGAGGCACAAAGGAGGGACAAATGAGAAGAGTCAGTGTGTGGCTACTGGGGAGATGGGAAGTCTGTTGGCTCTTTGGGATGAGGTCCATCTAGGTTCAAATTCATACCCTGGCTCTAACCTGACCACCAAAGTGACCTCCTTGACTTATTATTAACTCAAGCCAACCTCACCCAAAACTATACATAAGCAACTGGTGTTTATTACTGGCATAGTTTCTGATAGCTGGAAGTGACCAAGAGAATAATTGTGCCTAATGTCATTAGGTCAAAGAGGAATTGTTTGAGAAGATACAAGTATAGTGAATAAAATGCAGATAGTAACTAACCAATCGGATTCAGAAAATTCCTGGGAGAGGGCTTGTGTTCAGGACTGAAACGTCTGGGGACAAGAGCAGTCCTATGAAGAGAAACTGCGCTGTGGTTCTTTACAGCAACTCTGAGCAGCATGGTGAGAGCTGATCGGCAGGGATGGGTCTCACTGGAGGATGGGCTCAGGAGCCTCAGTGGGAGTGTTTGGAAGATAATGACAGAGGCGTTTACAGTTATCTCAAATGTGTAAGAGAGATTTCCAGTGCTCTACATTCCAGGACTTAGGAAATATTGTGGTGTATTTAAAATGTATAGCCTGCCTCCTCCCCACTCCAAGAAGGCTGAAAGCAGCTTGCAACTATTAAACCATGCCTAGTCCAACACAATTAGAACAAAGAGGCTCTAGTAAGAGGAGGAAGAAAAAAATAGCTGCTCTCAGACCTCTGAGCCTGTGACACTGGCTGCCTGCGCCTTGCCTTGTACTGAGGGCTCATTGGCGACCAGGGTGAGCATGAGTTTGCTCTCTTGCAAGCCATAATCTTTGGAAGGAAAGGAACAGTCATTTAAAAGGGAGCACCACATGTGGTGGCACACACATGGAAGCCTAACACATAGGATGTTGAGGCAGGAGGGTCACAGGTTCAAGACTTAGCCTGGGCTACCTGGTGAGGACCTATCTCAAAATCATCAAGGCAGGGAAAAAAGTGGTTGAGGGAGGGAGGAAAGGAAGGATGAAGGGAGGAAGGTGGGGAGAAATTTTGAATGCTAACTGTAAATCCATGAAATGGCTGGCAGGTAATTAGCAGTGGCAATCCTGTTTAGGCTGATGGTCAGAGAGTCTAAGGAAGTGACTGAGCCGAGTGAGCACCTGCCAGCTTCATTCCTCCATGTCCAGCCTTAGCTTCAGACTTCTTGCCGCCCACCATGGCCAGCCCCAAGAGGATGGCTTAGCCTTGCTGAGCCCCATGAGTGGGGCTGGTAGTCAGGTGTCCCAGGTTTTATCTACAGTTCTGCCTGGACACCTCTCCCTGTGGCTCTCCCTTCCGCTCTGATCATCTCCCACAGCGTGTAACAGGGACACTGTGGAATCCACCAGTCCAGCACTCACCATGCACTTACATTTGTCCGTAGCACCTACACCTTAGACTCATTTCTCTGGGCTTTTGTTCCGAAAAGCCTTTCCTGATTCCTCTAAGTAGAGTGGGCGCTCTGTGCCTCTGAGCTGTCCTGACACTAGGCTCTACTTCTCTCCATTAACCAGGCATGATGGCTTTCCTGTCTGTGTGTCAGTTTCTCATGTGTGTACATTACACAGTCTTTTTCTTTGCATGCACCGTGTCTGACATTCACCTTGAATTACACTAATTACACTAGTGACTGCTCATTGCCTTGGTACTGGATTCCAGGCGGTGCCAGGCACTCCCCATGAATATTTAACTCTCATAGTAAATAAACATCACTGGGTCCATTTGACATATGAGAAACGAGTCACGGGGACTAACTTATCTAGATTTGCAGTTAAGTACGGCGGCAGGCCTATGATTCCCAACTAGATATTTTCAACCTGAAAGTCTGTGCTTTTTTTTTTTTTTTCTTACATGGCCCTCCATGCATTCGTTGAATCAAATCATATATTTCAGTACTACTGTAAAAAGTCCCCACCAGCATAACGCGTCAAAGGAAGGTATGTGGCAACGTACTCATTAGTGACGAGTTTAGGCATACTGAATTTAAAGCACACACTGAAGCTGAGTGTGGGACACAGGTCTATGTGCCAGCATGCAAGGGGCTAAAGCAAGAGGATGGGAAGGTCAAGGCTAGCTTGCCAGCCTGGGCTACGTTGTAGGGAGAAACTCCCTCCTCCCCCAACAAAACAATAAAACTGTGGAAGTTGTGTGGGGAAGTATGTGAGGAAAACCAAGGCCAGTTGAGAATATATTCTGCCATTTCTCCTTTCCCCATCATTTTGGTTTTGGAATATGTGAGAGTGAACAGGGATATGATGAGCTTCCTGAGGGAAAACAGCCCCGTGTCACAGTCAACCACAGGTAACAATATGTTGTCAGGGCTGTGTGGGCACATCCTGCCTTCCCCGGCGTAGTGTTTCTGTCGATGCAATACCCAAAGAATGACTGTTCCTCGGTTTGGTTCAGCGAATGTTTACTTACAGCTCTGTGGTTGGCCAGAGCTAACCAGTTAGCGGAGGTCAAACTGGTGTCTCTACCACCAGCCATGAAAGACATGAGAATCCATGAGCCAGCTTTTCCCAAGCCCCAGAGGGAGAAAGGAGGCATCTCCATCCTAGAGAAAGAATGCTGCATGGCCGTTGATTCATCCAGTTGGCTTAATTGCGGCACTCAGACAAAGTCTTCCTCTGTAGCCCACTCTAACCTTGAACTCAAGCCCCCCTGCACCATCCTAAATGCTGGGATTGCAAGCATATGCTACCCCATCTGGCCCTGGCAAGTGTGTGCTAGCTACCACACCTGTCCATACTATAGATTTCTAATATAGAAACTGTCACCACATTTGGAACTTAAATTCATTGATTGCATTATTTGGATGGTTTGGGGGGTTTTAGAATATTGTTCCAGACAACTCGGTAGGTAACGGCACTTGCCATCAAGCCTGATGACTACCAGGACCCTCCTGTAGAAGAAGAGAGATAATTTCTACAAGCTGTCCTTTGACCTCCACACACATGTACTGTGAACATCCTCCCTGAGAAATGAATGATTGTAATAACTTATTGTACCTGAACTAAACAACTATTCAGGTAAATGTTTCTCTGTTAAGGTCACCATCTAAGCTGTCATGACATACAGCTGTTTGTCATGCTTTGGCAGGGGTTCACGCTCTCATCTTGAAGAGCTGGAACATGGTGGTTCCATGCTGGGACTGCACAGTGCTGTGGGAAGCACAGAGCATCACATGGCAAACACAGGAGACTGTTGTCTCTCTCCTGTAAGACCACCAGCATTCAGTCACAGGCCTCCATCCCTCAGCCTTGCCTAGTCCTAACCGCCTCCCAAAGACTCCCATACCCAAACACCATGCTCAGGTTAAAATTCCGTAATCACAGTACCACAGGGGGCTTAAGTTTCAACACACAAACCCTTGAGGGATACATTCAAACTATGTCAAAACCATAGACTGAAACAGGGAAGAACAACAGGGGCGCATACAACCGTTAGGAGGTTACAGCAGTAACCGGGAATCAGGTGGACATGGATGGCAACACTGATGAGAATCTGTTGGTTTCTGGATTTTTGGGGTGGGGGGTGTGGATTGATACAGCAAAGGAGATCAAGGAATCGAGGGTGAGTCTGAGGTTTCTGGCCCGAACAGGTAGGCTGGATATAGGAGCTATTTGACACGGCGGGAAGGATGTGGGAAGAACTGGCTTGGCCGGCGGACTCACGCTGTGTGGATGTTGTGCTGAGGCTGTATATCAGATATCAAAGCGAGGACATGGAGTGGATGGCTTGATACATAGAGTTCAGGGAAGCTGGAGGGACCTGGGCTGGAGGCCAGGCTGTGTGAGGGAAGAAAACATGGAACTCACGACCTGGGTTCAGACCATCCCGGCTTCTCACTGGGACCTTGAACAAGCTTTTTCTCGCTTCTGCCATCCTTCTCTTTGTCAAAGAGGTGATATGTGAGAACTGATGTCTCAGGGTAGTTAGTTGGGAGGGCTAAAGTAGGCCACATTCGTAAAACAGCACCTAGCACATAGCAAGACACTGGTGGGTGCCTGTTCCTCTGGCCATCTCTCTTTTGAGTTGCCAGACTCCACTAGATGCCATGAGCGTAGTATGGAAGTCCTGGAATGTCAATAAGAGCTCTGACTCCATCCCACCAGCAAAAGAGACCATGTTCCCAACATGTTTCTGAATAAAAGTTTTCGGTGTGATTAAGTGGATTTAGAGGGTGAGAGACTGTAGGGCAGAGGAAGGAAAGTCAGCTGGGGCCATGCACAAAACCCTGGACGTGTGACGTGAGAAGGACCAGGGCCAGGGTGGAAGCCTGAGTCTGACCAGGGCTGAGCACACAGGAGCTTCATCCTTAAGGGGCGTCAGCAGCCTGACAGACAGTACTGTGGGACTCCCCACAGCTCATTTCCTAGTGGCTTCCACAAGGGACAGCCACGCTCTGTTCTGGAGCCGTCTCCCTTCCTGCAGCAGAGCCTCCTAGCTGGTCCCTTGGCCTTCTCCACCTGAGATGCAGATGCAGGGTCACTCATCCTGTGATACGGAGGTAATGCGGCATCCAAAGCCTCAGACCCAGCTGGCGACGGGAAAGTGGCTTCTCTCTGGAGTCCTCCACCATTGACTCCCTTTGCATGAAGAAATAATAATTATATCTGATAATTAGATATTTCCTTTCCTATGAAAGTCCAGGTACAGGCACCCTATTGGTTCTTTTGAAAGAAGAACAGCTGAGAATCCACTCTCAACCTCCAACTCAATCAGAAAAGTGGCTGGGACAGGTGGCTGAAAAGGAAGCTCATAAACACCCATCTTGCCTTTACATGGTCATGTACCTCACACCTTAATACAAGTAGCAGAAAGCAGAATGCATGAAGGATCATAATTCTTCTTCTTCTTCTTCTTCTTCTTCTTCTTCTTCTTCTTCTTCTTCTTCTTCTTCTTCTTCTTCTTCTTCTTCCTCTTCTTCCTCTTCTTGGAGACAGTGCTTCTCTGTGTAACCCTGGCTATCCTAGAACCTGCTTTGTTGACCAGCTAGCCTCAAACTCAGAGGCTAAAAAATGAGGGTGTAATGTTTGTAATTGCAGTCAACCTCTGCCTCCCAAGTGCTGCAATTAAAGGTGGGCGCAACCCCACCATCTGGCTTCATATTTCTTCTTAGAGAGCTGAAAAGAGGGAAACAGGCCCCAACTCTGTTTGTTGCATTAGCAGTTTTTCTTATTAGCAGAGGTGGAACGTGCTTTTCTTTGAGATAGATGTATGCTACATGTGTGTTTGTGTTTTGCTTGGACCACACAGTTTTTAGGCATGATGTGTTGCCAACATTAAAAAAAAAAATCAAAAGATTTCACAGTGAAGTGTGGGTTTAGTATCCAGATTGCCTGCTTCTGGCAACACAGGACTAGACCTTCTTCTGCGCAGCTTTAATGGCAACTGAATCTATGCTACCCTCAAGATCGTTCACCATCTTCCTGGGCTTTCCCCCCACACTCCCTGTCTTCCTTGCTTCACTAAGCTGTGAGTTCGATCCTTGGGTTAAAGCCAGAGCAGATTGGGCAGTTAACGAACTCCAAGCGAGCCGCCGAGGCCCATTTGTATCAGAAGTGAACTGAGGGAGAGGTTAGTGGGGGAGATTCGCTCAAAGAAGGCTTCCACCGTTGTTCTGATGATGTTGAGAGAATGGAGGCTTGCTTTCTCGTGGGCAGCTTGGACGCTATGATAAGTGGGTCAGTTCACAGACAGCAGGGAGCCCTTCCCTTGCAGACGAGCTAGTACCACCAGGCAGGCTGAACTCTGTGGAGACCCCCCCCACACCCCTTAGGACCCTGATGAACTATGGGGGCATCCAGAGCTCCAGCCTCCAGTTCCCATTAGCACCTCACACCAAAGACTCTGGTTTTCTCTTCACACACTCAATCCCTCTCCTCCCTAAAAAAACTGCAAGGCAGCTGGTGCTGGCACCCTGAGAAGCAGCCTGATCTTTTGTTCCCTGCTGGCTTCAGTGTAGGAGCCCAGGACCCGACTTCATCAGCATCAAGAAAAATGATTTCAGGATGCTTGTTTGAGCAGACAGCATATCCAAAGTTTGTGGTTTGAGTTGAAAAAAAAATTTTTTTTTGGTTTTCTGTGTTCCTTATGCTCATCCTTCAAGTTCATGGCCATCACCACCTGAGAGTACTTAGGCTCAGGGTAGCTGAAGAGAGCATAAATCCTGCTTGCTTTGAACAAAGCCCAGGGTGCCTCCTATCTTCCTATCCTGGCCAACATTAATCAGCCATTTTCCCCTCTCCTTTTCTCGTGCCTGTAAACCAGGAGCCCCCAGTATTAGTCACAGCAGAAGCGATAATTAGTAAGTACAAGCCACTGCTTTCATACATCACTCTGTGCCTCAGAATCAGGCTAAGCCAAGAAGATGGGAAGAGCTGACAGAAGGATGAGTCGTTATCCCGTTTTGTTTTGGTTTTTTTAAAGCTTATGAGTCTGAATGTTTCCATTTAGATTCTGCATCCTCCCCAGCTATTGTAATTGCAGCTAGGAACTGAGTGATAAAGAGATAAAGAGTCATTAATTTTTATGCTGTTTCCCTTTTCTGGACTCAAAAGTATGTCTTTAAGAGGCTCAGGAATCTGAGGCAGCAACGGTGTGTCTTAATGGTTATTGTCTTGGAATTTAACTCTCTTCCGTGCACTGAGGCACCTGAAAGAGATTCAAGTTTCTGGGACGGGCTCTGTCCTCCAAAGAAAGCCAGACGTTGTACCATTCCGGTCACCTATATTCTAGGGAAATGCATTGCCAGCTCTGGTCAGGAGCACTGCTCCCTGCAAGGAGAGGCCGTCTCCAAATCCACTAACATGTCATAAGCTACCTTCCCCTGCAGTGCTGACCAAAGGCTGCTGGCCCACGGAGAAGTGTTCCATTCTCCAGTTACAGCTTCGGCGCTCTCTGACGCCTGCTGGCTCTGATTTTTTCCATCACACAGCATTTCTTCCAATTTTCAAATTCCCCATCTCAACCCCTTTACTCTTCTGTAGCCAGAATAAGTCCAAGCTAAAGTAACTAATGAGGATGGTTTAAAAAAAAAAACAACACACATACACAACAACAAAAAAACTCCACCAATTCCAAAGGGGTGGTAAGGCTTCCCAGGTTCCCATGGGAGGTGTTGGGGCAGCTCAGAAATATAAGCTTTGGCTTGTCCTACGCTGTCCATCTTCTAGAAAACGAGGGTGTAAAGTTTGTAATTGCAGGCCTTCCTACTAAAAGTAACACCACATTTCATCACATGTAGGATGCCACTGATTACTGAAAGTACTGTATTGTATTTACTGACAAAAAAAAGGGAATGTGCCTCCAGTTAAATTACCACAGACACCATCAAACATGGCTCACACCAGACTCTGTTGGCTTTACAATGTACTTAGGTGAACCCAGCAACTCCCTCTAGCCTAGGTTATGTTGCCTGGTGTGTAATAGGTGATCCTTTTCCATGAAAAAAAAAAGAAGAAGAAGAAGGTAATACTGCTTTTCATTTCCTTGGGAGAGTGTCTTTCTAATGAGAGACAATATTTTCTTAAGTATTTATCTTATTTCTCAATTGTGTGTCTGTACATGTGTGTGTGTGAGGGGTGCACATCAGTACAGGTGGAGTGCTCGTGAAGGCCAGGAGTCAGATCCCTGTGGAGCTTGAGTTACAGGAGGTTGTATGTGCCACATGACATGGGTGCTGGAGCTGAGCGAGGGTCCTCAGCAAGAGCAGTGTGTGCTCTTAACCACTGAGCCATCTCTTCAACCCTTGGAGCATTTCGGGGCCAGAGCGAGAGGTCCACAGTTCAGAGCACTCGGGTTGCTCGTCCAGTGGACCTGGGCTCAGCTCTCAGCACTCACACGGAAGCACAGAACTGTCTTTAATGCCACTCATGGGGGGTCTGATGCCCTCTTCTGGCCTCTGCTAGCCAAAGCTTGCACATAGTACATATATATGTATATACGCATATACATATACACATATGTATGTAAGCAAAACACTGACACACATAAAATAAATAAAAGTAAACCAAGTAAGCAAATGAAGCATTTGCTTTTTGCTTGTAGGAAAATAACAACTTTGTAGACATTCTTCTAGGGATGGCTATATCAGCTTCATTAAAACAAAGTTTGTACCCCTCTGCTATGGTTTTTTTTTTTTTTTTTTTTTTGGTTTTGTTGTTGTTGTTGTTTTGTTTTGCTTTGGGGTTCTTTTTAGATTTTTTTATTGGTATATTCAGTAACTTTTTATTCCAGTGCTGAAGCATAAAGGACTCTTCATAAATATATTTTGATCACATTCTTTCCCTTCCCCCAACTCTTTCTAGGACTTACTCACTTTTTTCCATACAATTTTGTGTTCTTTCCCTCTCACACACAGGAAAAAGAAAAGGAAAGAAAAAGAAAATCAACCTTCCCAAAATCCCCAATAAGGCAAAAATAAAAACCAAAATAAATAAATAAATACATTTTAAAAAAGAAAAAGAAATAAACCCAAAAGTGCACAAAAACATGGGGTCCCTTCTGTGGTAGCCAACTACTCCTGAGCCTGGGGCCTTCCTGGCAGTGTAATTGATACTCCTAGTGGCCCTCTGTTGGAGAAAAACAAATTTTTCCTTTTCCAGCAGGTAAGGATTACAAATTGCTTCTGAATTAGAAGTGGGACTTCGTGTCCACTTCCCCTCCACCACCTCCACCTCCTCATCTGTATAGAGCCCTGAGCCCTGAGGGGAGGGGTTTGATGAAGGCATCCCACTTAGGACCGAGTGCTCCAAAGTCTCTCACTCTCTGCATATGTACAGTTGTGGGTCTCTGTTCTGATTACCATGTACTGCAAGAGAGTGCTTCTCTGATGAAAGTGGAAGGTTGGGCTCTCTGGGTAGAACTACATGTCCGTGATAGAGTCTACCGTAAGGCATTTGCATGGCAACTAAACTCAGTGATGGAAAGAGAAGCATGAACCCAGCACCGAGGGAGGGATGTGGCAGCACTGTAATGGCGTCAGCGGTGCTCAGGCAGTGGCGCCTGCTTCACAACTGCTCAGCAGCAGACACTGCTCAGTGTCCCCAGGACATCCTGATCCCAGAGGGGAAAGTAAGAGGAATGAGTATCTCAGAATGGGAGAATTCAACGGATGGCTTTCGTTTCCCAAGAACTGACTATATATCTAGCAAGGAGCGAAGCTCCTGGCAGAACATCATGTCAACCAAGTTTTATGCCAAGAACTATGTGTAGGATGAAAATTTTTAGAGGATGGATAATATTTAGTTATTTGTTGTATTTATTTCTGAGCTATATGAATTGTTTACAGTGAGTGTGTATATTTACTGGTTGGTTGGTTGGTTATATGGTAGAGAGATTGCCACATGTGTGCAAGTGACCACAGAAGCCAAAAGAGAGTGCTGAATCTCCTGAAGTTGTAGTTGTAGATAGTTGTGATCCACCTGACGTGGGTGCTGGAAAATAAACTCAAGTCTTCTATACAAACAGCCGGAACTCTTAGGCTCTGAGTCTTCCCTCCAGCCCCCAGGGAGAAATTTTAACCATCCTATCTAATTGCTTCAGATCATACAGCTAGGTAGGTACATTCAGAGCAAACCTTATGATCCTAACTCTAGGATCCCTCCAGGCAGGACTGTGCGTCTGCAGTCAGCCTAAAGCCTATTAAAAAAAAAAATCGCAGGCTCCTGTCTCCTTTCAAGGTCACAAAGCATCACTCAAGTAAGCTTGCAGATACTTATTCAGTTGGGTACAGTGGTGCACACCTGTCAGCTCACCTGTTAGGCTATTTGCCTAACACAGGAGTTCTTTAGAAGGACTTCTGTTGGTCACGGAGAGGCTGTGTCCTCGGATATACTCTCCAGCAGTGTTAATTAAACCATCCGTTCCTGTCCAAAACCGTTGCCAGGGAACTGAAATGACTGGCCCAGTGGTCAAAAAATGAGTTCTTGAAGGAAGGTTCTAGATTGGTGTAAGCGCTGGTCTTCTCAGCCCTAGACACCTTTCCCTTTTCCTATTGTACCAATGACTGGGCCACTCTACAAAGTCTGGGGGGTTTTGGTGAAATGGAATGAATAAAATGGATAGAGGCAAGGAAATGAACAGAAAAAGTTTCTGGTGTTAATGAAAGAAAAAGAAAAACTGTCAAAGAAGTGTTTCTCTCCCGGTGCTGTGATGTTTTCCAGTGTGTGAGAGCCCCTGGTGGTGGTTCCTCTGAGGAGCGTGGGAGGCCCTGTCAGACCAATCAGCAACAAGAATGGAAGCCACCACACCCACCCCTAAAGAACAGCAGTTCTGAGTAAACCTTGTGGCTTTGTGGCAAGGGCAGTTCTGTTTGCATAGTCAGCCAAATATGGGATCTGGTAGTGACCTCGTGTGTTTGTGTCTGATGCTGTGGGATCAATCCCCAAAAAAAGGACTGAGAATGTGATTGAGGACTGACTTGTAGTCAAAATAAATACCAGTAAGAAGCAAAGGAAAAGTACAAACGTTAGAGACCCCCACCCTCAGGTAGATCTGATTTTTTTACTGCTCAGCAGTGGAGCTTATGCTTGGAGAATATAATAGGCAATTCAAACAAATAAACCTACTGTCTCGAGCCATAAATACATTTGGCTGGTAAGCGTATATCGAATTCTTATGTGTGAAAGGGGAGGGGTGTACAGGAACAGGCATGTGTATTGGGGAAGCCCTGATTGAACATTCTAACTGCCCCTCTGGGTTGGTTCCAGCTGCAAAGGTGCCTCCCACTATGGCCTGACCAAGGACAGGAAAAGGCGCTCGCAAGATGGCTGCCCTGATGGCTGCGCTAGCCTCACAGCAAGGACACCCTCCCCAGAGGTTTCTGCAGCTGCCACCATCTCTTTAATGACCGATGAGCCTGGCCTGGACAACCCTGCCTACGTGTCCTCAGTGGAGGATGGTGAGCCAGTAGCCAACCCCTCAGACTCTGGCCGGAGCAACCGAACGAGGGGTGAGTCAAGTGGGTGGGTGTCTGGGAATGGACTCTTGGTTTTCCCTGGGATTGCCCTCTGTAGAATATAGTTGTGGTGGAAAGTTCTAGATTTTTTTTTAAGGGAAATGGTTCTGGTGGTTTTGGCCGCCACTCAATGTCCAGTTTTCCAAAGTGAAATGAAACTGAGTGCCTCAGATCATTTCTACTGTGTAATCTGGCTTGGTGAGGGTGGGTGAGGGCGGGTGAGGCAAGGCCTGGTGATTTATGGTCCCTGCAGTGTGGGGACCTCCTCTGCTTGCTCTGGAAATTGGTATTCTATCCACTCACCCAAGGGAGGGGAATAGATTTTAAATAAATAGGATACATTATTTCACTGCAAAAAAAAATTACAAATACACGTAAAGTCTTATCATTAAGAGTTTTTTTAATATCCTATTGTCCCATTTCAATGTTTTATACATAGAAGGTTCTCTGTTGTTGTTGCTGTTTTGCTGTTGTTGCCGTTTGCTTACTTGAGGCAAAGTTCTGCACCTGGACTGGCCTTGCCCTCCTGAGTTTCCAGTCTAACCTCCCAAGGGCTGGGATTTCAGGCACACAGCCGCACGCTTGGCCGAAGGATGATCTCCGCGGGCCTGTAACTCCCGTCTCTGCTCCATCTCTTTCCTCAGCACGGCCCTTTGAGCGCTCCACGATGAGAAGCCGATCTTTCAAAAAGATCAACAGAGCCCTGAGTGTTCTCCGAAGGACGAAGAGCGGGAGCGCCGTCGCCAACCCCGCCGACCAGGGCAGGGAAAGCCCGGAGAACGCCACCGTCCCTGAAGGTACGAATCTCGACTCCGCCCCCAGGCTGGCAGCAGGCCTGCTTTCCAGCGTCCCTTCAAGGGTGGTGACAGCCTGGCCACCACCCTTTGTGACCCTCTCTTCCCAAGGGGACAGGATTGGGTTTTTTGGTTTTTGTTTGTTTGTTTTGTTTTTTACCTTGATTAGCCTCCTCACCCGAGTAAGGACAGGGACTCTTTTCTTCTTTGCCATCTTTTCACACAGGTGAAGGAAAATGCATCTGCTCCCTGGGCTCCAGGTGCTCGCCTAATGCCCACTGACTATCATTAGAGAGTGAAAAACACTTTATTTCATTCTCAACCCCGGGCACTGGACACAGTCTCCTGTTGAGACAGAAAAAGCCATAGCTGCTTCGAGTTCTACGTAAATGGACAGCAAATGAGTCCCTTTGTTTTGGTTTATTGTTTTAATGTTCTGCATTCACTTATTTTATGGTGTGTGGGTGGAGGTGGGTATGCATGCACACACACATACACACACATACTCATGAGTCACAGTTCGTGTGTCAAAGGACAACTTGTGAGGGTTGGTTTTCTCCTTTCATAGTGAGGGTCCTGGGGCTGGAATTCAGGCCAGCAAGTGCCTTGAGCCCCTGACCCATCTTCAGGCCCTTGAAGAAAGCATCTTACACGAAGGCTGGCACAGACCAATAGACTGATATTCTTGTTAAATCTACCCATGGGTGCTCTGAGTGTTTTCATGCCTTTTCTCATTGAATTCTCACAGGCACCCTATGACCAGGGCACAGTCTGAGGTCACTGGCATCTCATTGGCATGGCGCTCAGGACAGTTCACTGTCACTGTGCCTGTTTTCAGAAAAGGGACAGTAACTGACCTTTGCAGCCACACAGAGAAAGCTGTTTAATCTGAGTGCATGTATGATTATGTTTCTCCAATATAAGTGGAACTGAGGAGACACTGTTTTTTGGTTTTTTGTTTTTAAGACAGGCTTTCACTTTGTAGCCTTAACTAGCCTATAACTTGCTGGGTAGATCAGGCTGACTGCAAACTTGCCGTGGTCCTCCTACCTTTGCCTCTTAAGAGTATTGGGCGTACAGGTGTGCACCACATCAGATGCATATTAAACACTACATTAAAATAATAACATTAAAAATAGAAACAGCTCTTCATGTCTCAGCCAGCGCTCTGAGTCATGCATATGTCAAAAGAATGCTAAGAGATAAAGGTTGTCATTCCTTTGATCCAGTGAGGTTAGGTAAGTAGCCCAAAGTCACACAGCTAACCAACTACCACAACACACACACACACACACACAGGGCAGGATTTTAAATTCAAGCTTCTTGTCTTTTTTAACACCTTCCAGACATCCTTTGGGGTTGAAAGTTAAAGCCTGTTATTTACCTTTTTCCCTTGGAAAATTCATGAGCAGCACGTGAGATGCCAGGCTTCCTGTGCTGCCCTCTTACCACATGCCCTCCGTGTTCTCCCCTCACATGCCTGAGTGGCTTCCCAGCTGCTGGCCAGCCTGCGCCCTCCATCTGCTTTCTACTGCCAGCCTAGCTCTTCACCTGGAGAGGGATAAGAAGCCACCTTCATAGGTCAGTGTGAGGACTGAAACTGCATCCCAGCTCCTTAGCTCGGTGCCCAGAGAACAGTATTTCTAGTTCCTACCATCTTCAGACAAAGAAAAGTGTGATCAGATTCTCTCGTGTCCAGACTAGGACAATTTTGACAGTTTAAAAATCTGAGATTGATACTCCAACCAAGGACCATTTATGGATATAACCTAGAACCCCTGCTCAAATGTAGCCCATGGCAACTCAGTATCCAAGTGGGTACGCTAGTAAGGGGAACAGGGACAGTCTCCGACATGAACTCAGTGGCTGGCTTTTTGATACCTCTACCTCGAGGGGGGAGCAGCCTTGGCAGGCCACAGAGGAGGATATTGCAGCCAGTCCTGATGAGACCTGATAGGCTAGGGTCAGATGAAAGGGGAGGACCTCCCCTATCAGTGGACTTGGGGAGGGGCATGGGAGGAGATGAGGGAGGGAAGGTGGGATAGGGAGGGAATGAGGGAGGGGCCTATAACTGGGATAAAAAAAATGAATAAACTGTAATTAATACAAAAAATAAAAATTTAAAAAAAATTTAAAAATCGTTTTAACCTTTCAAAGTCAAAGGATCTCATTGGTCTGGCGCTAAGGGACATCATTTAAGAGTATGGCTGGGCATGTCCTTTCAGATCACGGACTCAGATATCCTCCAGTTGTTTAAGGACAACAGTGTTTGCGTCTGTTGTAAAGGAGGAAGGAAGGGGGAGAGAAAGAGGGAGAATCGGGAACCATGATGACTCTTTCCAAAACTTTCTTTGCTTAAAATGATTTTTCAAAAAAATTCCATTATGATACCAGACAGGCTTGTGGTAACGCCTTCTTAATGCAGTTTAGACATTGATTGAACTCAGTCACCCACATGCTGTTAGCACCAGGAATTGGCAGATTGAGACAGAGCCTCACGGAAGCCATTTGCTGACATTAAATTAAGTCTGAATGGAGCTTGAGCCCCGCACTTACAATGTCACAGGCTTCCTCCAGCCACTACGTTACCTCCTAATTATGCTGTAGGGTAATTGCAAATAACTTTTTCCTGCATAATTTTATTAGAGAGTTGAGTTCACTTAAAGAAATAACCAATGGTTATAAGATTTGAAAACAGTTATGAAGAGTGGCGTATGCAGAATCAGACTCAGAGTATATCTTCCCAAGTGACAGGAGTAAAAGTGACTCTTAGAGCTAAGGCAGCTGCCGGACACAAACGTCTCTGCCTTCCGCATCCTAACTATGCCTCAAGCTACACAAAAGAAGCCACTTCCCAACTAGACCAGGGGTGGCTTGTTCTCAGCAACTGGTGTCCCCCTCTCAATGCTTCTTCTCCAACGGAGGTGGGAAAAGAGTGGCAGTCAGCGCTTCTGGGTTTTTAGTCCCTAGGGCCTGTCCCTGTGGACTTAGACCTGGCTGTGAGCATCTGGCTCCTGGGGAGGCCATGAGTGTACCTCCCTGGTGTTCCTGGCCTGGCTCAGAGGCTGCCTTATATCACAGCTTCCTCTCTGTGCATTTCAACACACGCATGCACACACAGATGTGTATGTGTGTCTGTGTGTGCATGTGTGTGCATGCAAGCGCTCACACACACATCCATACAGATGACATGTCACACACACGTGTACACACATACATGTGTGCTCGCACACACACATGAATACCTGTTACCATGTCACCTGCCTGTTATCATGGAACTGCAGAGTGACCCAGGCAGCTCCTCTGTATCTGGCACAGCCAAGGAGGATCGAGGAGGGAGCTAAGAAAGGTGTCCTGGAGAAAGCCAACTCTTGGGTCAAATACTAAAGTTAGAAAACCCCAGCTCTCATGATCTTTGATTCTCTCTCCAGCACTGAGTTCACGGATCCAGGTAGATGAGGGACAAGCCTTCAGAAAGTAGCCATAAGACCATGACCTTGGCCTCTTTGTGACTACAAACTAGGTCTCTTGACTTCCTGTTTTTGACAGCAGTATCTGCTAGAGGGCTGATGAGTCCTGGAGCCTGAAAGGCAGAGTCTCTGAGATCTTCCAAAATGATCTAAGAGGACAGAAGAGCACAATCTATTTTTGTTCCTTGATAAGAAAGTAATGAAATCCAAGTTCACTCCCTGAAGACATCTGTTCATTAGTTCGTTGTTATTTGCATAGTAAGCATTGGCTAAAGGCTCCTGTGTACAGAGAGATCTGTGCACAGAACCATGGAACAGCCAGAAATGGCTGCCTCCACAGGGTAAGCAAAATAGTTTAAACATTATTTGAAGCCATCAACCAAGCTAACGTTGAAAATAGCCTATTTATAGATTCTAGCATTGTGACGTGAGATTGTGACGTGAGACGTCAGCGCAGATAGCAATAAGGGAAGGTTGAATACCATGAGCACTAGAGTCAGCCTTGCAGGAATTGTGTGTTTAGAGACAGCAAGGAAAAAGAGGGATTGGGATAAAGTTTAATTGGAAGGGATTGTTTCATGTATGCCTTGAAGGAAAAAATTGGGTTTCTGCCCAGGATAAGAAACATTCCGGTAGAGAGATGTGTGCTGGCACCGAGGCAGGGGATAGGGAGTGCACACAGGGAGCGGGGAACAGTTCAGGGTGGCGAGGAGAGGGCTTGGCAGTGCCCGGAGAGGAGATGTCTGAAATGAGTACCGTTTTTGCCCATTCCAGTCTTCCCACGGCTGTATCACCTGATTCCAGATGGAGAGATTACAAGCATCAAGATCAACAGAGCCGACCCCAACGAAAGCCTCTCCATTAGGCTTGTGGGAGGCAGTGAAACCCCGCTGGGCCACCTCATCATCCAGCATATTTATCGTGATGGAGTGATTGCCAGAGACGGACGACTCCTGCCAGGAGACATCATTCTCAAGGTGCCCATAAGGCATGGTCTTGCCACCAGAGGCTCTGGGAGTGTGAGCTGTAGGCTGTGAGAGGCACATACTCTAAGTCCTTAGACATAAACAATGGTTGGATGAGAAGGTGGAAGGCTAGATAGATGATTGGCCAGAAATGTGGGTGGATATGTAGATGGGTAGATGAGTAAGGGAAATCCTTCAGAGCCAATAAGAGATGGGTTAGGTAGGTAAATGGATGGATAGTCAGATGGATGGGTGGGTAGGTGGATGGATGGAGGAGTGGGTGAGTAAATGGGTGGATAAATAGGTGGATGAATGAATTAGTGGATGAATGGATAGATATATGAGTGGATGGTGGATAATGGCGTGGATGTAATGAAATAAAGGCAGGCACTCACTTTCCGCCGTTATATTGACATAACTCTCATGTGACCAATTCTGATATAACTGAGACGAGTCTTCGGTCTTCCCCCATCTCTCTACTTAGAAGTTCTTGTCAATGTATCATTTCCCCTGCCTTCTCTCCCCTTTCCCACCTACTTTGTTTTCTTCTTCCCCCCTTTCCTCCTCCGCTTACTCTTTTCTTTCTCTTCTTGATCCTTCTGTGTCCTCTCCTTAAAAACAAAACAAAACAAAAGTAAAAACACACATTAGGATAAATAAGGCCAGAGCACACAGTTCCTTAAATTGGAAAGCGGATTCATGGAAACTGTTGTGTTTGATCCAGTGGTGCTCAGAGGCCCTTCTGCAGAGAGTCTGCTGTGACTTAATGGCCATCTCTAAGCTAGTCTGATGACTCTGAGGCATTCTGAGGGAGGAAGGAGTGGAGTGGCCTGGCTTGGCACAACGTCCTCTATGGCACGGTTGAGAGAAGAGACTTTCCAGAAGGATTTTCAGGAGAGAAAGGAAGGGGGTGGGGGACAACTGTTTGTCAGACAGTTGTCAACTGTGAGCCAAAGGGACCGGAGGGCCCTCCGCACCCATCTGCTTCTTATCTGATGCTCAGATAGCAGTCTCATCCCACCCTTCACCCTTCGCAGGCCCGCAGAGGGTCAACCCCTGTCCCAGCGTGAGCTGTTTGTTTGGCAAACTAATTGGAATGAGAGGAGAAATAATTGAAAGCAGTTGCTGCAGAAATGTTGACATTCCCACTGGTCGCCGGGGTGTGGCACAGACAATGTCCATCACTCTCGAGGGCTGCAGGCCATCGGGACCCCTCTCACAGCTGGACTCCCTCCCCACCCCCCACCCTGGCTCCATTGCAGATTACTGCCTGGGAGGGCTGCATAAAAAATAAAAATAAAATAAAATACAATAGCTATTTGTTGACCCTCAGCTGGAGGCACTGGCAGAGGAAAGGAATGCGGGAACCTTTTACCAGGTGACCCTGACTTCGGTTGGCCCTGGGATAACGGGACAGCAGACTCTGCCACCGTCTGGGTAGCTGTTCTCTTGTATTTCGACAAGGGTGCTCCTTGCCTTCACTGAGGGAGCCCCATTCATCTCCGAACTGCGGCAGGAGGCACTGGTTCACCTAAAATATGACTCTTTCAAAGCTCATTCCAACGTGCCTCTAACGATTGGCTTCAAGTACAAGAAATTTTAGCAAACTCTTAGAAATTTAAGAAGCCATCTGTGGGGCCCCCTTGTAGGCAGAGCGCAGGGCTGCTGGGAACTGTTTTCTTCCAGAGCAGCGACAAACACTGGGGGCCGCAGGCTCCAGGCTGGGCCTGTGGAGCCAGAGTAATTAAAGCCAGAACGTCAGAGGCAGCAACGGTCCTGTAGGTCGTCAGTGAGGCCCAAATGAGAGGCCTAGTTCTGGGCTGTTTAACGAGTACTGTAGAGTGATCAGCTTTTCAGTAAACAGCCTAGAAACTTCCTTTGCACTAGTTTGTCTGAAATTATTGAAGTCCCACACACCCCTCTATAGTTAGGACATAACTAGAAAGGCAGGGGACCTTGCAGACGTCTTATGTCCATACCTGACATTCCTATATACACTGTCACACTCACGAACCTGCAAATGCACACCCAGACACAGTCACAGATACTGTATCAGAAAATGTACTCTCACACGCAGGCCCACTCACAGAGACTGTGTCATACAACACACACAGACTCAGGTGCACTCATATATAGTGTGTCATACAGCACGCTCACACATACTCAGGCCCACTCACATAGATACTGTAACATGCAAACACACATTCAGGCGTACTTACATACATACTCTAACGTGTAAGAAAACACACACGCTCAGATACCCTCACATAGATAATGTAATGTGAAAACACACTCAGGCACATTCACACATGGTCAGGAACACTCACACATGCACACGCACACTCACAGATACAACAACATGAAACACTAACACATGCTCAGGTGCATTCATACAGATGCTCTGCACACAAACACATTTATATTTATACATTTAAGCACTTATTCTCTCCCGCACCTCTCTCTGTCTCTGACACTTTCTCTCACGGCCACATACAGAGGATGTGGAAGTGAAAATATGGGTAACCCAGTAATAAAAATTTTGTTGAAGGGTTTTGTAAAGAAAATAGCTGGGTGTGGTGGCTCATGCCATTGATCCCAGCACACGAGGAGGCAGAGACAGGTGGATCTTGTGAGTTCGAGGCTAGCCTGCTCTACAAACTGAGTCCAGGACAGCCAAGGTTCCACAGGGAAAACCTATCTTGAAAAAAAAAAAACACAAAGAAAAAACCAAAGGAGGAAAGAAAGAAAATGCCAACTCCTTTTGTTCTAAATGGTGTTAGATATTATCAGTTGGTATTGGGTGCATGTAAGTGGTCAGGCCTGTGCGTCTCATGACTTTAAGAATGCAAATTTGAATAAAATAGGGAAGAATCTTCTTTTGTTTTGCTTTTGAGATAGGGTTTCTCTGTGTAGCCCTGGTTGTCTTGGGACTTGCTCTATAGTCCAGGCTGGCCTTGAACTAACAGAGATTGTCCTGCTTCTGCTGGGATTAAAGGCCTTCATTGCCAGGCATGGAAAGGGACTTTTTTTTCTCTCACATTTTTAAATGTTTTTCTTCCTTCCTTCTCATTCAATTAAAAATAAAATAAAATAAACTTGGCAGGCCACAGAAATGAAGGTCAGGATTCCGCAAGTAGACATATGGGCCAAGGTAAGGACAAGGATGAAGAAAGAAAGTGCAGAGTCATAGAGGCCAGAAAATTACTGTGGATATTTAGGCCACTTGGATACAGGATAAAAGGAGATAGTGGAGCCAGCTAGGGGAGAATATCTCCATTACTCTGTGGGCCGGCGTGATGCTAAAGATCAGACCCGTGCTGGCCTGGCCCTTGCCAGAAGGCTTGTAGCAGGTACACTCACTATCAAATGGCCCCACCCCCAGGTCAACGGAATGGACATCAGCAACGTCCCTCATAACTACGCCTTGCAGCTCCTGCGGCAGCCCTGCCAGGTGCTTCGGCTCACGGTGCTGCGGGAGCAGAAGTTCCGCAGCAGGAGCAATGGACAGGTTCAGGACTCCCATGGACCTCGGGATGACAGCTTCCATGTCATTCTCCACAAAAGCACCCCCGAGGAGCAGCTCGGCATCAAGCTGGTCCGCAGAGTGGATGAGCCCGGGGTGTTCATCTTCAACGTGCTGAACGGTGGTGTCGCCGACCGACACGGCCAGCTAGAGGAGAACGATCGTGTGTTGGCCATCAATGGACATGACCTTCGATTTGGCAGTCCAGAAAGTGCAGCTCATCTGATTCAGGTGGGTCAGCAGTCACCCTAAGATCCCAGTTGGAAACACCCACATGGGCAGGAACACTCAGCCACTTACCACACTCTGCCACCCTCCCTCTAAGGAAGGCAAGGGAAAGCTGGCATTTCCTTCCTTTCTTCCTTCCTTCCTTCCTCCCTTCCTCCCTTCCTCTCTTTCTTGTTTCTTTTTTATTTTTTACAATTTATTCATTATATATCCTGATTGAAGCCCCCTCTCTCAACTCCTCCAGTCTCACCCTCCCTCCCTGTTCCCCTCAATCCCTTCTCTCCATCTACTGAAAGGGGGAGTTCTTTTCCCCTGCCATCTCATCTGGCCCTAGCTTATCCAGTCTCATCAGGACTGCCTGGATCTTCTTTCTCTGTGGCCTGGTAAGGCCACATCACTAGGGGCAAATGATCAAAGAGCAGGCAACCTAGTTCATGACAGAGGCAGCCCCTGCTCCCCTTACTCGGGAACCCACATGGAGCCTGAGCTACCAATCGGCTACATCTGAGCAGGGGTTCTAGGTCCTTTTCATGTATGGTCCTTGGTTGGTGCATCAGTCTCTGCAGGACCCTCTGGGCTCAGATTTTTTAGCTTTGTTGGTCTCCAGTCCCTTCTGTGTCTTTCTATCCTCCCCTTCTTTTGTAAGACTCCCTGAGCTCTGCCCAAAGTTTGGCTGTGAATCTCAGCATCTTCTTCCATCCCCTGTTGGGTGGAGTCTTTCAGAGGACTCTTTATAGTAGGCTCCCATCCTGTTTCCTCTCTTCCACTGCTTCTGCTGTCTGCCCTGTTTGCCACTCTAAATGAGAATTAAGCATCCTCCCTTGTTGTTTAGCTTCTGCAGGTCTGTAGATTTTAGTATGGTTATCCTATATTATACCGCTAATATCCGTTTATAAGTGAGTATATACCGTGCATGTCTTTCTGTATTGTGGCACATTGACACAATGGAATAATACTCAGATATTCAAAACAAGGAATCATGACATTTGCAGGCAAATGGATGGAACTAGAAAAGATCATCCTGAGTGAGGTAATCCAGAGAGTTGGCATTTTCAAGTAAGAAGCAACTACCCAAGTAAGAACCCAATGACACAAATGGTCATGATCTTTACTGATAATCTTACAGTGTATGGTCTCTCCCTCCCGCCTTACTGTTCCTCTCCCCCCCCCTCCTACCTTTGTCCTGCAATCTACTTTGTTTCTATTCTATGGTTACTTGCCAATCTAGAAAAGTATAGTGACACTTACATATAGTATGTAGAGTATAGTGACTTATTACAGTCTATAAGTACCTAGAACAATGTCTAGATATGTTAAGCACTCAGCGAATGAGTGCTTAGTATATGTAAATATCTAACTAATAAGTTTGTCAAATTACAAACAGGTAAATATATATAATACATTTTGCTCATTGATTCAATCTCTGAAGATTTTTCTTATCAAGCTATTTACCACAGAACCAGACCTACATCTGTTTTAACAGATGCATGCTCTTTGACCCTATGTGTAATCTCTACTTTTAATCCCCTTGAATTTGCTTAGTTATCATTAATTGAGCGGCCTCTATGTGCCAAACAGTGTCCAGCATAGTGGTGAACGAGGTGCCCACGGTTGCTTGCTTTTCAGAGCTTGAAAAACATCCTGTCCCTGATTTTGTACACCCAAGAAGGCAGAAGGCAGAAGGTAGAGCTAGACTAAAAAAACCAGACAAGGTGAAATAGTCATACATAAAATAAAAGTCTTTTCTTTTTACTTCAGGAAGTTGCCATCTTAACTTACCCCCCCCCCCTTTTTTTTGCCTTTAAAAATTAGACCCTAAGGGATTATCAATATTTTTTCATGTTATACATGTTAGCGCCCTCTGCAGGTCACTTTCTGCAACTTCTGTTGTGGAGCACATCTTTGCCAACTGTACTTTCGCAAGAGGCAACAGAAAAACTCTAACTCATGTTATTTGGAAAAATCTTGATTACATATGGCATTTTGCTCTTGAAGATTAATAACAGAAGGACATGTTTTTCCCTGAGAAAGTAAATGCATGAAATAAAATCTTGCCTAACAGTGGGAATTCCTTTTTTAAAAAATCCCTTTGCTTACTAAACAAAGCCAATCTGCTTTATAAGCAGAAAGAAAATTTTTAATTATCAGAAAGGCTATGGTAAAGCTAGTTGGAAAATAATTTTTTTTAAAAAAAAGGCCACTGTGAAAAAAATGCCAACTAAGCAATAGCTTGCTGTCTCTGAAAAGTGGATTTTGTTTATGTGATACTTGTAACACACAGCAGGACACAGGGGTTAAACTAAATACCCTTCAAAGGCTGAGACTCAAAATTCCACCCGGCCGTTGGCTGTACTGCCCCTGTGGGTCCCCTGTCTCCCTCCCTGAATCACGTTTGCTTCACGAAGAAGTTCCCAGGGAACGCGTCCTCTCGGTCATCTTCTCTTCCATCAGACAAGACCCTTTTTAAATTTTCTACATTACTTCCAGGAAGTATTGCCCCTCACAACTGTTTTAAATTGGGCCAACTTTACAGATGTCAAACCCTTCTCCTCAGCCTACTCAGCGGCAGCCTGGGCAGACCGGTCCCCAGTCTTAGTACACCGTTAGGTCCTTTAAGAAGGAGAACCGTAAAGAGAAAGACGCCTCCTACGCGGGGCAGCGGCGGACTCTCTTAGCAGCGTAGTACGAACCACGTGGCTTTTCACCATTGTTCATTTCTCAAGCTTTTTCGAGCATCCTTCCTGGAAAAAACATATGGGAAACAACCTTTTTTTTTTTTTTTTGGAGCTATCTGATGTCATACTTGAGATAACAGAACAAAGAGAAGTCAGATCAAAGAGGGAAAAGAGATCTCGACATCTGTATCCCAGAGGGTCGGCTTATTCCATCCAGTTATCACCACGAGAACCCGGGAGTTCTAAGAACATGAGGATTTTCCATCCATGTGCAATCTAGATTACTGAGTTATGTTTGTTCAGGAGTTCAAATATATACAGATGACAAAGGAAGAAATTGTGAATTTCAAATTGAGTAACCCTCCATGCTCTTTTCCTTTCCTGTCCTGTCCTGTCCTGTCCCTGACTCTCTTCCCCTCTCTCCCTCTTTCCCCCTCTTCATTCCCTTCTTTATCTCCTCCTCCCTCCACACCCCCTCTTTTATTCTTTCTTTTAAGGCAACTCCAGAAACTGAAAAAAAAAATCAAGCCAGTTTATAGAGGTCAGGGAAAATAGGAACATTCAGTAATACTGCCATATATGTGATTTTGGGTTTTTGGATGAAACAATATTTAAACATGCAGTTATTTCATCGAAGAACTGAAAGTCAGCCTGTTCAAACTTTGGAAAAGACTGTGATAGGGCTTTTTGACAGAACCCCAAAGTAAACAATGCCCGGCTCATGTTGCTTACGCTTACTCTAAAGACAGCTCTCCAGCTCATGAGTTGTACTTTGTACCTGGAAAGAACAAGGCAGAACTTTTGTGGGAATTCAAACTTTCAAGTCCCTGGGAGCCAATAAGAACCACCAGTGAAATAGGACCTGCTAGGTCTGTGTATTTCTACAGATAAGCACAGCTCATGTGGAATCTAAGCCCTTGCTTCCATAAATTGTCCAACCAGGGTCCTGCAGTAAATTTAGTGCACATAGACTAAACTTAAATCTGCTTGGGCTCAATTCTCAAAGCCCAAATGATGACTAAATAGGACTCTAAATCTGTGTTTTATTTTATTTTTTTTTGAGAAAGTGGGACTTGGAAACCCATATAGCACTTAAATGTACGTTTTATGAAAATGCATCCAGTGTGCAGCTGTACATGCAAGTGTTAGAGGGCCTGGAAACCCCACTGCCCTTTCTCCAGAGCTCATACCTGCCTGCCCCCACTCCCAATGCTTGTTTCCTTAGCGTGGAAGAGAAATAATCCTGGGAATAGTAACCCCCGGCTCCCTGAAAAGAAGCGGTGCTGAGGGAGAGGAGTGTCTGTGTCCTGTTGTCCATCAATCATCAGATTCAGGGACCTGGGTACCAAAATCTCATTTTGACTTTGTCATTGACATCTGTATGGCCCTCTGTACATCACCAGCTTTATTTCCGCCATCACCCACTCTCTTATTTCTAAAAGATAATATGCTGCTGAGAATATAAAACTGAGTATGGAGCTATAGTCTGCTAAGTAAAATAGAGCAAATGTCTGATCTAATTCTCCTTTTTCAGTCTGATGGAATACTCAGATCTCCTCACCACCTTTCCTCAAAGCCCCTCAATTTCCTGTCTCTGTGACCAGATGTTTCTAATGGTGTTCAGCTCACAGATGAGGTTCTATTCTGGAGAGAGACTCATGATATAGTAATGATGATGATGATGATGGTGATGATAATAATGTGTCAGGCATTGTGCTTGGTACTAAAAATCTCAGTGTTGGGCAAATTCTATGTTTGCTTTCACATAGTTCCTTCACCAGCTTCCCATGCACTGTTAGCTTATTCTAGGCATGCACTTCTGAAGCCTGCAGCTTTTGGCTCTGAGGGAAGAATTTCTCTCCAGGGGTTTCTTGCTCAGTTGAAGGAAGGTAAGGGCAAGAACTTTGCCCCAGCCTTGTTACGTAGTATGTCATATCTGTATGGTCAACAAGGGTGATTGGGGACCTTGGTATGTTTCCAGCTTAGCAGTTTGGTTCTAATGGCCTAGGAAGGTGTATGTTCCATCACATGATTTACGAGACAGGTTATGCTGTTGTGAGGTCCTGACAACCTTTCCGCCACCTTCCAATGGAGTGTTAATGAAGAAAATGGATGTCTGTACCTCTTGGCCTCATAGAACACGCAGACAGTAGTCTTTGTGTGAAATAACAAAATGGGATTTTATCCTGATGTCCCCTGTGCTGGTGGCCCATTTAGCAAGAAGACTCCCCTAAGATGGCTAGGCTAGAATTTATTGTCTTGGTCCCGGTCTATACCCCAGCTCTACTCAGCTTCATTAGGATGGGGCCAGGGTTCACCTCTTAAGCATCAATACTGAAGAGGGCAGGAATAGCTGCCCCCCAAAAGAGCCAAAGCTGAAAGTGAGTCATCTTTAACGATGGTTGTCATGGCAGACAATGGTTTTGGGTTGTCATATAGGGCATAGCTAGATTGACTGAAGTTCAGTTCAAAGACACACTTTCTAATTAGTGCTATATTTCAGGGGCACAGGTTGCCTAGGGAGGTTTAGGTCCCAGTTCTGGGGGGCATGGACACATGAGCTGATTGACAGCATGGCCAGGATGTTACAGTGGAACGGAACTGGGGGCCATAGGGGAAAATGTGGACTGACGGTATCTGGCAGCTCTTGCCTATCTGTGACTTTCCACATTAATGCCCTCAGAGCCCCACAGTGCCCAGGGCCTTGTTAGTGTGAGCCAGTGAACTAAGAGTGACATTTGAATGTTGAAGAAGAAATGAGGTCACCAAGCAGCATAGAAATACCCATTCCCTATTGAAAATAGTCAATGCCAGACTGCTGCTTCCTTCTGGGGATTTGAAAGGAGTATAAATGATGAATTTTGCTAAAATTTTTTAAAATTACATTTGTTTGGGGTGGTGTATACTTATGTGTGTGTCCAAAGCAGTGCAAATGCCATATTCAATTTCATTTTTCCTTACAATTAGGAGAATCCCTTGGCTGGGTAAGAAGCTTACAATGTCACATGGAGGGTCTCTACCGACCTTTGCTCTGCCTGTACCTAGCTCTGGCCTCTTAGCTACCCTTCCCATTAGTACACTAACTGTGCTGTGCCCATCTTCCCGAGTATAGGTGGGCATGAAACCAAGTATCGCTCTTGTTCTCATCCTTTCTGTGCCTCTGCCTTGTCTCTTCTCTCACGTACCACAGTCACTGCAGGAGAAAGAAAGGCTGCAGTGCCCAGGACTGTTTCGCAAGCCTGCCTTCAGCTGCTGCTAAGAGTCCATGCCAGAACAAACACATCAGCCTACCTCAGACCTCTGAGGCTCTGGAAAAAGGGGAACCAAATAGCCTCCCCGAGAACAATTCACGAGGTGGCTGGTGAGAGCCACAGATCCAGCCTTGCAGAGAATTTATTTGCAAGGCAATTGATACCAGTGTTATTTACTGGGGCTTCATGAGCCAGCATGAGAAGTGGTGTGCTCAAAGACATGAATTAAATAGCTTGCACATGCTGCTGCTTGGCAGTTTGGATTTCGCCCATCTAGCTGAGCGTGTAATCCTCCAGCATTCACATTTCTGATCCGGCATTGCTCAGAGCATGCGCTGCTTGCAGTCCAAGACAAGCAGGATACGATTCCAGCCCAGGGCAAAAGTGCTGCCAACAGCCTTCTCAACAGGGGGGTCTCCACAATGATAACAGAGTGCACTCGGGCTCCGTGGCTGAGGTTCTGACCTGAACGTCTAGTGCTGCTTATCTTCTCACGAGTTTTACCTGAGAGAGTTCTTGAAGCTAACCTTTTAGGCTAAGTGAGGCTTGCAATGCAGAGGGAGAGGCACATTATTACAACACTCTCTTCCAGGAATTGAACACAGTTGGTGACGCCATAGGTCTGTGTGTCAGCTTTCTTTGTGATATTTTACCTGAGCTCTGTGTGTGTGCATGGGTGCACGCATTTTTGTGTGACACACACATACACGTATGCTCGTACTCACATGCATCCCATTCTGATGCAATCTTCAGATATGGTGAGGGACCCCAGGTATTCAAGATAGGCTAGCAAAAGAAGGGCATGGGTGCACTTACTGGGTGAGTTTGTGCTGTTGGGGAAGGAAAGTGGGCGGAGCTCCAGTTTCCTCTGTGAAGCCAGTTGGTAGCAGTTTCTAAATGGGTATGGAATGAGCAGCTCACCTGGCCAACCATCCATTTGTGATATTTATACTATTCTTACCACACTCCAATAAGTGTATTAAAAGTTAGTCTAATTTGTAACCACCCACCATGACCCTGAGTTTCAAGAGAGCCTGAATAGAGAGATCAGGGTAAGGAAGGTTTGGGCTGGTCAGTGTTGGACAGCAGTGAGGACTCTTGGTACTTCCTGGATCAGGGGAACTCTGTGCTCTGGAAAGGGAGGTAAGAAGAGCAGTGCATTAGTCTCTGTGGGCTGCCATGGAAGCACCCCTCAGGGAGTGACTTATTCATGCGAACAACAGAAATCCAGATGTGGGCAGGTCAGGATCTGCCCATTTGCAACTCTGTGTGTGATGTGTATGTGCATGTGTGCATTCATGCGAGCATGGGTAGGCACATGCCACAGGAGGCGTGTAGATGGCTGAGGACGTGCTGTGGTCGTTGGTCCTCACCTTCGGCGCTGTTTGAAAGTTTCTTGTTGTTTGTTACTACACGTGCCAGCTAGATTCCGGGGATTCTACTACCTCGGATGTCCTTCCCAGAGAAGACATGAATTACAGACCGTTACTTCCTCTCCCATCGTTACATGGGTTCTGGGGATCCGAACTCGGGTCCTCATGCTTGTACAGCAGGTCCTTTGCCCGCAGAACCATCTCCATCCCCATCTTATATGTGGTGTCGTCTTCTTGTATCCTCAAACTGGAGGGAACAGGCTCTGTTGTAAGGGAACTGATCACGTTCATGGGTACTGAGTCAAGGACCCACCTGGTAATACAATCACCTTGGGGTTAGGATTCACACACATGAAGGGTACATGTATTGCCACCACTGTCAGTGAAAGGCAAACATCTCAACTCCCATTGAGCCTGGCCCTTCTTTGTGGTCTGACTCCTCCATGGGCCATGACCATGCCCATGAAGGAGAGTAGTGTGTGCTTCTGTTGTGGTGAGTGGTCAAGAGCTGCAATGGCAAGAGGAACCATCAGACCTTCCACTCTTCCATCTTCCTGGTCTCTGAACCTGGTTTTCCCCATATGCCTCTTTAACTAGATCAACCACTCTTCCGTCACCACTTCTCACGGAAGAGATTTACTGAGACGATGGGAAGATTCACTAGCTGCTTTAGTTAGGCAATCAACCTCGTTGTTTTGATGGCTTCCTCGGGCCTATGGCCTGACTTTATCTTCCCTGCAGAGCTGAAGCATAGAGGATTGGCATGTCTGGATTCTGACACTCGCAGTCAGAGGCACAGGAAATTCAACCACGTCAGAAAGCTAATTAGTAATTCATCCTTTGGAAGGAGCCTTCGCAATAAGTACCAGTGTTCATAAGGATCAGAATCAGCCATAGTCACAGTACTTCCATTTCCACAATGTTGGAGTTGCTGCCTCTGACCTTGTTTCTCTTTCTTTACTGCTGACCTTTTTTCTAGAACTCTGATGTAGACTGCTTCACACTGTGCACGTTGGTGCACAAGGAAGGCTTTCAATCTGCAGCCGAGCTCATCATTCAAAGTACATTAAGAAGATCTAATGGTGTCTCTTCAAAGACTTGCATGAGTCAGTCCTTTTTTAGTTTTTTGCCTTGAAGCAATGTTCAGTCCCTGGTTTCAAGTTAACTCACACTTTTGCCAAAGTACAAGCTGGGCACGGACATGAAAAAGCTAGAGTGGAACTGGAGAGAGGGCTCACTGGTGAAGTATGCACGCTGCTCTTGCAGAGGACCTGAGTTTCATTCCCAGGACCCACACCCTGGGGCTCACAGCCAAATATACACCAGATTTAGGGAAATCCAATCCCCTCTTCTGTCCTTGGAGAACACCTGCACTCACATGCACACCACCTTATACAAACATGCACACACACATAATTAAAAATTGAATTAGTCTTTGAAAAATATATGTCCTTCCAGCTTGGACCACATTAGAAGAAGAAATCTAGAGAGGTTTGGGGTGGACCTCATGGCAGAGTACTTACCTCAGTACATGCTCAGAGGCCCTGAGCTCAGTCTCCAGCACCAGATCAGGAAAGAGATGCCAGACACTTTATTCTTCCGTTAAATAAAAGTCAAAATGGAAGCGGTATCCTGGCAAGGCCCCGGAGTTAGGCCTGTGCGCATGGCTAACTTGATGTCCTCTTGTCCAGGCCAGTGAAAGACGTGTCCACCTCGTCGTATCCCGCCAGGTTCGACAGCCCAGCCCAGACATCTTTCAAGAATCTGGCTGGATCAGCAATGGCCAGTGGTCCCCAGGCCCAGGGGAGAGGAACACAGCTTTTAAGGTGAGGCCCTGCTGGGTGTGTCCTGCACAGGGCTGTTTCTTGGGAAGGCCGTGTACTCTCATGTGTCTTAAGGGCTATCTCTGGACTTTGTCGTTTCAATAGACACTACCTGTGAAACTTAAAGGCCAAAGTCCCATCTTCATACTTGGGAGGTAACAGGTGTCTCCGATCCGAGCAAGAGTGATGAGGAAGGTGTTGGGGCTGTGTTAAATCCCAGCTTACATCCCTTCTAAGGGGACCTGATTTCTAGTGTAAGCCAAATGCATGCCATGTTTTTTAATCAAGAATCCTTCTGCATAAGGAATGTTTTCCACTCACCTTGAAAGGCAACAATGGAATGAATGAATGTCTCTTTCCTTCCACATCAGGCTGCAAGTTGAGTTTTTTGAGCAATGTTTGCAGAAAACATCTCTGCTTTATGATCCGGGAGCCTGAGATAATCTTTATTGCTTGGTTTTTGGTTTTTGAGTTACCCAACATGCCTGGAAATTGTGATTCCCCCGCTGTTTGTTTGTTTGTGTTTGTTTGAGACAGTGTTTCTCTGTGTAGCCGTAGCTGTCCTGGATTCATTTCATAGACCAGGCTGGCCTCGAACTCACAGTGATCCACCTGCCTCTGCCTCCCAAGTGCTGGGATTACAGGCGTGCACCACCATGCCTGGCTCCCCTGCTATGTTTAATATTTTTGTGTTTGCACATGGGACTAGGAAGATATTTCTAGCATTTGAAGCCCGTGGAACATTAGTGGGGGTGGAGCCTTAGACAAGCCAGGAGCACATGTCTTGTCTTATGTCATTCAAATCCAGAAACTTAAAAAAAAGTATGTGAAATGATTAAATTGTTTTGTGTGTTTCGGTGTGCATGCATGTGGACATACATGTGCTGTGGCATATGTGTAGAGGTCAGAGGACAACTTGTGGCAGTTGGCTCCCTCCTCCCACCATATTGGCTCCAGGGCTTGAATTACGGTCATCCGGCTTGATGGCAAAGCACCTTTACTTACTGGGCCATCTTAGTGGCCCCAGGAAATGTACAAACCACCATGGACCCAGAAAAATGCCTCTGTGAGTAGAGTACTTCCCTTTCAGCCCCCTCCCCCTTTTGTAGCCTCTCTCCAAGTGAGGCGATCCAGCCCAGTTTGTACTTGTCTGTGGCTACTAATAGATATAGTGAGTGTGCTTCCTGTAGAAGGGTGTGTCTAACCAGGACAAACACCATCCAGTCCAGATTGAGAGTCCTCAGACCTTGGTCTAGCATTCTGTCATGACGATGACCAGCTTCGAGCAGCTCCTTCCCCAAGAGTTGATCGATAGCCGTTGTGTTACTTGCTACTGAAAATAAGCAGGGCTGAGGGAGGGCTCAGCAATTGAGAACACATGTTGCTCTTACAGAGGACCCACCCTCTCCCAGTTGTTCACAGCACCTACAAGGCAGCTCACAGCTATCTGTAACTCTAGTTCCAGGGGATCTGATGCCCTCTTCTATCTTTGAGGGTACTGCTGCTCACACATGGTACACACACATAGACTAAATAATCACATACATAAAAAAAAATAAATAAATCAATGTTTAAAAACCAACCAAACACCTACTTCTGAAATAGACACAGTGAAATGAATGAATATCTCTTTCCTTCCACATCAGTCCACATGCTGAAGATGTTTTTGAGCAATGTTTGCAGAAAACCTCTCTGCCTTATAATCAGGGAGCCCAAGATCACCTTTATTCTAAATCTCCAGGAAGTCATCTCTCCACAAATCCTTAAGTTCCATGTTTATGTATGGGAGGCAATCTGTGCAGATCAAGTCCACCATGGTAAAGGATTTTATGGATAAGGACTCCATGGGTCCTTCTTCCTAATAAATACCATGTTTTAAAGTTATCTGACAGTCATTAATGTCAAACGATATGTGAGATTTAAAAAAAAACTTAACCTAAAGTTTGTATCTGATTAATGAATTCAGTTGAATTAAATAGAATGTGTTATGTTTTTATTCATAAACTACTATAAATGAGGCCTATAGCACAGTTAGTCTCTATAATTCCTTCCACCTACTTACCACGAGCCACAGAAAAGCCAGGATGGTCTAATCAGATCTTTGCTGCCGCCCTCATGTGTCTGAATCCCCAGAAGCACATAGCCAACGGGGAAAGCAGTTCTTTCCACTCACACTTTAGCCTGCCTCTGGGATGCCCCCCACCCCAAAAGTGATACCCATGGCTGTTTGATGATTGGGTTTTAAGCCGATATAGGAAAACAACATGGCATTTGAAAATACGAGTTTAAATGCTCCCAGGAAATGCCAAGGAAAGCAAGCCAGGACTTGAGGAATGGAAGTGACTCCATCCAGTTGAGGAGTTAAGCACCATCTATAGGCCTGCGGTCACCTGTGTGAGGGGATGGGGCACCTGACCAGAGCAGTGGCATAGACACATTAACTGTACCGTAGGTGCCGATCTTATGATGCTTTCTAGATGTCTAAAATACTCGGTTTTTAAAGCCCTAGGTAAACATTCTAAAGTATAAATATTCCATAAGGTTTCTTAGTTGCCCACATTTTTGAATCAGCAAGAACTATTTCATCACAAATCAGGCTTTTAAGCATTAAGAAACAATTCAAGGCTTCCAGAGTAGGGAAAGAAGAGAAAAAACAAAACTAAACAAAACAGACCCAAAGGATTTATGTCTGTCATACTTTCCTCCTCCTGACCCAAGTTGGGCAACTAGGTGTGAGGAATTTACCCAGAGGCTTGGGTTTCTCCATTACTACCATCTGTGTCTCTCTCTCCCTCTTTCTCCTTCTTGTGGGGAAGGCAAAAAGCCATCAGGGACACAGGCCATGTGCCCTGCTGGTGCTCAGCTGCTCAGCTCAGCTATTTGGAAAGTACTGAAAATGGGCACGATGTATAAAATAGAGCGAGATTTTGCATGTGTGGATGGTTTGCAGGCATGTGCATCTGTGCATTTACAAATCTGTGAGCGCATGCGCGTGTGTGAGCGTGTGCATGTGGGAGCCAGAGCATGGCATCCGGCATCTTCCTTGGTTGGTCTCTGCCATCTCTACTGAAGCTGGGTCTCTCACTGAAGCAGGGCTTGCCTATTTGACGAGTCCAGGTAGCCATCTTCGGTAGATCCCTGCACTCTGTGTTGTAGGTGAGCCACCATTTTTCATATACCTGGCTTTTCTATGAGGGCTACACGATTCGAACACTGGTCCCTAGACTTGTGCAGCAAGTGCTTTGACCTCCAAGCCATCAGCCCAGGTCCAATTTTTTCCTTTTTTTTTTTTTCTAACATAGAAGAGCTTGCTGGAATAGCAAGGTGGTCAGTGGGTAAAGGCGCTTGCTGTCAAGCCTGACAGATTGTGTTTGGTCCCTGGGACCCACATGGTGGAGCCGGAGAGCCAACTTCTGTAAATTGTCCCCGACCTCCACATGTATGATGCAGCATGGCCCACCACCCGCCGCGAACCTCCACACACACACCATAAATAAATGTGATTTTAAATAGGAAAAGTGTACTGAAGAAAAAATGAGCTGATACTCGTGAATGATAAATTTTCTGAGAAGCTGGCCTACCACTATCAGAAATGGGTGAGACCCGCCCCCCCACCCCCCTTGAGAGATTTGGAATACAGTTCACTTTGTAAAATTCAGAGTTCTGTATGGTCCCCGGGGCCATTTCCTCTCTGTTTACTATTCCATTTTGAAGTGTAAATTCCAAGGAAACTTTTGGAGTTTGCGACGCATCAACTCTGTTACAGGATGGTTCTCATTGTGTGTCCTCTGTGGCACCGAGCACTACCACCTCTGGATGCAAATGGCGGGATGTGTGTATGTGGAAATGCCTTGTGAGCACGTGCGCCACGTTCTTTGTGTCTGTGCCTTCAGCGCCTCCATCCTGCAGCCACTTGTCATGAGAAGGTCGTAAGTGTCCGAAAAGACCCCAGCGAATCTCTTGGCATGACCGTTGGAGGGGGAGCATCACACAGGGAATGGGACCTGCCCATCTATGTCATCAGTGTTGAGCCCGGAGGAGTCATAAGCAGAGATGGAAGAATAAAAACAGGTACAAAACAAAGAGGTTTAAGGTGCCGGGGTGCCAGAGCCTGGGGAGGAGTTAGCAGCTTGCTGAGTTCGCCAGCGGCTCTGTCAGTCTCAGAGAGCATGTGAGAGAGGGTCCTGGCCACGATGGCTGTGCCCCTTCGACTAGAGTGAGCATGAGTGCCTCTGTAGTCAAGGCTCACCTGCTTAGCACATGTGAGTGGGTGTGAGGCAGCTTTGCCGGGAAAGCTAGAACCCCTCCACCTTCCGGGCTGGGCAGATAGCTGCTACTCCCATGAGCAAGTTGCTTCTAAAGTATAGTTTAGCTTCACACATTCAAACTGGTTCTTTGCCAGCTTGATCCAGTAGTGAAACTGACTTACGAAGTGTGCCACGTTGTGTGGGCTAAATGGGCTAAATGGGATGAACCAGTTGATGAACATTGATTCAGTAGTATAATCTCTTTGCTGACTGGTGAGCACTGGAGCTTTCTGTCAGTTGCTCTCACTGTTAGCTACCCTTGTTCTGAGTTCCTCTACACAAAGGCAGGTAGTTGACCTCTGCAAGGATGTGTTCCTAATAACACTGTTCAAGCCGTGAAGAAGTCACCTAGGTAGAGAAACAATTAGCACAATTGTTTTTAGGGCTAAGATTTAAGACAAAAAATGTATAATAAAAGAGAGTATAGCCTCTGCCTGATGGGGTGGTGTGGGGTTAGGGTGGCACAGAACAGGGTTTAGTCAGACAGCCGAAAGATGCTGCTTTTTCACGGCAGCAAGCATTTGAGGCCATCCCTTGTCATTTTCCTCCTGTCTACAATTATTCTGTATTTTAAAAAAGATGCTGGATAAGAGGCAAAACAAACAAACAAAAGCCAAGAAATAAATGAAATAGGAAGCAGGGGTAGAAAGGTACACTTTAAATTTCTCTTGCTGTTCAGGGTTGAGAATCATCAGGTCCGACAAAAAGTGACTTAGTGAGAGCTCTGGTAGCCTGTGACATCTAGGAGCAGTTCTGTAGCAGAGTAGGTGCTTAGCTAGCACTCGTTCTGCACAGCACAGAGAGGCAGTAACTGGAAATGGTGACTGCACTCCACCTCCGAGAAGGCTCAGGTCCGGGCCTGTTCTTTGTCTGTCTTGGTCTCCTGTGCCAGACACTAACTCCCACTTCAGTCCCTGTCGGCAGCATCCTACATGCCATGCTCTGTGAGAGCAGTGGAGCTTTTTGTCAGTGGTTCTCACTGTGTGCTAAAGAAAATACAAAATTAACATGGAAGAGTGAAATTGCAGGTTGTCTTTGGTTAAGCAGTCAACAAAGCTGTTTCGTGTACAGCAACGGGTAATCTTTAGGGACTCCCAAGAAGACATTTCCACATGCTCTATTTACCATTTGCTAAATGAGATCTGGCCTTCAAGTCACTGTAAGCTAGAGATGTGCACCCCCCCTCACCCTGTCCACATGCCCGGTCAGCCCCTGTCCTTCACACACAGAGCAGAATCCCACTTGACTCACCAAGGATGCTTCTGCTTCTCTGGTCTCAGGTGACATTTTATTGAGTGTGAATGGAATTGAGCTCACAGAGGTCAGCCGGATGGAGGCCGTTGCCATACTGAAGGGCACATCATCCTCAGTGGTCCTGAAAGCCTTGGAAGTCAAGGAACAGGAGCCGCAGGAAGACTGCAGCCCAGCAGCCCTGGACTCCAACCACAACATGAGCACACCTGGTGACTGGTCCCCATCCTGGGTCATGTGGCTGGAATTACCACAGTGAGTCCCAATTTTACACCCCCATGCATTCTATTTCTTCAACCACTCTTTCACTGTCTGGGGCTGATTCCTGGGCACCAGCATCTTGCTAGGACCCAGTCTTCTCTACTGGGCTGTTTGAAATGATTCTGTCTTCTGTTGGCAAATGAAAACCCATCTAGACATCTCAGGATGGAGGTGGAAGTCCAGGTGGAAAAACTTCTAGGCGCTGACCTCAGGCATCTGCGGTTACCAGGGGGCTCGTGTAGCAGGGGCTCAGCCGACTTGACAGAAGTTCAGCCTGTGTTTACATAGTCTTGAGCTCAGTTGCACCAGCTCAGGCTGTTTCATCTTCGCACGGATAGGAGTGGGTACGGCATACCAGCTGTGGCCCCACTCTGAGGCTTCTAGAAGCTCTGGCTATCCACACAGCAGAATGCTGGGGCTCCAGAGAGCCAAGCATCTTCAGTCTTTCTTCAGTGACTCTTCTGGAAAGCTCTCTAGGAAGCAGCTGGGCTGCCAGTTTACTAATGTCTAACTGGAGCCTTGCAATGAACTGTAAAATTACCTGAGTTGATGACTTCGGGGAGATTCCCACAAAATGGCTTATGCACATGAATTGACTATTTAAAAGACAGGTAAATTTGATAGTTGCTTCCGTGGACCAGAACAAAATCTGCTGGCCTTTAGATTGTTGCCTGCAAAAGTGTAGCTTAAATATTAAGGACTGGTGTTACCAATGATGTCTGTATTGGAATAGAGTAGGATGAAATAATGAAAGCAGGGCATTTATTTGGTTTTAAACATTTTCTTAAAAGTAGATAGCGTTTATGTATTTAGTAGCCTCAAATACAAACGGGTGTAGATTCCCTTTGGGGTTTCTACTAGTTGATCACATTACTTTTTAAATCAGTAAATATGTCAAAGTCCGTAGAAAGTGGAAAACTGAGCATTGAGGCCATTTAAACACTTTACAGCTGAACCTAAATAGGAGACTATTATATTGAGTAAAAAATGTAGAAGAAATTTTGGAACTGTAACCCCAAGTCTGTTTACATTTTTTGTTTGAAAGCTACTTTGCTGTAGTCCTCACTGTTCCCTCATGCGGGCAAGAAAGCCTCAAGCCCTTGGCTCCTGTCTTCTCCCATGAGCCAACTGGCATTGGTGGCCGTTCTTTGCTCTTGTGGGGATGTCAAGACCATACTCATTTCCTCCAAGAGTGAAGGGAAGTGTGACATAATGTCAACACAAGCTGAAAGGGACTTCCGAAACCTCAGAGCCCTTTTCAGAGCCCTTTCCTGCCTGCAGCATTTAATGGCAAGTGAGCAGGTCAGAGGGTACCAGAGCAGAGGGCGTAGGAAGTATCTCTCCTCTCCTGAACCTTCAGTTCACTAAGCAGAGGTAACCAGCATCACCCTCATCATGGGGTATTTTTCCAGGGAAGGTCTAGCTATATGAGAAGTTGACTGTTTCTGCAAAATGCTGGCAAGCTTAGGCTTATAGGGTATGCACCCTTGGCAACTGCTCACTCCGCTGTCCTAGTATAAAGGCGGCCACAGACCATCCATGAATGAAAGAAAGCTTGTGGGGTCAGCTGTAGTTTGCTGCCCCAGCCAGGGTATCTGTGTACTCAGACACAATGGTATCCTGTCAGCTATTATGTTCCAAACATTTTGAAAACTAAGCAACCCAAGAATTGATTTGGGCATCATGATAGTGCACCATCGATGCCCACTGCCTGCAGGGACGGGTTAAAGAACCCGCGCATCTGTGAAGCCGGAGGAGGTGAGGTGGAGATCGCATGATTGTGTCACGTTTTGTTCTTTAGGGATGGCACCTGTGAGAGTTGGAATGAAGCTGCGGGAAGACAGAGCTATCTCATTCCCTTCCCTGCACATGTAGCCTGGCCCTTTTGCCTCATGTTCAAAAGAAACTCCTGTTGTCTCAGCTCTTCAGGGACTCCAGATGTGCGCCCTTGATAATGGGCTCTTTCAGTTTTCTTCAGCTGTCTGGGTTCCCTTTACTTGTTTTCTTGGCTTGTTTTCATCGGCTCTCCCACACCTCAGTGCTCAGCCTTACCGCTGCTCCTTTGGGACCACTTTCATGTCTGAGCAGCTTTTCCTCTTGTGTTCACGTTCTGTACACTATTTTCTCCGTGTGCTGCCTTCATTTTTCTCCTTCCTTCCTCTCTGTTCCCTCCACTCTTTTTGAGGCAGAGCCTATTGGTATGCAGCCCAGGATGCCCTCAAACTCGCAGCAATGCTCCTGGCTCTGCCTTCCAAGTATTACCGTTATAGGTATGGATTACCATGCCTGGCATCATCTTTTTTTGTATTTATTTTATTTTAATTCTTTATTAATTATACTTTATTCACTTTGTATCCCCCCTGTAGTTCCCTCCCTCCTCCCATCCCAATCCCCCTTCCTCCCCCTTCTGCACCTGTGTCCTTCCCTAAGTCCACTGATAGGGTAGGTCTTCTTTTCCTTCCTTCTGATCCTAGTCTATCAGGTCTCATCAGGAGTGGCTGCATTGTCTTCCTCTGTGACCTGGTAAGGCTGCTTCCCCCTCAGAGGGAGGTGAGTAAAGAGCAGGCTAATCAGTTCATGCCAAAGACAGTCCCTGTTCCCATTACTAGGGAACCCACTTGGACACTGAACTGCCATGGGCTACATCTGTGCAGGGGGTCTAGGTTATCTCCATGCATGGTACTTGGTTGGAGTATCAGTCTCAGGAAAGACTACTGTGCTCAGATTTTTTTGGTTCTGTTGCTCTCCTTGGGGAGTTCTTGTCCTCTCCTGATCTTACTATTTCCCACTTCTCTCATAAGATTCACGGCACTCTGCCCAATGGTTGGCCATAAGTCTCAGCATCTGCTTTGATAATCTGCAGGGCAGAGCCTTTTAGAGGCCCTCTGTGGCAGGCTCCTGACTTGTTCCCTATTTTCTCTTTCTTCTGATGTCCATCCTCTTTGCCTTTCTGGATAGGGATTGAACATTTTAGCAAGAGTCCTCCCTCTTGATTAGTTTCTTTAGATGTACAGATTTTAGTAGGTTTATCCTATATTATATATTTATATGAGTGAGTATATACCAT
>CM053743.1:33612338-33637721 GCA_028658305.1 Pachyuromys duprasi
GCCATTAAGTTGCTTGAATGAGATGTCTCAAATTTCTTCTTGAAGGCACTTAGTGCTATAAACTTTCCTCTTAGCACTGCTTTCATTGTGTTCCATAAGTTTGGATGTACTGTGTCTTTCATTTTCATTGAATTCTAGGAACACTTTAATTTCTTTCTTTATTTCTTCCCTGACCCAGCTGTCATTTATTATCAAGTTGTTCAGTTTCCATGTGTGTGTAGGCTTTTTTCTATTTCTGTTGTTGTTGAGGTCCAGCCTTATTCCATGGTGATCAGATAGGATACAAGAGATTATTTCAATCTTCTTGTATCTGTTGAGGCTCGCTTTATGACCAACCATATGGTCTATTTTGGAGAATGTTCCATGAAGTGCTGAGAAGGTAAATTCCTTTGTGTTTGGGTATAAGGTTCTGTAAATGTCTGTTAGGTCCATTTGATTCATGACCTCTATTAGAGACATCTTTGAAATCTCGTCTGTACTGAGTCCTTCTTTGCATTGCTGTGTAGGTAATTTCCAATCATAGTGATATGATTAGTTATCAACTTCATATTCTGTAGGGGCATTCCATTTGTGTAACATTTTTCTACTGAATGTTTTTTCTTATTTTTCTGACCCCTCTCTGCACATGCTTCCTTGTATAGCATTAACTCTGTTGGTTCAAAATTCCTTTGAGTGGGATAATTTTTTTTTTCCTGAGCAGATGTTTACTGAAGGCTGGTAAAAGGGTCAGAGCCATATTCCAGGTCTAGGGTTTGTGCGTTCTCCTAAACCAACTGAGGTCAGCCTAGCAGGCCACTCACAACGCCCTGCCATATGCAGGCTCCTCTTTCCCTCATGGGTGTCTGCTTGGGTTCTCACTGCTTTGCACATGTCTGTCTTCTCTGCCAAGCTGAACCTGGAGAAACGTGTCTGCCCACTTTGGTGTAAAGCAGGCTTTTATTGTGGCTCTGCTGGTTTTCCCACTCCACTCCTCTCTGCTAAATTCTCTCTCTGATGCCCTTTACCCTTAGGCGGCTCTCCCTCACACATGCTACCTCTAAATTTTGCTGAAGATGGAGTCTGCATTTCCAGGCTTCCTAGTTGATTTGATAGTGAAACTTAAAGCACAAAGGGAACTGTATCTTCATTCTGCCAGATGGAAACTTGAAATACAATTTACCCTGATACTTTTCAGGCCTCAGTCCTGTCCTGTTCCTGTCTTCATCTCAGGATGTGAGCTCCAGTGATGCAGTCTCCGTTTCCGTGAGGTGGGAGCGGGGACACTTGCACCTCTAAACCTGAGTGCCCAGGGCCTCGACACCTAGCTTCGCCCTTCCTGACCCAACAGCACTGCTCTAGCCATTTGTGTAGTAAGAGATTCTAAACACCTTAGCACTGTGAATTGTATCTGACCTGCTTGATGAAGATCACAATTGAACCTCTCCATGTGCAGAAATGTCTAATTTACATTTCGCCTTTCACTCGATAAAATGTGAGAAAGGTTATTTGCCCTAATACACAGTCTTGTCAGTTACCTAAGGCCAGTGAAGACACACGTGTCAGCAGCTCTAGACTCAAGAATACAATTGGCATTATCTCCCGAGATGCAGCGCAGCACATGGCAGGAATGTAAGTGAAGAGGGTAGCCTTGGTATGCCAGGCTGGCATTTCCTGTGTGAAACCAGTGGGTCTCAGATTTAGGCAATGGCAAGGGGCAAGAGCAGGTGATCGGGAACCAGTTAAAGTGTGTCACTAGTAACACACACGTTGATAGCACTGTCTGCTGCGCACCCAGGTAGCAGCTGCAGCCACCCTGCCGGCTATGTACAGTTACCAGCTGCCATTCACCAGGAGCAGCCTCGGAGAACACCGACGGCATCTTCCTTTGTTGGCTGTCGGGGCCCGCAGTCCCCATCTGGAAGTTCTTCAAAGCATGTTCTCATCTGGACTAGCATGGCAGAAATCTGCCCGAACTCACTTCTCTTCTTGCCCAAGGATTTAACCCTCTCCTCTCCTGAAGCTCCTAACATATTTTAATCAGGATGGTCAAAATCGAAAGGGAAGGAAACAGGCATCATTTTTTTTTCTCAGCTAAATCGTTGACATGTTCATCATGAGATAGGTCTTGGTACATCTAAGCCAGGCAGCATAATAGAAGCTATGGATCTATGAATGCTTATGAGCCCCGAGCAAGGGCCAGGGTTTCTCCCTGCTCTCTGCACTCCCCTATCACGTGAGAATCACATACTCCGTGACTCTGTAGGAAGCTAAGGCTCAGAGCAGTCAGGTGACATGTTCATGCGGCACGCTGAGCCAACCATTCCTGACATAGCAAGAGAATGCTAAGCTTGTATTTAGCTCCAGTAACTTATGTCTTTGTTTTTGTTTTCTATTATAAAGCAAGTTCTGGAGAAGCTCACCAAACAGGACGCTTGTACCAGGATAGCACAGATAGCTTTCACTGCCACTTGCCACTTAGGCTACCATTTCTTGTCATTTTCCCTATCACCTTCCCTGTGTGATTAAGTCCCATTGGCCAAAACCCAAATGGCCACATCATTTCAAGTGCAGAGTGATTTTTAACAATGTATTGAACACTTGCCCAAGCCTACCTATATTTAATATGTAAAATGATGCATTTTATTGTTTACTGTCACAATGGGCAGACCGTTCCAAAAGTATAGTATTTCATAAGGTCTGGAACTGCTGTCGAGTAGACACTGATGAAATAACGAGTCCCTTATGTACTAGGAAACACCTTTTATTGATTCCAGAATCTAGAGGACAAGATATCCCAATAAAATATCTACTATTATGAAATTTTAAAAGTAATACAAAGCAGTGAATGCTCTGCAGATGACTACTGAGAGATTTTTTTTTAATTAAAAAAAATTTTTTTTAATCCCACCTGTATTGGATGAGCTCCTTGCCTTGGTGGGTAAGTATCAGCTAAAGAGATACTTGGTTCATGACCTGAATGGCACACAGTAGCAGGAGTGCATGCAGGGAGAGCATTTCACATAGGAGCCCTAAATGCAGGTGCAAAACTGACCTGATCCAGGAGTAGTTAGCCACAGGCGGAGGCGCTGCATTCTACTCAGATTTTAAATTAGAGGAAATGTTATAAGTTACGGCAAAATGTGAAAATACTCAAATAGACAGGGCTAACAAAATGAAGGTAAACATGTTGTGAATGGCAAAAACTGGTTACCCAATCATTTTCTGTCCTCTCTTGTTCTCCCAAATTTGGCCATTCTTGTTTTTCACCTCAAATACATTAATTCACAGACTTAGTGTTTTGGATTTGTGATTCCAATATAAAAATGATGAAAACTGTTAAAAAAAAAAAGACATAGGTCAAATTAAGACCAAAGTATTCAATTTTAAATTCTCTATGGGTAAGATAATACAACACTGCAAAGTATGGTGACCGAATTTGTGATCTCTAGTGCACTCATACCTCGGAAGTATCTTATCCAGTAGGAGACATGCTCTTGAAACTAGCTTGGCTGGTGTGCTCAGTTTACATCCTAATGCTCAATTTTGTTTTTCCAGAATCAATGCCTCCCTTGTCTTAATATCCCCAGTTCTTAACCCCAGGCGTGTTTCAAAGCTTTGTTGAGAAAAATTGGTATAGGAGACAGATTAGGGAATTAAAAAAAAAAAGATTTAATTTATGTGCGTTAAGTGTTTTGCCTGCATGTTGGAATGTGTACCACATATATGCTTGGTGCCTGGGAAGGCCAAAAGAAGGTATTTGGTTGCCCTGAAACTGTAGTTACAGCCATCATGTGGTTACTGGGAACTGAACACAGGTCCTCTAGAAGAGTATTAACAAGTACCCTTAATTGCTGAGCCATTACTCTAGGCTGAAACCTTCATTTCTTGAAGATGCTCAAGGCTTCTCATACTCAATTCGAGCACTGAAGTTAAATTTCTTTGTGAGCCTGCTATAATCTCACTGGGAAAAATGATCAAAGCCCTTGCCATTCCTTACACCACGCTAAGTTTTTCTTAATTAAGCCTAAACTGAGAGAATGAGCTCAGAGTAGGGGAAAAAAAAGCTCACATTTACATCTAGAGGGTAAAGTCATTTAGTCTGAAAGGTTACTAATCAAAGGCAGCTGCCAGGTTTCCCAGTGGGGAATGAAGTAATGCAAGCAGGAAAAAAAAGATCATCAGTCCCAACTCACCAGTCTGACTGAGTTTTTGCCACTACAACAAAGCAAATACTCAACATAGTTAAAGAAAATAATAAAAGGGTAGGGACATGGGTACCTTCTTGAATGGATGCTACAGAATACAAGGAGTTTGCATATTCACTGATACTACCCAATGCTAAATGCATGACCTAAGCTGATGCCTTTTCCACTATGAAGAGTCTAGGAAAAGACACACTTGTAATTTAATATTAGGTTAACTAATTTCATGACTTTAGATCATTGTGTTTATAGCTGGTCCACATAAAATATTTGGATGTTCAAGTAAGGCCCACAAAAATAATGAGAAAACAAGAACGTTCCAAAGGATGAGAAGAAACATTACAGTTTCAGAGACTGCTATACCTATTTATATGTTTTAAGGAGTTATGACTGGAAGATTTCAGTATGCCTCTGTATAGCAATTACCTAATTACTATTTTTCTACCAACCTCCCCCTAAGAAAAACAAACCACAAAACCCCCAAACGGGCATACAGCCAAGGTGGGAATGTGGTGCTTTAACTAGTCAAATAAACTGGAACTCAACAGCCGTATCCAGTGCACCGCAGCTCCTACAGGGTACGTGTGCTACTGATAGGGTTATGGCAAACAAGGTAAAATGAGTTTTCATTAAAAAGAAAAGCTTGGACATGATGCGAACGACATCACAGTAAGGAACAAAATGCATAAAAAACAAAAATGGCCTTTTTATTTTAAACAAAAGCAACAGCATGAAAAAGGTTGTATTAGTCAGGGTTCTCTAGAGGCACAGACCTGACCTGATAGGATGAAATACATGTAACCATTATTATTGAAGCTTATTAGAATGGTTTACAGGCTGTGGCCCAACACTATCAACGGAAGGTCCAAAAATCCAGTAGTTGCTCAGTCCACGAGGCTGGATGTCTCAGCTGGTCTTCTGTATACACTGGAATCCCAAAGAAGTAGGCCCCAAAGCCAGTGAAGGGATGGACTTGCCAGGGAGTGCAAGGGCAAGCAACGAGAGCAAGCTTCACTCTTCCGAGCTTTTTCTATAGCCCCCCAGCAGGTGCGGCCCAGATTAAAGGTAGATCTTTCCACCTCAAATGATTCAATTAAGAGAAAAAACCCCTTCATTGGTGAACCCAGCCACTTGAGTTTTAGTTAATTTCAGAAGAAGTCAAGTTGCAAACAAGGATAGCCATCAGAGACGTTAAATGATGAGAAGGGCCAGCAACCACTGTAATGACCAAGCTTCATCGCTTAACATTTCACAAGATCATTTTTATTGATTATCAAAAAGCAAGTGATTATTTTAAGGTACAGTCTATAAACACAACATCTTCATTTCTACCAACATAAGAATGTTATCTTCCAGTTAAAGCCGTTCTTAGACCACACACACACACGGTAGACAAGGAACCCTACAGCAGTCTCCAGCTCCCAACAGGTCCTTCCTGTGATGAGGCAGTTTACGCTTTGCTCTAACTCTGCTCTGGCAGCCACAACTACCCTAGTTGAAGGTTCTACTGATTATCAGGCCAGCTGTGGTCTGTCCTTCTCCTGTTCCCTTTGGACTTTCTGCTTCAGTTTATGCCATGTTGGTTTTCTTCCTACAACAACTGTTCTACTATTTTTGCCCCAGTTTCCATTTGTTTTATGTCTACAGTTTTCTGTAAGTTTATGTATTTTCCAGGGGTCAACAGAAATTCTACAAGTTAAGGAAGTCCATTAGCACACGTTATTTTCCTTGTGACTAATCACTAATTCAGAGAATGTTTGCCTTTAGGAATTACATAAACACAAGCATATAAAAATTATATTCCCTCAGTATGCTCCACTGTGGCTTATCATTAGAAGTATTAAGGCATAACCAACTTTTGGCTCATGCATTACTGTGTCCTTAGCCAAAGCCATGGCCATCTTTCTCAGTAGAGACACAAACAAAACATAATACTAAGTCCTTTAGTTGAAGGACTTAACTGCAGAGAGAGACCAAATACAAACACTGGCTAAGGGCATAAAAGGTTCTGTCATTTCTGAGGGAGACATACACGCAGTACTTTTCACTTTTTAAGTGTCCAAAAAAAAAAAAATTGAGTGATGAACTGACAACTAGTAAACTCAGCTGTACATACACTAATTATATTCTGTTTCAGGTACTTATACAACTGTAAAGATGTGATATTACGGAGGAACACAGCTGGAAGTCTGGGCTTCTGCATTGTAGGAGGTTATGAAGAATACAGTGGTAACAAACCTTTTTTTATCAAATCCATTGTCGAAGGAACACCAGCGTACAATGATGGAAGAATTAGGTAATAATTACTTAGCAAAAATATTCAAGTATTTCGTTTTCTACATGTAAAAACTTGACCCCCACCCCCGAAAGAAAGCATATACTTTACTTTCTCGAAGAGTGAGAAATTAAAACATGAGTGCACTAGTTAGGTAGTAACAAACTCAGAATTATAACCCACCATGGTCCCATATTGCAATTTCCTATACTACTTATTGTACCTTCTAACACTTGCTGACTGGAGCTTGGAGAATTTCAGTGAAGAGAGGAAAATCTAATGAGAATTAAAATGGACAAATATGGCAAACACTAGGACCACCCAAATCTACTTTGAGTAACTTCAACTATGAAGTGATTCTGATCACAGTCCTGTGTTTTTTTTATTTATTTATTTTTAGATGTGGTGACATTCTTCTTGCTGTCAACGGTAGAAGTACGTCGGGCATGGTACACGCTTGCTTGGCAAGGATGCTCAAAGAACTGAAAGGGAGAATTACTCTTACTATTGCTTCTTGGCCTGGTACTTTTTTATAAAATCAACGGTGGATCTTAGAAAAATCACAGAAAGGCTAAGTAAAACTGTATTTATCTTGTCAATTTTTATATTTAAAGAATATATTGTAAAAAATGCCAGAAAAAGTATGACATTATGAAAGCAAGTTACACCTCAGAGAATGTTCTCAAAAATAAAAACTCATGATAGTTTTTATTTGGTGTGGAGGATTTCTCGTCACTCCAGATCTTTAAGTTTATATTTTTTTATTCAATAAAAGGCCCATAAAAACTAAAATGGTTTGTATGCCACATTTAATTCAAATCAGTTGAAAACACGGTGTAAGTGGTGCTCCAGAAGGAGCACATTGTGGGCACTCACACGTAATGGCAGAGGACCTAAAGGAGAGGTGTTCCCAAGGGCCAGCTCTCCTCTTATTTGTGGCACTCATCCATCCACACACCAAGTCCCCTACCCCACTCTCTGCAGTCCGTCTGGGATCAGTTCCGATTTAAAGCTTGGGTTTGGTTTTAATAAGAAACGACTGATCTAATATGGTACTGTCACTGAGTTTATTTTTACTCTTAGTATGGAAACAGTATTTAAAAAAAAGGGGGGGGCACATTCTACTCTGCCACTGAGCCTTGGAAAACATGTTAGCAGCAGCCAAAACCCACCATGACCCTTGCTCAAGCAGATGGCCATGAAGTGGTCCAATGCCGTGCCAGTCAAGTGTGCCTATACTCGTTATTGCTGGGAAGCACGTAAGACACACCACAGGGGCCACCCAAATGCCTCATACCATTTTTTTAATGTAGATATAAAAACAGTCCATTCAGTTGCCAAGGACCCAAATTCAGAACACCGAAAAACTGCTAGCAAAAACTATGACATCAAGGACGTGTCCAAGTTCTTAAACATGCGGGAGTGTCACAGCAGCAGGATGAGGCCCGGCTTCGCTTCAGGAGGGTCTTCGGCAGCGCCTCTTCTGCGGCAGTACCCCACTACCTAGAAAGAGAGCCTCGTGAGCCCTGGCCTTCCCCACACTGTGCGCACAGCCAGCCTTGCCCTAACCCTGCTGACTTCATTCCCACTACCTTTCTGGGTATAGTCATGTCTGCTTTTTCATTCTTTAAATATTACAAGACAAAGATTCTTAACTTAACACAAAAAAATGCACACTTTTATTTTGGAAAAGAAAAAGTTAACGTTTCATTCTAACAGAACAAGATTAAAGGTATATGTCTTAAACATTATCCAGAAAAATAAGGAGATTTTTAGCATCTATTCCTGGGACTGGCATACATAAGAGGCGGAGCCTACTCGGCGGGCGCAGCTTCGGTGCTCTCCTGTTCAGGGACGGGCTCACTGCCAGCCTCTTTTCCTTCTTTGCTTCTTTTAGATTTTTTATGCTTGTGCCTCCTGTGACTGTCCCCTTCTTCACTTTCATGACGACGTCTACTGTTACTGCAGGAAAAGGATTGTTTAAATGCTTCAGTAAAAGATGGTGACAAAAACCAATCTGGTCTAATCAGTGTAAGCCTGGCTGTAGGATGAACCCATTTGTTTTCTGATGAACACATTCTGCAGTTATTCTGCGAGAGATTTTATACATAGATTACGTCAGGGTTATTTTCACCCAAACTATCCCAGATTCCCAGCGCCCCTTACTTTGTTCTGAAAGATTTACACAAGCCTTTTACTGAAATTCTTTACTAATAGGAAACTGAAACATAACTTGGAACAGAAAAATACTATTTTATAGGGTGAATTTTCAGATACAGTGGGCACTAAAATTGATTCTAATTTTTTTGTTTTAAAACTGCAGGCCCTCAATTTTGTCTTTAAACCAAACAGCATTTTAATATTTTATTATAAAGATTGGCTCATATGCCCAAAGTTCTATCAAAGACATAATGAAAAGCAAAACAAACAAAACCCACCAAGATACCTTATGTTTATTCCATGCTAATTTTGTCTGGGAGATAGTAAAAGAAATGTAACCTTGTTAATTTAAAAATTGCTGAAGCTCATAGGAAGACAGATTGTTCTTGGTCAAGTCTAGTGGTTGGCGACTTGAAAGTCTGTGTCAGGTGTGTCATGTTCTACCCCCCCCCCCCCGAAGCTGGATCACTATTACAGAGCAAACCTGCGGGAGGACTTGTGCCTGGTCTCTTCCTTCTCCCTGTGCCGGCGCTCTCTGTGCCGCTCTTCTTTTTCCCGACTAGCTCTGTGGCGCTCGTAGCCTCTTTCTGCATACTCCCTGTATCTGTACCGCTCCTCGTCACTGCAATGAGAACAGAAACACCGATAGCAAGACTACTAGTTTAGCCGACTGCGAAAGGACAAGCTTCTGAAGCCTAAGCATGCTGACTTCTGCTGGCCGGACAGTCACAGATCAGTGACACATTAACCTAAGAAAGCCGCACACTAGAGTTACAGGTGCTTTGTGCTGCCAAGTTTTAGTGACAGGAGTTACATCACACACATTTTATTTCTGGAAAAAAAGACCGGTAGTTGATTACATTTTAATCAGCAGGTTTATCTCCCTCCCATTTTATAATTATTAAATGTATTTGTGTATCCAGCTATCTACAATAAAATAAAATCTTATTTGCAAGCATACATGGCTCACAGTGGCTTCCTCAGGAGACAACAGATAAAAGAGAAAATTTTTAAATGTTGATCTGTACTAGCAGCAACAGCACAACTTTCAAGTGCAGAAGAATGGGCATGAAGAAAAACAGCAACACCCCCATTCCCACACAGAACACACAAACTAGACAGACTAGTGACCTCATCTACATCATCTATGTGTTAAAGAGGACACACGGCTAAAAACCTCAAATGTATGAATACAGTTACAGGTCTACTTTCTGATTTTGGATAGAATTATGGAGACTCACAAAACAGAACTGACTGGGAGAGTTAACAGATGCCCCCCACCGACTTTTCCCATTTTTTATATCCCTTCAATAACATTCTATCAGTCCTTTAAGTCTTTCCCCCCCTTTTTCTTTTCTTCTTAGTATGCAGCCCACGCTGACACTGACTTAATCTTGTGGCCTCACCTGTCTGAACGCTGAGATTACACACATACTCCCATGTTTGTTTTTTTCCTTTTTGTATTTCCCATGGAAGTTAAGATATTTTTTTTAAACCTAGTATCAGAAAATTATGTTATTTTGAATAAGCATATTTTAGAATACTGCCAAAAGCTTTAGTTTCTAAAAACATGTTCAATATAATTAAGCAATTTGTAGCAACAAGATGTTCAAAAATCTAGGTGGGGTAATACACTCTGGGCAAGCATAAGCTGTACAAAAGAACAAAGCAGCCTGTGACCTAATGAAAGGCGTGGTTCAGTAATGCTGCTTAATGCTAGAACACACTGCTGCCCAAATAATGACCTAGGATGTATTAAGACTAAAACATTCCATAAAAACATGCTTTAATACACACAGATGCCTATGTCCATGTATTGGTATATCCATGTTCCCCCCCCATCCCCCAAGGAGCATGTCACTGACAGGCAGTACACAGTGGCAGCATATACGTGAATGCCCAGCACATTCTGAGCCTGTGCCACTGCTAATGCTGGAACTTCACCCTTTAAATCTGTTTTCGCATCTGTAACGGACAATCTTATTCACAGTTTCTATTAAAAAAATAATACTTAAAGTGCTTGGTGTGAGAGCAGGCAATCAATGGAGTTCTTGGGCCAGAAAAGATGACTCGGTAGGGAAAGGCACTTGCTGCTAACTAAGCCTGACAACTTAAGTTTGATCCCCGGGTTCCATATTGCAGAATGATTGAAATGACGCCCTCAAGTTGTCCTCTGACTTCTAGAGAGGCACCAGGGGACCAGCATGTGCACACACAGAACAGTAAATAGATGGAATTCTTTAAAGAGTTCAGGACTTAAAATTTGAGAAGCAGACCATTAATAATAGCTTCTAATAATCTTTCCAAGGTAAAGCAAACCAGCTTAGTGACAAATGAGTATTACAATAAACCCTATCAACAAATGAGGTTTTCTTTGCAATGACTCCAACTAAGCTCACATAAAAGTAATGAAGGGCAGTTATTTCACAATTCTGTCATGTGTAGTCTATTCTTGTTACCTTTGCGGCCTTTGTAGGCAGTCATGTGAGCAGCAGAGTCTGGGAGTTGGCCCTTGGTGAAAACAGTGGCCCCTCCTCCATCCCTGTCTGATAAGTGCCCCGTGCAAAGGTTTCTCTGGGCCTGGAACTCATTAGAGTACATTTTCTAACATCCTCTGCAACTCTCTCTGGTCCACAATTAAACTGGCTTACAGATAGCTGTTAAAACTGCTCTCTAATTTTCAAAACAATGTAATTTGTAATGTGACACATTATGTACGGTTTGCTTTTAGAATACTGTTGTCATTAGAAACAATCAGCTTTTACTTCCCACGTATATCCCCCAGTACAGGTTTCTCCCAGGACAATTCAGAGCACACAATTCTTTTACCTTTTGCTTTTCAGGCCTTAGCTTTTACTCAAATTTAAGTAATGCCCCAGAGTTCAGTAACCAGAAAATAAAAACATGGTTTAACCGCTAACGTTTTCCAGTTTAGCAGAAACCCAGTAGCCCGTGTGTGCGTGCGTATGTAATATGTGATACAAGAATCTTCTTCCTGAGAATTTCTGTACAAAGATACTTGACTATGACACTCACATTTTATAGGCAATGTGCTGCTTCAAAGGTACATTTCAACTACATTAGAAACTAGTCAACTTCCTGAAAAAAATACTGTTCTTGAACTCAGGCAGAACTGTGCACTTGAGTGGCTATGACCACCCACTCACATGTATATGCCTTGCCACTGTTTATGTATTTGGTCAATAAAATGTTTAAATACCTACTATGTGTAATTTACAAATAAGTTTTCCAGTTCTTTGACATACACTCTTTGACTAAGAAATCTAGTACTAGTCAGCTTAACAGCAGTGAAATTTAATTTGTAAAGACAATGTACGAATATTTATGTATCTTTAGAATATAGCACTATTTCTGGCTTAGAAGAGGATTCAAAATGTGAGTCACATGAGTGAAAGAATTTTTAAAAAGTCAACTGCATGGAAAGGAAAAAGGTGAAAGTTATCAGATTTAAAAAGAAAAAAAGAAAAGAAAAATTAATATAGAGAATTTTAAATGACAACCCAGCCACACCTCCAGCAGTCAGCATGGGTCTCCTGGTACTCTCATTCTCCATGCTGCCTAATCAAATTCTCATCTGACAGGATTTTGAATTACACGCTAATCTGTAAGGGCTGAACTTTTCAGATCAAGTTTATACTTATAAACACTATCACTCTGAAAACCTTGGCTCAGTCATCTTGTAAATGTACCACCTTAGGGACCATCATAGTGTACACTAAAGTAAATGAAATATAACTTTTAATTTCACCACCTGTTTGCATGAGTGTACAGAAAAATGTTGCTATTTAGTTACACAGTTTGTTAAGTATTATTTCTGGATGAAATAAAGCAGTGTACCAATTCACAGCGTAGTATTTTGGTTTTCACAACCTTTCACATCAAACAAGCTGTCCCTACAGGACCTGTGCATATAAGGTAAGGTCTTGAAAATTCCTTTAGAAATGTGGCACAAAAATAAAAATTCAGACATACAAAAAGAACCTCAGCTGTTAAAGTTAGGTTATTTATGCTTTAAAAAATGGGTATGATACTTAGCAAATCATGGCATTTTTAACTCAAGATATGTATTTATTTAAAAATGGTAATTTTATTTTAAAATAATACACAGGAATGTATAATGAATTATCAACTAATTAAACTTCAAAGACAAGTTATATTTAGGTGACAAGACAGAAATATGTGGGGGGATATAAAATTCGCTTAAGGGCCATGGTTTATAAATTGCTGCTTACAATCATGGGAATCCTCAACAACGACATGAATATGATTCCAAAATGGCCTTCCTAACCACACCTCGAGCACTCCTTTCACAGTGAACTGTAATTCACTTCCTCACACCAAAGAAAACTGCGGAGTAAGAGTGACGTGCGCTCAAGGGCCCGCAGAGCCCACGAACCTGTTGAAGACACTCGGGGTGGGGCTGTGGTCCCGCTCCCGCTCGCGCTCCCGGGTCCGCTCTCTTTCTCTGTCCCGGTCTCGCTCTCGCTCTCGCTCTCGGTCTCTGTCTCTCTCTCGGTCTCGGTCTTTCTCTCTCCGTGCATAATAGTCCCACTGCTTGGTGGTGTCCACAAGGCTAGGCCATGAAGGAGCAGAACTGGTAAGGTGGGGGAAGGCAACTACAGAAAACAGGAAAAAGCACAGTGAAAACAAAGGTTATGGCACTTACTCTTAATCTTATTTATTACACTTTATATCCCAGCTGTAGCCCCCATCCTCATTCCCTCCCAATCTCACCCTCCCTCACTCTTATTCTCTTTATCTGGCAAAAATAAGAATTAAATCACAAAGTTTCTAATATCAAAATGAGAAACAAGACGACACTGGGACATTTTTGAACTAGTACAAGAAAATGAGATAGAGAAATTACATTTTAAAGAGTTAGGTATAGCTCACTGAGTGAACACTTGCATAACATGCACAACGCAATGGGTTCAATACCCACATCTACAGAAACAAAAGTACCAAAAAAACCCTTTTTAAACAATAAAATGAAGACATCATTTTAGAAAAAAGACTTAAGATGAAAGAGTAATTGAGCAAATAAACAGGAATTACGTATTCCTTTTAAGAATAAAATAATGAACCCCAGTAAGTTACAAGGGAAACCTAAGAAGTATCATCTCTGCATTGATTAAGAGCATTCTTGTATTATTTCATTACATATTATTAAATATGCATAGCAAATTTTAAGAGAAACCATCACAAAAATGGGAGATGTTTGCACATAAAAATAAACAACAACTAGTAGTTGATCTAGAAAGTTGTGGGAAGGATGGAAATAGCAACATATTAAACATTCCAATAGCCATAATTAAAAGCACCACTGATTTCATCAGTTACAGGACAGTTCTTTTTGAGGGCTGGAGAGATGGTTTAGCAGTTAAGAACACTGGCTTTCTTCCAGAGGACACTAGTTCATTTCCCAGCACCTATGCAGCAGCTTACAACTGTCTAACTCCAGTTCTAGGGGCGTCTGATGACCCCTTCTGGTATCCATGGGCACTACATGCATGTGGTACATAGACCTACATGTAAGTAAAGTACCCATAACATAAAGTCTTTTGTAAAAGTCCAAACATATTCTGAATACATGGTACATGTACACAAAAACATGGGAAAAGGATTTGAGGGCAGTGGCTTCCTGAGGATGAAGAGGTTAAGAAGGGTTAAAAGCACTGGCCACTATTCCAGAGGACCCAAGGTTGATTCCCAGTACCCACATGGCACCCACAACTATCTTAACTCCAGCTCTAGGGGATCTGATTCCCTCTTCAGGTTTCTATGGACACCAAGGATGCTTGTGGTAGATATGCAGACAGACATATGGGCAAAGCACCCAAACTCAAAGTAAATATTAAATATTTTTTAAAAAGAGAAACTGGATCTATTATCAAATTCTGGATCCTAGGGAGCATGCTCTCCAGGACTCTGGGTCACAGATCTTTTCTTTTAGTCATTTCTGTCATGGTTTTGCTTCACTATACAACTCCACCACACAAGGCTTAAGAGTCATAGCTTTGTCTAAGTTATAGATGGAAACCTCCAAATTTATGAGCCAAAATTTAAAAAGAAAAAGAAATGGTGTCACCTAATATTCCTGCAAAACCTAATTTTAAACTAGGTCTCACGTTATATGCTGTATTCAAATCATATCTAGAAGACACCATTTTATGATGCTCAGGGGTATGAGAATGAATTATACATTATAAGACGAAGAAGGTAAAGGTAAAACAGAACTGCAAAGAAGCTGTGTTTGTTGTCTTTATTGTAAAGCTTCACTTGGCTAGAGTAAGGAAAGTCTTCCTCTCCATTAATTTTTACAGTTCACTTCCTAATTCAATGCTTGCCCCAGGAGGAGAGCTGGAAGGATAGACAGTAAGATTTCTTGCTTCCTAAGAATAGAAACAAACACCTAACACTGAAAAAAAAGTTAAGTCCTTAATTAAAAGAAGAAAGCTCTACAAGATTACTGGATCAATAATTTCAAGAACAACTTTCTGATGCGGGCTAGTCACTGTGTTTCACTCGTCCCCAAACATAGAGAGGACAGAGTGACAGAAACTCTTGATGCCATAAAAGTAAAAAACTAAACAAATGAACTCAATGAGCAACATTATAGGTATTGTGCTAAACTTGAACTCTAGCTTCAAGGAAACGTTTTTAATTCATCCAAGGTTACCTAAGATAAGCTGAACCCAAGACACAAACCTTAGAGCCTATGCTTCAACAATTACTCTTACTGTTTTAGGGGTACAGAAGAGGGAGGGAGCTTGTACCCTGCTGGAGATGGTGGTGACTGTGAAAATGATGGCTTACATTGAGACACTTGGCAAAGAGCAGGACAAGATGCTTCAAGATAATCCCATGGCTTTAGGGAATGCTTTACCTTCAGTTTAATGACTGAAGACTTCCAAAGAGCTTATGACTATAGAGAAGGCAGAGCGAAAGTCCAACCTAAGTAGAATGACTAGAAGAGGAACACAGCCATAAGCTACCTTTGGGGGATTGTAAGCAATGGTAACTAACACAATTTGGATCCAAAAGACCCTGTAAGAGCTTGTTAAAGATATTCAGAAGCATATCACCAGGACACAGATTCTACCACAGAAATCCCTTTAAAAGCTATTAAAATTTCCTCCACCCTCAATGGAGGAAACAGGACATTATACTGACCACCTCTGGATTTCACCCATAGAGAGACTAGAACATGCTACTCTGAAACACATCCCAAGAATGATGTTGAGGTAAAGGCAAGTGAGAAGCCATATATCTAAGAAAAGCTTCCTACCCTCTCCTATTTGCCCACAAGCAGGAAATCAAATCCACAAAAGCTCAGGTCTATCTCTTGCTCTCTTTACTAGAAGAATGAAAATAGATCACTGGAGACTATTAGCCTGGAGACCCACTACCAGCTCCTTTCTTTATTACTGGCTTTATTTCCTTACCCTTTCAGTAGTAGGGATTGAACCTAGGCCCTCACACATGATGGTCAAGCATTCTATCATGGAACCACAGCCTGAGCCATTTATCCAGTCAGTTAGTTAAAACCAATGAGTTAGGAGCATGGATGGAGTATTATTTACAGGCACATAGAAAGTAGACAATTTACCAATGGCTATGAAATACCTAAGCAACCAGCTGTACACATATCCTTAGGAAAAGGTGGGGCCTCTTGGGACAGTCTTCCTCCACTATGGAATGATGACAGGCCCAGTCATTACAGGTGAGTGCAATGGCCATGTCATGCTTGGAACACAGACAGTGCTTTACAATATTCAACCCTATCTCTCCTTCAATGTTGTCTGAACCTTCCAAGGGTGATACAGATGTCCATTTAGCAATAGACATTCAACAGGCACTTTCGTATCTCTCATTTGCTGTCTTTAGTGCAAATGCTACATAATCCAGACTTTTCTAAGCTTCTGTATCTTTCATGTCATACAAGTGAGACAAGCTCCTAATACGCTTTTCTCTTGCTGTCTTTGGGGGTTGTTTCACTTAAGAACTGAGTACAGTTTTGTTTTCCCCATCCGCTGACATGCATGGATTCCCATGCAGGAATCCAGAGCTTCAGTGGAGAAAGTACCCGCAGAGAGGACTGTGACTAGAGAGATGAGGGGAGCGTGAATAGCGCACACCCTGAGCTCCTGAAGTGGTAGTGCTCTGTGAGACACCTGACACTCTGTAAGTCATCCTTCTATGGCAGAAGGAACAATTAAATAGCATCACACTGCTACAGGAAAATCCATCATAAAAGATGCAATGTACAGTAAAGTCTGCTGCAGTGCTGAGAAATTACCACAGCCATTCTTAGCAGCCACCACCCTGACCGAAGCAAAACTCTTCACAAGCAAAACAATTAGGATTCACCAAAGGGCTAAAGTCATCACTAACATTTTGTTTTTTAACCAAGAACAATAACAAAGGAGCTTTATGCTCCCTGAAACTGTTACTGAACACTTACAGAGCAAAATAAAAACAAACATGGCATTTTTATGCATGGGAAAATAAAAAGCTTTGCACAGTGTGTCCTATCATGTGTGCTTTATTGAGGCAGTCTGGAAACCAAACTTGTTTTACCTCCAAAGTAAGCCTATAATGCTGGGTATGCTCATAAGCTTTTACAAGTTAAAAACAGGTGGGGGATATCTGAGGGGCACAGACAAGGAAAACATACACATAGCTCACAAAAAAGTAAGGTTAGCCAGATGCCATGACTCATGAACAGTGAGACTAAGACAAATGCTAAAGGATTTCAGGAGAAGCTGAACTCTCAATACCTGCTGCACCATTTTCTAAAGCATCAACTGAGAATTAAATAAAAGTACATTTTAAGTATCTGACATATACAGACTTAACTCTTTCAAGTGATATTTCTGTTACTTTAACCCATGAAAGCATGTTTCCACTTCTCTTTACCAGTACATATTACTGACTCACAGTGGATCTGGTGGCAAGTAACTTACCATTGCCGTATGGAAATGCTCGTGCAGAACGGCTGTCGTAACCAGACGAATGGCCGCTGTGGAGAAACGAAGTATTTTTACATATGATGCAAATAAGAGCTCAGTCTTAATAGTTCAGTGCAGACAAAAGGACAGTAAGGCGAAGTTTACCTCCTTAAAAGTTAAACAGTTTAAATGAATAAGCTGTGGAAGTTTCACTGGAAAACTAAAAACAAGCTTTAGATCAATTTATTGTAATCCTTTGTTGTTCAAAACTCAATAAAAATAAATGTTTTGCATATTTAAAAAATTTGTCACAGGATCTTGCTATCTTTTAATATGACAACATGGACCTTTTTACCTTAAAAACATGAGATTTGTAGCTACTTGCTGAACTATGTAGCAGAATACATGCAATCAATTTCAGCTTGGCTCATTGAGATGCAGGGAATTGAGGCTAACAGAATGTTTGAGGTTTAAAACGTACTCTTAAAAAATTGGTTAATGGCTACAAGTTAGTTGTAAGTCATCAATAATTAGTGCTTTATATGGGACATTTGTTTGGGAGACAAGTATGTATTTAACAAGAACTAAGTAACAGCAAATTTATACCTCTCACAATTTGCTTTCTGGTACAGCACTTGGATGGCTTGATACCACCATACAAAGTAAACCCAATTTTCCTTTGCTGTTATAATTTGACTATTACTGTTTAGACTAGCTCCAGTCAGAGTGAAGTAATGCCAAACCCTCCATTTACTAGTTGAGTTCTGCCTGCTGCGACATATGCTGTCCTAATCTTCACAACTGAGTCCAGAGAGACTGAAAGCTAGCAACACTGACTTGATATCCTAAGGTTGCCCATCAGGGGAATATTCTTCAATATATAAGCAGAAGACATGGAAAAAATAAGGCTTTGGCCTTGGAGGCTGGCTCCTGTCCTTCCGCACGGAAGTGATGCAGCAGGGGAGTGGGAAGAGCCTTTCTTTTTATTACGGTGCTGCTGTTCTTCTCCCATTGCAATAGATAAACACTGAGTATTAATGATGTTTAACAACCTTTTTATTTTTCTTTGCCCTGTTTTGATATTAGACTAAAGTTATATAAAAGTAATTAATACAGATTAAACTTAGACACGGACAGGTGCTATGTGTATACAAAACAAACATTAGAAAATACTAACAAAGACATATTAGTAAGGTTCTGTTGCAGGCTGTCAATGATCACCAATTCAGAGTACTGCACAGCTTTACCTTTCTATTGTTGGTATAAGAGACGGAGGCGGAGCGCCTGGTGGAGGGGGGAAACCTGAAACATTCAACCAAAAGGGGAAGATATTAACAGGACTCATATGTAAAGAGTGAAACACAGTTGCTGAATATCACTAATATTTTCTGGGGACACAAACGTGTTTCTCTATGTCATAACGAACAGGAAAAATAAAGCTGAAACTTATAAACAGTTTTTTAGAGCAAAAACGTTGTGAATTAATAGTCTGGTCTAACACACAGAGCACAAACTGTCAGGACACCGGTCTTATTTTCAGCACCACACACAGCCCATTTTGTGCGTCTAAGAAAGTTAGTCTCAATGCCTTACCTTTTCCACATTAAAATACAAAAACACAACAATACAAAAAACCAGTAGCAGTGTTGCCATCAGATTGAAGAAACACAAATTATATAGCATTTACCTCATTTAAAAATAGTATGAGTTTCAGATTTATAGAAATTTCTTTAAAGTATAATTTATAAGTAAAATTTAACCACTAAATATATGTATTCACAGCAAGAACATCTGCCATGAAATGTTTCTGAAATAGCACAACCCTGTGAACTACTTTACAAAGCAAGGCACATAATGGGATTTTTGGATTAGTCTGGAGGCAGATAATTTGCACTTTTGTATTGTGAGGTCAGTACTCCCAGTCACTCACATAGCTAAATGAAATCCCACAGAGTTAACACAGCTAAAAGGGACCTCAGCATGTCGTCTCCTCTATACTTTCAAAGTCAGAGTATAACAGCACCACAGCAAAGATTTCACAGTTCCACAACTTCTGAGACCTACCTCCCCTCCCCCAACTTTTAACAACCTCCACTATTAGGAAATGCATCACATTCAACCGTGTCAATCCCTTGCTCTCTGGCTCATGTGCTGATGGAGACAAAGCCATTACCGTAACCCCATTGTCTTTCACTAATTGACAACTTTCCTAACAACTTGATGCCTCCTTCTCAGTACTACCCAGGGACATGAATCCAGGCCTTTCATTTCTTCCCAAAGCTTCATTTACATCACTCTATACCCTGCTTCAAACTATGTCAAGTTCACTCTGCTTGTCACTGCCCAGTTTTAGGCCCTCCAGCTCTTCAGGGCTAGCAGCTGAAACAGCAGTCCTTGCCACCTCCTACCTGACAGGCTCACAGCCACGGTGTTTCAGACTACAAAGACACACAGTCCGTTAGGTCTCCCTGCTCACCCATTTCTCTGCACATCCACACACAGCCAGTGACTGTTCCTAGCTAAGTATGGACACTAACCTTTGGCATCTAAACTCCTCTTTCTGCTCATCCAGGCCATTCTGAATTAAGGCCCACTCTTCTCACTGTCACTTTCTTCACACTCCTTGGTTTTTTACACTCAACTCAGTAAACATACTTTCTATTGGGTTCACCATTACACAATAAAGAGAAGTACCTGACAAAAAATGTGAAAAACATCACTGGGCTACATAAACACTCCTACGCATCAGAAAAAGTGCTTGGCTAGTCAGGAAGGCATATAGCTGCTGTGTGGTTCAGACCTCATTTTCTCATGACAATGAACTATGACAGTGGGTAAACTATCAGAAGCTATGAAAAAGTCAAGACAAATTATTTTTCTTTTCTCTTTGAGTTACTTTTACATGCAATATAAAAAAATCCATTGGTCTAAAAAGATTTTCAAACAGTGATTTTCCATTCTATCTCCTACTGTTTTCCACACAAATTGATAAGGTGAGAAATGGGTAAGACAAGTTTTAGAAAACTGAATGTCTTAATGCTGGAATGAAGCAAAGGCAGAGCTGAAAATAGGACCTTGAAATCCCAGTGGCCTAATGTACATTCTACCGCAGCAACAACCGGCCCTCCTGTAACTCTAAGCTTGAAATTTCATGTTCATTAACAATGATGGAGAAAACATGAAAAAAGTTTTACCTGGAGGTGGTACAGTTATTGGAATACCTAAAAAACAAGTGATGAAATTTAATATAGTAACTGGAATTCAGAACCTGTTATGTTTTTATGCCATCACCAAAACAATCTTTGAAATAAAACCCCTGACTCAGCATCCTGGCTTAGCACTCAAGAGCAGCGCTCTGTTCTTTTGCAGACCAACGATTCAAGTACAGCATCCAACTTTCCTGATGAAAAACCAGTCTAACAACGTCATAACAAGATTGCTCACTAGTTGGAATCACAAATGGAGTTAAAAGGCACATCACTTAAAAAGCACACTTGTGATACACAAATATCAAACTCCTTAATGCTTAATGTTGAAAAGCTCACTAAATTTGGTCACGAGAATCCAATTTTGTTAGCTAACAGTTAACACAAACAATGCAGGAAGGAAAATATTACTTTTGTAAAGGCCAGTGTGGGCTACTCAAGTGTGAAGACTGTTTTACTGCTGTTGCCAGGAGAAAATACTCAATTCTTTGACTTGTGGAAATAGAAAAGGTATAGAAAACTTATGTACGGACACACACACACACCATGTTAATGTAAACATAAATGATTACCTTTTATAGGTGTTAGCAAAATGAAATTTGAGTGTTTCTCGGTTATGTGTAAATATTATAACCTTTAAGAAATAAACTATACACGGACATTCTAAACTTGCATTGGCCAATTGTCCCTGTTAAGTACTAAGCAACCAAAATTAAATCTTAATTTTAAATATAAGAATATATGAAAGCCAATACATGCAAACTGGAACTACTTTTAGTTGAAGAAAAATAATGATCTCACGTTAAAAAACAGGAAAAAATTGAAACAACTTTTTCACTGAAAGTTTTATATTATATTATAAATAAGTTCAACTGTTCAAACAGTTTATTAAATGCTATCTTTAAAACTGCCTCAAAATTAGTGCAAAGGAGGGGGAAACCAAATTCACTTACTAACTGCATGCAAGAAAACAGAAGCATTCTCACATGTTTTCTTGACCAGGGAATGCTGCTGCTTGTTTACTTTAAAATGTTCCAACAGACATGTTTTAATGGAGTAACGCTTTCATGAGCAACAACTTAAAACAGCCTAGGGCCTTACAACACCATTAAAAAAAAACAGGTTATGAAAACAGCAAGTGAAAAGGCAGCCATGGCAGTCCCAACCTACCAAGCTAACCCACAGGCAATCCTATTTTCATCTACCCTAAGGTTTTATCTTAATGCTTCTCATGTCACTGAAGTCTAAGGACCTAGCAGATAGCACTAACCAAGAATCCCAAATGCAAAGCTAAATGAAAAAAAGGAAGCAAGGTGGAACAGTGAATGTTTTTGTATGCTATTACTCAATAGTCTTTACAATAGTACAAATCTCTACTGAACCTCACTATCTGAGTTTATTTTCACACTCAATACATGAACTTGGTTTTGACTTTCTTAAATGTGTAAGACCATTGCTAGATCAGCTCCCTCTCTGGGTACTTTGCCTCAATGTGTTTATGAGCAGCAAGTAACTACTCTAGCCACACCTACTAAAAGGAGAATTTGTATAAAAACGTACACAATTACTAGTCTGGGATCTTCAAAACTTAGTCCTTAAAAGTATTTTAACTGTGGAAAAAAAATATAGAAGGCATGTGACCAAATCAATTCTTCACCAAAAGCCGTTAAAATTACTGTGTTGGTTAGTTTTACATCAAACTGACACAAGCTGGTGTCATTTGGGAAGAGACCCTCAATTGAGAAAATGCCTCCAAAGGTTGGCTTATAGGCAAGTCTGCCCAAGATTTTCTGAAACAATGATGTGGGAGGTCCCAGTTCATTATGGGTGGACCCAACCCTGAGTTGTATTAAGAAAGCAGTCTGAGTAAACCAGTAAGCAGTGTTCTTCACAGCTTCTGCTTCAGCTCCAGCCTTGAGTTTCTGCCCTGACTTCCTTTGGTGATGGAATGTGAAGTATAAGCCAAATGAAGACTTTCCTCCCCAAGTTGTTTTTGGTCTTAGTGTATTATCACAACGTCACAAACCCTACCTACACAAAGGAAGAGCATGCAGGCAGTCCTGAAGAGACCTGATAGGCTGGGCTCAGTTGGTAAGGGAAGAGGGCACCCCCTTTTTGAGGACTAGGGGAATGGGATGGGAGGAGGGAGAGGGCAGGGCTGGGAGGAGACAAGGAAAGAGGCTATGATTGGCATGTAAAATGAATACATTAAAAAAATCCTACCTAAAATAATTATAATCCGTTCTTAATTTTAATCTTACTATCCTAGAACAGATTTTTAAAAGTCAACTGGAATTAAGAACAGAGAAAAAGAAACAAAATGTTATGTACAGTTGTCTTTCCCATAGGAAGCTTGCATGCTCGAAAGGGCTCTTCCAGAAAGACCTTTATTTCACAGAAGAGTTTACTTTAATGTAAACAATTTGTCATGGAAAAGGACTAGAAATTGATGAAACATACAGCCAGTTCCTTGACAACTACCCAAAGGAGTAATTTTCTTTTTAAATAAAGCTTAATCACTTTGTATCCCAACTGTAGCCCCCTCCCTTTTCCCCTGCTAATTCCATTCTTCCTCCCTCATCTCCTCCCATGGCCCTCCCTAAGTCCACTGATAGGGGAGGGCTTCCTGCCCTTCCCTCTGACCCTAGCCTATCAGGTCTCATCAGGACTGGCTGCATTGTCTTCCTCTGTGGCCTGATAAGGCTGCTACTCCCCCTGATGGGGGAGCAAAACAGTCATTTTCAAACACCAATTAAGCACGTTTAATTAATAATATAAAGGAGAAACCACATTTTTACTTAAACAGAGCTAGTATTTAACTTTTATTAAGAAAAACAAAACCAAAATAATGTAAGAGACAGAAATTCATTCTACCCCCCCCCCCCTTTTTCCTTCCCTGGACAACTCCAATAGACTTAAACATAGAAATCAAGTACTTTGCATCTATTATATATGTACGTATACATATATACCTGTATCTGTATGCATGAATGTATGTATTATATATGAATTATTTTGCTTTGAGACAGGGTCTCACTATGTAGACTAAAACTATCTAGGGAAATAGGCTGGCCTCAAATGTACAGTTATCTACCTGTATTTGCCTCCCAAGTGCTACAACTAAAAGCCTGTGCCATCACCTATGGCTCTATATTTCTTATCTGAAAAATGACTATTTCCCAGGAAAGCCTTCTGTAACAGTAAAAGCTTCAGGGAAGTAATTATCCATTCATATTCATGCACTTCCCTGAATCGGAATCACCTAGAGATTGTGAGCCCAGACTCCAGACTGCTGGGGCACTTTTAGAATTTCTCCTTCAAAATATCTAAGATTAAAACAAAGAAAGAAACAAACAAACACCCCTATGTTCCCAAGAAATCATTAGGAGATAGCAAGTTGTTAGCCTGGGACCACACACTGGATTATAAGCCACACTTCTTAACTTTGAGAGACTCAGTTATACAGCTGAAAACTAAAACCAAATTTTTATGAAACAAAGGCACTGACATATGAGAATAAAATACAATGACAACATATATTGTCAGACACAGAAGGGACAGGGGTATGGGATAAAGACAGAAATACAGAGAGAATGTTGAGCTTTTCCAGTATATCATGATTATTCCTAAATGTAAAAGGGGGATGGGAAAGAAACCTAAAATTTTACCTGGGAAGTGACGCAAAGAAACAGAAAGGCACTATTCCTACTAAATAGTAGAGAACAACCACAAAAGTGACTTGTACTAGGAATTCCCACAAAATGCTCTGAATACACTTAAAAAAAAAAAAACAACTGCCTGTAAGTGAGTTCATTTCCTCCCGTGATTTGTAGAAGCATGCTAGGTGGCGTCAAACATGGTCCCACAATTCCTTCCTCTGGGTACAAATGCCTTGGCACACCTCTGGCACTTGAATCATCTAAATGAGAGGGACATCAGTGTCATTACACAGACACAACATCAAACCAGCAGAAATGATGAGGCCATATTGATGACAAGGCTACAAAAGACAATGATTTCTATTTTGCTGGCACTCTTTCTATGCTACCTCAGTTGTTCAGTGTAACCACGGTCAGTGAGGAACTCAAGCCCACAGCCCAACAAAAAGAAAGGGGTGCTACAGAGAGGACTCAGAAGTCTAGAAACAAAGGCATCGGCCCCTTGCAGGGGTACTCTTTGGGTTTAGTTCCCAGCACTCACATGGCGACTCACAACATCTGTGATTTCCCTTTCCAGGGTATCTGACTCTCTATTCAGATCTTGACAGGTACGAGGTATGCATATGGCATACATACCAGACACATATGGTAAAAATAAATCTTTAAAAAGAGAAAGCTGACTTTTTTTTTTCATTTATTTATTTTTATCTCAATCACAGGTTAGGTACTTTGAATCCCAGGCGTAGCCCCCTCCCTCAGTCCCTCCTACCCTCCCACTCCCTCCCTCATCTCCCTCCTCCCCACCCCCTCCAAGTCCACCAACAGGGGAGGACCTCCTTCCCTTCCACCCAACCCCAGCTTATCCTGTCTCCTCAGGGCTGGCTGCAATGTCCTCCCCTGGGATCTAGCCAGTCTGTCACTCCCCGGCTT
>CM053743.1:33638221-33721428 GCA_028658305.1 Pachyuromys duprasi
CATGCTCCTGTCCTGTTGCTTGTTTTCTCCTCCACTCAATGTCCACCCCATTTGTTCATTCAAACAAGCATTGATCATACCAACCTGGGTCCTCCTTCTTGTATATCCTCTCTAGGTGTGTAGATTTTGAAAGCTGACTTTTTATTAAAGTGAGTGAGCTTAATGAAAACCTTCCCCAGTGAAGCTTGCAGAAATGACTGTGAAAGCTTCAAGTAGAGAACTTGACTAAGCTATTCTTTTGTTCCCAACTCAGACTATAACAATATGCTGTTTCAAGCTACTACATCCTAGGATAATTTGTGATGTAGTAATAGAAAACATAATACATACCTATCTTTTCTCTCTCAAGTTCAAAACAACGGGGGAAAAGGGCAGAGTTCTGCTTCCTGTTTCTCACTAAATTCCAAATCCCATCAGTACTATACATAAGGCAAGAAAAGCCTGACCTACTTCTCCTGTTTCTACTTTAAGCCAAATTCAGAGGCTACAAAGATACTAAGTCAAATGTGCATACTTTTAAGTATCATTTAACAGAAATGCTTTACAATTAGAAACATGAACACACACACCTATATACACAGAACACTACAGAATACTATGAACTATTGCTCTTCAATGAGTAAAGCAACTAAACTGCCTAAGGAATAGTCATTGTAAAAAAATATGTATTAAAATGTTATGATCACAAAATGTAAATCAACTGAGTTACCAGAATATTTCTAATCCACTCAAATTTATAATATTTAATTCCTACAGAAAATAAAATTCTATCTCCAATTAAAACATATTTGATAGAAATGTCACTATTCCTTTCTGTCTGTCCTTCCTACCTACCAATTTTATTTTATTTTTTGAGACAGGGTTTGTCTGTGTAGCCCTGGCTGCCCTGGAACTCTTCCTATAGATCAGTCTGGCCTCGAACTCACAGAGACCCTCCTGCTCCGCCTTCCAAAAGCCAGGATTGACGGTGTACACCACCAGCCCTCCACAGCTGTCAATATTAGAGAAAGGGTACCACAAATTTTCCTCAGCTCTTCTAAAGCCACTGGAAGAACAGAGCAGAGGCAAACACTCGAGGTGTGCTTAAGCTCCGCAGCTTCGGGCTGCGGCGCCAGCAGGGCCCTCTATGTAACGGGAGGCTGAGGACACGGCTCATCAGACACAGCACTGGCACAAAGCCTCGGCTTTGACCCCCAGAATGTCACAAACTGGGCAGAAGGTTAGAAAGGCCTGAATCTCAGCACTCTGGAGGTGGAGACAAGAGGAGAAGTTTTAGGTCACCTTTGCTACACAGACCCCATCTTTGAAAAAAAAAGAAAAAAAAAAACTTCCACAGGAGTACACATAGCCAGGACCTGCACCCATACCCTACAGACATTATTTTGATTTGAGCATCCATTTATAAAAGGACATTAAAAACCCATCTTAAGCTTTTAATATCTATAAAACTTACATATAAAACAAAATATAACATTAAAGCAAATAACAATTAAATGTCTAAATTATGAGATTTTCCTAAAACTTGTTCACCACCATCACATTTTAGATGGTGGTTTTAGAAACAAAATAGGCCATACACCAGTGGACAAATAGTACGATTACTCCTCTACCAGCTACCTAAAAAAGCAAATGCAGAGCAAGAAAGTAGAATAGAGATGACCAACACCTGGGATGGATGCAGCTGCTCTTGGAAAGGTAGAAATGGGAGGATGAAAAGGTTTTAGTGCAGTGATGCTGCAAAGTAAGTAACAGTGCCACAAGTGGTTAAATAATGAATACACACATTTGAGAACTGACATGTAAAATAAACTATCCTGGAAGGGGAGGAGGTCCTCCCCTGTAGGTGGACTTGGAGGGGGTGGGGAGGAGATGAGGGAGGGATAGAGAGAGTGGGAGGGAAAGTGAGAGGGGGCTACGCCAGGGATGCAAAGTACCTAACCTCTGATTGATAAAACAAACAAACAAACAAACAAAAAACTATCCTATGAACACCAAATCTTACTAATTTTACAGTATTTTATTCTAGTTTTCAATTATGTCAAAACTGTTAAACAAAAGATAATGCGATTCCAGTAGACAGTGAAATTTTAGTTGAATGGATTAAAGAATACCTATCTCTGCTCTTTACATGCTCCCTGATCTATGCACTCACAACAATCTGTGCACTCCACACTGAGGAAGAGCCTTCTAAGATGCTGTTATTCATGTCCACAGTTCTGGGATACAGCTCCTTCTCAGCAGGTGCAGACCCCCTTCAACTTGGTTAATAAAGAAATCATGCCAGAAAACTGCCTGGCACCGTGAACTTCTGCTATTTTCAAGTTAATTGCTTAAAATTTAAACGGTCATTAATATCCACTTCAGGTGCCATAATAAATAAATAGATAGATAGATAGATGAATAAATAAATAAATGAATAAATGCGAGTTTGCCGATAGGCTGTACTCAATGAAGCACCCTCAGAAAAGAACCACTCAATGTATCAGATGCTGGTTAGTAGTTACACTATTACTTTGGAAGGGCATGGAATCATACTAACGTGTTCCTGAAGAAATTTCACATAATAGAAGTTTCTGATTCATTAGACAGTGAATCGATTTCTAATTACAGAAGACACGACTAATCACTATTTGTTTTCAAGTTACTACTAATGTAGAGATATTAAGTACTCTGGCATTTCCAGAAATCTCTTCCATCTTTGTTTGAAGTAGACTCCTCTACTGTTCATTCTATAATGACCAAAAATATTCTGACCCCTGTACTCCTGAGGAGGTTCACACATGTCTACAGAAGGAAGTCTGAGGGAAGAGGGAACAATACTGCTCCTGTCAACTATTTGACAGTGTCTTCTTTCTGTCAGCTTATGTTTTTGGGAAAAAAAGTTTAGATTTATTTATGTGTATTGACATTTCATATAAATACACATATGTGTACCACACGCATGCCCAGTGCCTCTGGAGGTCAGAAGAAGACATCGGACCCCTTGGAACTAGAGTCACAGGTGGTTGTGAGGCACCATTTGAGTGTGAGGAAATGAACCCAGGTCTTCTGCAAGAGCAACAAGTGTTCTTAACAGCTGAGCCACCTCTCTAGACCATTCAGTTCATAATTTTAATAACTACTTAAGAATACACATACCATACGTCCTACTATCTTAAACCTCCAAACGAACGTGGCCACAAATTTTAATTTCCAAACCAGGGAATAGCTAAGAATGTAGTAAAGCTGTGATAAAAGGTCTGTTCCAAGCAAATCTAGATATGTAGTCATTTTCTGAAGAAAAATATTAACATCCAAATACACAGACCTATCTTTAGTATACCTGTCTCATTATATTTATAGAAAATTTTAAGAAAAGTAAACATTAAAATATATTTAAAGAAAGTCTCAAAAAAGTGTTTAAGAAAAATATAGTACCTTTCAAGAGGTAATACTTGAAGAGACCCTATCCCACACAGATTCCTTTTATGAGGTGCCTGTGATCCCACTGTGGTTTACGTGACAGTGATCTCAGAACACAGTGCACTCATGGTTCTATGGCAAATGGCACCTATAGGTAGAGCTCTCATTTAGCTGGTATGCACCAACATATTCACACAGTTCAGACTGTGCAAAGCTAAATGACTGTACTACGTGGCAATCTAAAAGTCACCTCCGGTGGTATGGAAACATAAACATTTGGCCAGTTCTGTCAGCTAACATACTCAGGGAATGCCAAACAGACACAAGAATAGCACTGTGGCAGCTACAGACAGACATGCCTTATCCTCCTGGCAGCAAGGCACACCCACTATAGTAAAAACAACGAGTAATTCTGGTGGTTTCAACTAACAATTTATTTAGTATGAATTGATAACTCCAGACAGCAAACATGTTATGGTTACCTACTACTTAAATATGGAAAGCAAAGAGTTGAGTATTAAATATATAATTAGACTGATCTACAGAAAAAGAAATAGTACTATATATTACAATGTCACAATAATCTAAATGTTATTCAAAGACTTGTTATCTCTATAAAAATTACCTTTTTTTTTTAAACATTTGATTTGTTTTGTATGTGGGAGGAATGGTAAGAGTCATGTGGAAGTCAGTGGTTAATTTTCTCCTTTCACATGATCCCAGGAGTCAAATCCTGGTCACCAAGCTTAGTCACAAGTGCCTCCACCTAATGAGCCATCCTTCCAGCCTAAGACTTAAATGAGGGTAATATGACAAAGACAGGAATAACTCTGCCATTTTCTATCAGCAATATCCTACAGTCTCCTAATATTCCAAAACCGCAAAGTATTCCTCACTAATTCATACTTTTCTCTCAGTGCTTTCATTGGCCAACTAGTCTTATACATTTAAAAATGTCAGCCTTATGAGGATACTATTTTATTAATAAATAAGAACTTTTTCTCCATTTTCTCAGTCACTTGTAAAAACATGCATGCCTCTGGAGAACACCAGGCTGGCAGAATCAAAACAGATACAAGGGAGTCAAACACTGAATGAACTCACATGTGAAATCTAAGAGACAAACCCAGAGAAACACAGAGTAGAATGGAAGTTAGCCAAAGCTGGAATGAGTTGGAAATGGGAATGTTGTTTACGAGGGCACGTTTCAGTCTACATACTGTGCACAAGCAACTGGAGTTAGTCACAACCACTTATATTTTAAATAGCTACAAGGACAGATTTTAAGGCTAGCGATGCCTCAGCTGCAAAGATGACACACTGCTCTTCATGAGGATCTGAGTTCAGTTCCCAGCACCCACATCAGGCAGTTCACAACAGCATGGAACTCTAGCTGCAGAGAGATCCGGCCTCTGTGCATTGTGCCTACCTGACTACATGCGTATATACCCACACACAAAACACAGTTAAACACATATAATTAAACTTAAGATCTTTAAGCAATAGAGATTTTTAAGAAGTCTTACCATAAAAATATGTTGAGTATGTGAAATGACTGTATGTTATAAGATTAAAATCATCCCATAATGTAAATACATAAATCAAAGTTGAGGATATTCAACAATACTTGTTTTTACGTGTTACCACATTTTTCTTTTGCCAGAGACTAAAGAACCACATTATATCTTCACTATGAATCACCTAAGTCCCTTTCATGTGATTAATTCTCAACAAGACTCAAATATCACACGTCCAGTTTGAGCTGGATGTGTTCTGTGTTCATTTGTCTAGAAACACTATCTGGGAGAGGAACATCTGTCATACTGAATTTCCCCTCTATTATAAGACAACAATTTTTCCAAGGCCACAGACCATTTTTCTTTGAGAGTTGAAGAGACAGTACAGGATTCTAATGTGCTAAGGACACGGGGCAGATGGGATAGGTGACTTCTGCAGGTCAGGACAAGCATGGGGGAAGAACCAGCCTGACTGTAGACTCTGACCACACCTGCACCTTACAGTGGACAGCTCACTCACAAATGCGAAGCGAGTGGGAGACATGGGTCTTCAGTAAGAAGTGATTTCGCTAATATGTGCCTCCATAGAATTAAACTAGGACCTGAAGCCAATGCTCACCATGACTCTCCCTAGAATGTACCTTAAATCTCCATCAACTTGACGGCGCTGTAAAAAGCTGCTGGAGGCAAGAAGCCTGAAAATTTACTGACAGAAGGTAAGAAAGACCACTGGGAGACCTGTGGGTATCGCTTGTAGACTTTTTCTTTATTGCTAATGCTCTGGTTTCTAAGTAATTAAAAACATGATAAAATTTATTCTGACCTGATTTAAAGAAACATTAAATACCCAGGACTCAGTGGTCCTCTCCTAAACAGAAACCATCACATTAAAAGAATGTCTACCAGACAGATTCCAATCTAACAAGATATCATTTTTGATCCTATTTTAATTCTAAAAGTGACTTTAGAATTGTTCTTTTTAATACAAGTCAACATACAGTTTCTAATTCAGAAGGATTCTCCACACACCACTATCAACTTCAGTTTGAAGTCAGTGTTGTTATCTGATATTCTCTACTATAAAGTCATTATCACTGCTATGCTGAAATAACAAGATATAATAAGTAATTTAAGAATAAATAATAAGAGTCAGTGTGAACCTACTAAAGATACAAATGTTACTTTTAATGCAGTATAATCAGTCACGTAATGTCTCCCTTTTCAATTCAAAGGAAAACACCCTCTAGCTAACAAAGGCCCTTCTTTCCCCGCTTCTCACCTGGTGGTGGGATCAGGGGCGGAGCAGTGCTGACAGTTGGGGGAGGCGGAAGAAACGGAGGAGGTGGCAGGTGAGTAGGAGGAGCCCCTGGAGGGAAGAACGGAGGTGGTTTGCTGAAATTGTTGTCTACTTCAGTGGCAGATCTGTCAGAAAGGACCTAAAATTAAAGCATGATTAGAAAGACTAAGTTAATCTTGTTAACTTTACCGCATCTACACGAAAAGGGGAAATAAAAGGTGGCTTTAATGCCCACGCGTTTGGGGAATAATATTTCTGCATGATATGTGCGTGTATGTACATATGTAAGTATATATTCACACTATTTTTAAAAAACAATTTATTTACCTTTATTTTATGTGCATTTAGTGTGAAGGCGTCATCTCCCTTGGTGTTACAGACAGTTGTGGGCTGCCACATGGGTGGTGGGAATTGAACCCAGGTTCTTTGGAAGTGCAGACAGTGCTCTTAACCACTGAGCTGTCTCTCCAACCCTATACTCCTACTTCTTAAAATGTTCATACTCAAAGCATAGGGCAAAGAATTAGACTACCAAAAAGTTTGAGTGAGAGCTAATCAAAGCAGCTCAAGAAGGAAGGGAACACTCCATAAACATGTTACAGCCAGTAATCCTAGCAACGCTCAAGCACTGGAGTTCCAGCAATGATCAGAACAGACCTAGTTCTGAGAAATCCACACACTAATACAATAGGCCAGGCATCTGAGGACCTCATTTCATTACACAGTAAAGTGTATTAACAGCTGGAAAAGAAGCAGTATGAAATGTAAATAATTTTTCATATGAGCCTCTGTTAAGAGCAAAAGTCTCCCTGAAAAAAACAGTACAGTGTTGTCTGTGTGATTAGTTAAGGACAAACACCACAGAATACCTCAAACTTAGTAAAAGAATGCATGAAAGTTACTAACACAGCCTGGGACTTCTAATTGTCACATGACAGATTTTGATGTCCAATATATATTGGTATTTCTTGAATTCTTACTAAAACTTGAATATACAAATTTCTATTCATAACCTATTAAAATTGGAAACCATTTCAAGAAGTTAAAACATTGTAAGAGTAGGAAGAAAAAGAACTATCTTCTATTTTTACAAAAAATTACCTTTAAAGATGCTAAGAAGCATAAGAATGCTGAGAACATGTTATATATACTTTATTGACAATCAAATCTAGGTGATAGACTCTAGGTAATTTCCCCGTCTCTTTATAGCAAGCAAAGGAAGACTTCACTAACAAAAATTGAGAGATTATACATTATAAATGGAAAACTTTTCTAATAAATATAAATAAGGCCAATGGTTTTGTATTTGAAATCCCTTTGTAGCAGTGAAAGCAAATAACACAGCCCACCACTACGGGCTATATGTACATATATTTCATCAATTAAACAAGAATGCTGAAAATTGATTTTAAAATATGAAACCTGTATATTGCTGTTTTCATTTGCCCGCCGTCTTCCCTCTACTCGGCTGATGGTTATTGTTTGACCAATGACATCAATTGCTCCAGGTAATCTCCTGAAACACAAGAGTTGAACCAATTTAGTTTCATCTAATTAGATGATTGAAAAATAATAAAAACATTAAGAAACACCTTTCATAATGTATTTTTAAAATAAATATATTGAAAGAACATCTTTAGAGTCTCACTATTTTGTAATCTGATTTTTTAAAAAACAAGCAACAAGCAACAAAACAGGAGCATGCCAGGGAGGACCTCTGGGGGGGGGGGTCAATGTAGCGATGTATCAGAGCAGATATTAAGACTCGCGATCAAGCCTCTGACAGAGGGCGAGAAGTAATGATAGATCTGGGGGAGGTTGTTGAGACTTGGGGAGAACAAGAGCTCCACAGGGACCAGACTGAGCAAGGCACAGGGGTCTTGTATGAGACGGTTTCTACAATCAAGGACCATGTGTGGATGTGGCCTGGAGCCCCCACACAGATGGGGCCCATGATGGCTCGGTGTAGGACTGAAGACCCTACTCAGGGAAACAGAGACTGTTTCAGTCATGATCTTGATGGCTGACTCTTTGACCCTCCCCCATACAAGCCGGGGAGTGACAGACTGGCTAGATCGCAGGGGAGGACATTGCAGCCAGCCCTGAGGAGACAGGATAAGCTGGGGTTGGGTGGAAGGGGAGGAGGTCCTCCCCTGTTGGTGGACTTGGAGGGGGCAGGGAGGAAGGAGATGAGGGAGGGAGTGGGAGGGTGGGGGGGAATGAGGGAGGGGGCCGAGCCTGGGATTCAAAGTACCTAACCTGTGATTGAGATAAAAATAAATAAATTAAAAAAAAATCATTTTAAGTACTCTTTAATCAATTTTATCTTCACGAAATAGAAACAAACAGTAATAGTAAATATTAGACAAATTGAAATAAAATTTCAACAAATATAATTTTATTTCTCAAACACTTAAAGTTCTCCCAAAAGTCCTGGGGAAAAAAATGGTCCTTGTCACACAAAACAAACCATATACACCATTTTCTTTAGTGATATATTTCAGGCTTTAAAACATTAAAAGGAAAAAGGAAACCAATTTTTTGGCTAGTGACCATCCTTTAGATAAACACTTATAAATCTGCCTTACCTGTAGTTTGGGATTTACAAGCTCTCTCAAGCTTGAGAGTGTTAAGGATAAGTGGCTTAGCACAATACAAACTTAACAGGAACACCTAGTAGGTTACTTTTTTGTTTTTTAAATAAAAGCCATTAAGTAGTTGAAGAAGGACGTTTAAAAGCATATATGTGCTCAACAAGAAAGAGGAATCACTGCAGAAACAGGCTATGAAAAGCAGATGCAAGAGTTGTTTCATCTTTCAATCCTAACAATTCAAGTTTTAAAACTTCACAGAAGTAAAATGTTGAGAATACAACAGACTTTTTCAGCTACCAAGTCAAGTTCCAAAATGATGAGTAACAATGCCGATTTTTTAATGGCTATTTTTTAGAAGCTTAGGCTGTTATAGCTAAATCTAAACAAACAAAAAACAAAACCTTAAAAGAAATCCATTAAAATTTAAATAAACTAAACGAGTGTATATTTGTTGTACGTGGTAAGATCAAAGTGCAGAATACAGTTAATTGACAAAGTAATTGGATGGCAAAATCAATTTTCATGCCTGAAACCTTCTGATCCTGAGAACTATGTATGCTTCCTTCCAACAAGGTAATTAATTCACTTTTGAAAACATCAGAACTTTTCTGGAAATAATGCATTAGCAAGTTTTTTTCCAGGAACTATTACTTGATTGCCACAAGAATGAAGAGAGCCTATCATTAAAAGTAGAAGGATATGAGATGTCATTGAAGTATGCTGATATCCTTCACTGTTTTCTATAGCAGACTCAACCATCTAGTAAAAGCTCAGATACAAACCAGTGTCAATAATTTTATGCAGATCAATGACTTCCTAGCATTCCCTGGAAAGCAACAAGAGTAATGCCCATGACTTAGAGATGTTCTGTTTAAAGGTCTGTTTTCATTTTTATTCAGGGGTGTGCAGGTGCCTCTGCAGGCCAGAACAGTGTTGGATCCCAGGAGCTGGAGTCCCAGGCAGCTTCCAAACACAGGATGTATGTGCTGGGAATCAAACAGCAGTCCTTTGCAAGAGCAGGGAGCGTAATCACTGGTCTCTCCTGTTTCATAGAATATATTTTACTATAACTGGGAAAATACCCATACTTTCACATATAGGAGAAAAATACAAATACAATCCTCAGACTTGTACCCTAAAACTTAAAAAAAAAAAAACACCACAAAACTATGCAGATCACTGACTGCTTCCCGTCAAAGGCTATGACCTCTACCCTTATTCCAACATAATCTATTGTTTCCATTCCTATGCTATTCCCCACTGCAGAACTGGTTCCCTTTCCCAGTTTTAAAACTCACTCCCATCAAAACCACTGCTACATTTGTTTGATTTTGCAGTTTCAACTGCAAATTCTATGACTTGATAAAGGCATTAATTGGAAAGTAAGCCTCAATACAAGACTAACTTTTTTGTAAGAAGAAAGATGTCTAACAAACTGTCTCACCACTGATCACACGAACTATCCGTTTTTTAAACTTTTGGAACAGTAGGTATGCAGCTCTCTAACTTTACCTTAAATGAGAAGCACAAGTTTTCTCAGCTTTAAGTGGAGTAATCACAAAGATGCAAAAGGGCAAACACCATCATTGTAAAAACACGCAGCTGAGAAATCAGTCTTCACAACACACCCTCAGAAGGAAGGCCAGAACACTGCAGTCACCTCTACCCATGAGACCTCCTTGCCCAGGTTTTTAAAAACCACACTGACTAATTCACTTTTATCAGAATGAATTTGCCACTGTGTTCACAAGTGGATTATGACAGTCATAGATGTACCAAAATAAACAAAAGTACCTAAGATATAACACAATGGAATAACTAAAACCCCATTAGTTCTGAGCCACCCACATTATGAAAACACACCTAATTACATTAATTAGTCCCTAACTGTGTCCCCATCAACTTCACCACTGCGCTATCCTGAGGACTAAACCAAGGGCCTCATGTACACTAGGCAAGTTCTCTACTAGAGATCCCTGAAAAAAGTCTGGGCAGACAAGTTTACTGCATGAAAATATTCAGCAGCACTTCACTATAGAAGAGCTGTTGTAACTCAGCTGTCAACAGTATATCTAGGATAATTCGGCGCCCAAACCTCTTCAGTAAGGCTCAGTCAACAACTGCTTTTATCACAATTCTTAATATCAGACTCAACTACATGGTAAAAAACAGAAACTAATCAATCTGTATATATGAGTTTACCCATAGCTTAAATAGGTTTTTGTTCATAAACGTTTCTACCTGTAAATTCCTGCAAATATGCAAACATCTCTGATATAAAATTAAAATGTCTTATTTTGATGATTTTGATGTCCCAGAAAGAACTGACGGGCTGCTAACAAAGATACAACTGGAATTTCTCACTGGCAACTAGGGGTTAAATGTTATTTGCTAATCACTATCTCAATTTTATGTCTAAGCTATCCACTTTTAGGAGACAAGGCAAAGACATCCCAAGCACACAGCTGGTTAGTATATACGAGGGCCACAAAGCATTAGTTTGCAGATTACTTGCTGGTAATTCTAGAACTGTATTAACTGAGCACATTACTTATATTTCTAACTCCTAACTTATGATACAACTATTATTCACATTCTTACATATGAGAATAGGGAGCAAAACTGTACCCTGTGAATTCTTTATGGAAGAAAGTACAACAGACTGTAGTAATCCTTAAATTTCAGTAGCAATAAAACACACAAGAAATATGTTTTGCCAAAGCAACCCAGAAACACACATATTATATTTAAGAAATGAGTTTTGTAAAATGATGCTTAGCATAAAGGAAAAGTACAGTATTAAAATCAGACATGATTTTATTATAAAAAGCATAATGACAAAAAAATCAACAAATACTTAGAACCTGACTGTAACTCAGAAATGAATTACAACCATATGCTTTGAAAAGTGCCAAAACTAGTCAAAATTTGTAGTTATCTGTACAACAAAAACGAAAGTGAGTTTTACAGATCCATTCTCAAATGTCCAACGTTGTGCAGAGTACAACAGTGTAAGGTTCAATAAAATCAGGGGAGTTTAACAGTGTGAAGTTTCATCAACAGAAGAGCAAATGTTCATAACTAGCACACAGAGCTTTCTAGGAAAGACCATGAGGTCCAAACATAAGTAAATATATGTATATGTATATACAATGCAGACAAGAGAACACTGTGTGAATCAGGTTTACAGATGAGTTATTGTTACAAGGAAAATCCAGAATATTTTCTAGCTTTGTACTTCTGATTTTTTTTAAAATAACAGTTTCTAATAAAAATTGGACAGCAGACATTTTAAAGATTTATTTCAAAAAAATAGCATTTGAAGATTTCTCATATTAAAAAAATTAGGCTTATTTATTTTCTTTTCTGCATGCTTGTATATATACCACCTGTGTGTCTGGTGCCTACAAAGGTCTGAAGAGGGGCTCTAGTCCCCTGGGACTAAAGTTAAATATTTGTGAGCCACATATTTGTGAGTTAAATATGTGGGTGCCAGGAACTGAACCCAGGCCCTCTGCAATAGTAACAAGTGAGTTTAATCACTGAGCCATCTCTCCAACCTCTAGCTTTGAAATTTTCATATTCCCAAATTAAAGACAGATATAGCTGGTGAGGTTTCATGGGCATATGGCTGTAACCTCTCCTAAGTAGGAAAGAATGAACTAACACAAAAGATCAACTTAGGTGCACAGATGAGAATGAGGGACATTCTAAATGATGTGAAGAGCACAAATCAAGTGAAAGAATGTAGAGAATGTACTATGTAGGATGTAGGATGTTTACTGCAGGAGTAGCTATTACTCAGCTTGCAAATGAAGATGCATTGATACCCTTCTGAAAGTGGCTCGTAATCTAGAGGCAGAAAATATAAATTAAACATTTTAAAGGACTCTGAGAGGCTCTAAATGTTAACCAATGCCAGTTCTCAGTATAGCTATATACTGAGCTAAAACTGTATACTGCAAAACCCCCATTAAAAGCTAGCATTTGATCTGCATCTTTCAGATAACCCAGAAGCAAGCCTTTAAGTCAATTTGAGCAGCAATGCTGGTCAGGATAAATATAAATGATTATGCACTAAATCAAATTATTACACAGAAGTACCATTAACACAAGTATTAAAATCCTGAATTGCATTTAATTGCTAATATGAAAAACATTCATTTTATTTGATTCTATATCAAATCTAAATTTTTAAAAATAATTTCAAATTTCTCTTGATTCTACACATAAAATTTTGGTGTCATTACATATAATTAAAATTTGCCAATGAACACTTTTAAAATAAGATACCACTTTTACATTAAAAAATGTTACTGTGTATTTCATTGGGAATGGGCTTTATTTATTTAAAGTGTATGAGTGTTTTATGTGCATGCATGTCTCTGACCACATGCATGCCTGACGCACGAGGTGAGAAGAGCTCATCATGTGCTTGGAACTGAAGTTACAGGCTACTGTGCACCACCACATGTGTGCTGGAACCTCAACCCAGGTCCTCTGCAACAGCACTAAATGCTTTTAACCATTGTGCCATCTCTTCAGCCCCCCCCCTTTTGTTCTTAACCCACAAACCAACCAACCAACCACATAAAACTATTCTGATTTTTTTAACCTTATTAGTTATTAGCCTGATAGGTTATTTTTTTAAAAGTCATAAATACAGTCTTTGACATGAATGCCTCCTTTTTTCCTTGATGTGAATAACTTACTCTGTTCTAACAGTAAACCTGAAATCCACTAGGAAGTCTTAGAATTCACTAAGAATGTATAGTTAAGCCTCCATTGGGAGAGGGGAAAGGGTGAACTATAAAAATCAAATTTTCTTTTGCTTTTTATGAAATGCTACAATCAAAAGCAGCTGCCATAATTTATATATCTAAAAAATTTTAAATTAAATGATTAAAAGCAAACCACAAGATCATTAGCACGTGATTTAGACATAGGAAGAAAACATAAAATTCTTCAACAACACAAAACAAAGCTAAATAACAAAGTTAGCCCCTGTTTGATTGTAACTTATTTAAAAATCTCACAAGAGCATGTTAAAGTTGTCCCAGTCTATACTACTGTCATGCATTAGTCATACAAACTATTGTTGGCAATGCATTCTATGTGGACAACACTACTCACTGTTTCCTCAGGAATAACACCATTCCTATCTCAAAGGCTCAGAGAAATGATAGGTATGTGTCTATGACTGTACGCATTGTGAGTACAAAATGTAAAGCACAAATAAAAATTCTATGGGTGGTGGGAACATGAATCAACTCATCAACAAGGAAAACAGTACAACCTAGGATAGTGAATAGACCCACTTAATAAAAGCGCAGGCTTAGCTGGGCAGGATTAAAACAATTCTATGGAGTCAAATTCTGCCAGTCCCCAAAACTAGTTCAGAAAGTTACATTTCATGCATAAGCAGTGAAAAATAGCTGGGAATATCATAGAAGTATGAATAGAAACAAAGAATTAACATGCGACAAGGAGGAGAGAAAAATAGATTCAGAGCACCCATTAGTGCGGTCCAGTGTGACAATGACATAAGATAAAAGGCCAAAAGGACACATGCTGGGTCTCGGTAAAAAGCCTCAAGTGTACTCTGAAAAAGCATCATTGTGGGGAAATATGGTATAGTCTCAGAACTTGTTATTATACACCAAGAGACAAAATAACACCAATGGTCTCAACGCGAGGAAGTAGCCGATGTTCAAAACAGCTTACCTTAGGTCAGGTGACTCGGCCCTCCCGTACCGATCCTGCCACTTCCCAACGCTTGGACTGGCTTTCCTGGAGGCAGCACTTGTCTGACACTGAGAAGAGGTGCTGTTTCTGGTGAGATAAATTTTCTGTGTTTTTTCTTACATACTGTTGTCTCTAACCACCCCCTGTTCTGTTTATTTTTTTCCGTGGCATGCTTTTTCTGCAGGGCTTTGACATGTTCCTACAGTGCCATTCTTTTCAAGACATAAAGCACTTGCTGTGAAACTGACTACTAGAGGTACTTATATTTAGATGTGTTATCAATATCCTATTAATGATAGATTATTTTTAGAAATACTTTTCAACAAAGTAGGTGTTAAGATGCAGAAATGAAAAAAGAATCAAGGGTATATCCAAATAATTTTCAAAGAAACAAATTTTGTACCCTTATGAATTAATAACAATTTCTGCTGTTTCACAAAATTTCACTCAAAACTGGTCCTGTTTTTCTCTGTGTTTCTCAAAGACACATAAAAGTATTATCAGTTAACAGTAGTACTCTGAATTGTTTCATAAAAATCTATGATAAATTAAATATTTCAAAGTAACAACTCTTTCCATGTAATTTTCCAAAGCTATTTTATTTCCAGTGACATGCTTCACAGGAAGTTCAGGGAGGCACATGGGACAATCCTGCAATTTCAGCACAAGCTAGAAGAGAAGGCTGAGGCAGGGAGATCACAAGTTGGCTACGCAGAAAGAACCTGTCACAAATAAGTTCAGCTATTTATATTCTTGCCAATCCTGTAAAAGATCAATCTTTCAAAGCTACTTAAAAGTCTTTTAGTAGCTTTAAAAAAAAAAAAAGCTACTTAAAAAAAAAGTCTTTTTAAGTCTACTTCTGAAAACAGATAAACAGGAAGGATGAACTACAAATGAACTGAAGTCAATCTGTCACTAACACTAAATTATTAAGAGTTACAACTCCACTGTATAGTCCTACTTTTGGTCTGTGTTCAATGTTTCACAGATACAAAAAGAGAAGTTGTACCAGTAGTCATGGAGGGAAAGAAATCCTAAAAGTGAGTAGACCAAAGGAACCAAGTAATGTGTTAAAGAACTAGTAAATACCGTGTGCAGAAAGCATGTGAGAAAATGTTTGCCATTCAGCCTCAGTCTAAAACAGAACCCGAAGAACTGCTAACATTTCCTGAACTCAATTTTAACTGTGTGTTTTAATGGTTAAGCAGAAATTCCAAATCAATTAAGATTGCAATCGAGTATCAATCAAACGAGTATTAGATCGATGCTGTTGGGAGCCAGATTCTCACCATGAGAAAAAAGACACAATATGGCCTAGTTCTGAGAAAGAAAGCACTCTGGTATCAAACTGGATGTAAAAAACAAACAAAACAAAAACATGATTTTATGATTTAAACTTTATTTAAAAATATGCAATAGTAGATGTAGAGTGCTAAAGAGCACCTAAAAATACAAATTGCACCATAGTACAATGAGCACAGCTAGCAGCCTGATCTTGCTTTTGCACGAGCATTTCCTCCTAAGAGGAATGTAAATACCTTGAAAAGGAACCTGGGAAGTACAAGATGAGTTTTCAACACCCTGCTAATGCATGCATGCACGTGTATACACACACATACACACACACACACACACACACACACATCAAAATCAACTTTGAAGATAGTCCCACTGCCCAAATTTGGAAAATTTGACACATCAAAATAAATTGCAGTATATATAAAATTATACATAGGAGTCACACACCATAAGTACAAAGAAGTCATGCTTATCAGCAGCATATGTACATATTCTTTCACATGTAAGCATTAATGCATTTAGTGAGGCATGTTCTCAATGTCAGCACTAGAGAGGGTAAGGTAGAAGGATTGTGAGTTTAGAGCTAGCCTAAGCTACATAGTAAAATCTTTGTTGTGGATATCAACCTGCTTTTGCTTTAATCCCCAGTGCGCGATGTGAGACTGATTCAGATTGTCCACAGCAGCAGACTATTTGCCTTGTGTGGATTCTGGAGAAACAATAAATGTCAGAGCCCACAGAGTGTTTCCCTTTCTCAGAGGGGAACTCCAAGAAAGAACAAGGCTGCTGCCCCCCCCACCCCCAACTCCTGGATGCTGTTGATGCAGTGAGACAAGAAGTTGGAGATCTCTTGAAACAAGGGCTGAAATGGCCCCAAGGAACCTGATGACCCTGATCAGCAGGAAGCACCTCAGAGAACTGTGGACCCCTCTCCCACTAACCCTTTCTCTCTACTACCTTGTGTTGGGGTATTGGAAAGGATTGGGGTGGAGTAGGGAGAAAGAGAAAGTAAAAGCGTTTTTAACAAGTACACCAACAAGCCAACAAGTCTTTTCACAAAAAAGAAAAAAAGTTGAAAAACAGGAACTAGAGAGGTCTAAGTGGTTAGGAGCACTTGCTGCTCTTTCAGATAATCCAAGTTTGGTTCCTAGTATTCATATAGGATGCTAGCTCACTACTGCCTATAACTCTATTCCAAGGGATCCAGCACCCTTTTGCCTCCTCAAGAACCAGATACACATGGGTAAGACTGGGTAGATGGATCAGTAGTTAAGAGAACTGATCCTTCTTCTAGAGGACCTAGGTTCAAGTCTCAGTACCCAAATGGCAGCCCACAACCCTGCCTGTTCCAGAAGACCCAATACTCTGTTATGGCTGCTGCGGACATCATGCATACATGTGGTGCACAGACTTACATACATGTGGTGCACAGACTTACATACAGGCAACACATCCAGACATATTACAGAAATAATGTAACAAAAATTTTAAAAGTTAGTCACTGTTTTCAGACATTGTAGTGGCAATTTTGGCTATTACAAAATTGTATTACACTTGTACTCAGTTTCTTTGTGAAATTATTATTATTTTTTTTAATGGTGCTAGGGATGAGACTCTGGGCCTTGCACATGGTAGGACAAGCAGTTTTTCTAAAACCAAGCAACATCCCCAAAGCAAAAGTTGTTTATTAAATACAAAGAGGAAAATAGGAACTTGCTGCAGAACCAGAAAGGCATCAGCACAAGCACTGAACAGACTGGAGTTGTTATCTTGAGGCTGGTGCACCGAAGAGAAAGACACATCCCATCCAGTCATAAGGAGGGATTGGGACAGTCAAACTGAGGGACATCTATAAAACAATTAGAGCACCCCTTCTAAAATTCAGTGTCTCAAAATACAACAGAAGCCAAGAAGCCACTCTAAATGACAATCACCTAAGGAGAGAGAGCTCAAATGAATGATCCTGTTCTGAGTTCAAGATCAAGAAGAAAAGAACTTCAGTAAAGGACACTATTGGGATAACTGGCAGAAATGATGACCTGAGTACTAGATGAAAGTATTCATTCAGTATTAGATTTTCCTGACTTTGATAACTGTGCCCTATTCAGTTAGGTAATAAAATATCCATCCGTGTTCCTAAGAAATTTAGAGATTAAGAGAACAATGCACCCAATGGTTACTGTCCAAATTAGCACCCAAACGATTAAGAGAGAACAGTATTTTAAAGAAGCAAACACAGTATGTTAGGACCTAAAGAATTGTGTAGACATAGGCTCTCCAGAGTTTACTTGCATCTAAGTTTGACTATTTCAAAACAAAACAGTAAAAAAATGAAAACAACAAGGCAGGAATAGTAAAGTTTTGTTTTTCAATCTATATTGTTTTACAACATATTCTGTTTGTAAAACCTTATCAAAATTTAAATTTATATCACTTTTCTATAGATATGTACTTCAAAAGAAAATTTTAGATATGAAAATGTCTAACGATTAAACAAAGCATTTTGATATATTAAATGTAGAACTTTAATTAAGTATGCAAACTTGCTGGGCAGAACAGAAGTTACAAACTCACCATTTCTACTAATCCCATATTTAAGATGTTCTCTGTAAACATCTACCTATATCCGCAAGGCAAGCTAAGATTTTAGCAATGGAAATCTAGTGCTTAGGACAATATCACGGGTCACTTCTTATTCATCTGTTTTATGTCTCAATACTGACAATATTATCTCCCCCACAAACTCAATAAAAATTATTTCCAAAGATTTTAACCAATATCCATATATAGAAAACTCCCAGACACATTTTAGAAAAATATTTTACAATGATTATAAAAGCCTATTTTTGATTAACTGAAAATGAATCCAGAAAACAAATTTCTCCAATGAGCAATGAGTGCACTGCCCTTTATATTCAAAAGCAGTTAGTAATAACAGCATGCTAAGTATGTTTCTATCCGTTAGGGGGGCAATTACTCATATATTCTTAAACAGTGATGGGCCTGCTAATTTTCCCATCCTTCTTTGATGTGATTTTATTTTCTGTCCCTTACCATCTTTTTCATCCCATCTCTCTTTATGCATATCTTCCAATGTCTCTGTCTCTACTTAAATCCAGTCATTACTATTATCACCCCTTGAGTACACGTTCCTTTTAGGCTACTCTATCCCGTGGTTACCCATAATTACCTGGCATAACTTCCACCATTGTGAAATACAACTATAGCTAGGCTTGATGAACATATCTGAAGCATACTTGACCTTACTTGTTCAAAACCATGGCATCAATCTAATAAACTGGAACCCAGAGCTGCTCTCTTTATGTCATTAACTTTTCATTTTACTAACTCATTTCCATCAACATATTAAAACATAATTACTCCCATTTTGAAGACAGCCCTCGTACTCTGCTTTCCTCCAGCTATGCCAAGCGTTCCTATTCTTTTTTCCCCCACTAGTTTATTCACCTACTCCAAAAAGCCTATTTTGGGCTTCTCTTCTCAAACATTAATACCCTATTCTACCATCTTTAATCTCTCCTAGTGAATCTGCATCTTATTTTGCTAGGGAAAAAAAATGTTAGCAATCTGAAGAGGATGTCTCTTAGTCCTCATAATCCACCTATCTTTACTTTTTGCTTAGGTACTTGCTGTAATCTCCTACAGGGGTCCCTGTTTCTACCTTTACTCATCTTAGCAAAGGAACTAAATCAAGACTTGAAAACCCATGTATCCCACATTATCACCATTTACTGAGTTGTTTGCTGCCCATGTACGTACGTCATATCCTGTTCCCTTTGGCCTCACTAAGAACACTGATCTACAACTGTCCCTTTCCTCCCTTCTTTCATCATTAATATTTTTAGTTAATTCATTTTCTCTCCTTTTTTTGGTGTTCTGAGACAGGTTTTCGCTTTGTAGTTCTGGCTGTCTTAGAACTCGCTCTGTAGACCAGGCTGGCCTCAAACTCGAGATCCACCTGCCTCTGCTTCCCAAGAGCTGGGATTAAAAGTGTGTGCCACCACTGCTTGGCTGTTAACTCACTCTCAAATAAATGCACAAAATGCTTCAACTTCTTTTACCTTGAAAAATCTGACCTTACACTTTCACATTTCTCTGGTTCTGGCCCCACAAAAAGAAAATAGTCTTATTTTAAAATTGTTCATATTTTTACTTTTTAATTCTTCCCATTTCTCTGTCTTGTTTTTGAGACAGTCTATGCAGCCCTGGCTGTCCTGGAGCTCATCTTGTAGATCAGACTGGCCTCAAAAGTCACAGAAATCCACCTGCCTCTGCCTCTAAGCCTCCAGAATGTTGGGATTAAAGGCAGATCTCGTTTCTATTGAAGCCATTCAAGTCTTTTCAATTTATCTGTATCTTTTCAATGTACATGATTTTGGTCAGGATCACCAATGACCTTCACAACTGAAAAGCTAATAGACTTTTAGCTTCATCTTCTTGACCAGTTAATCAGTAATGTTTGACAATTGATCACTCCACACACTAGCCTCCTTACTGGTACCTTTTACTGATTTCCATTCATTTCTTTTAGTATCTCAAGGCTCTGTTCTCTTACTGATTCTTGATTACTATTTTTTGATGGTCTAACTAAATTCCAGAGCCTCACTTTTCAACAGTGAAAAGTGTTTCACTGTCTCATGTTTCTGTCTCTAGCCAATACTCTCCTCCTTATTCCACAACCACATATCCAACTTTCCAATTTCCATTTTAACCAAACAGGCACCTCAACCCAATCATTACATTTGTGTTGAGCAAGAAAAATCCTGAAGTCATTGAGGATAACTTTAAAATTTACAATTAATCAACTCAGGCATGACATTTCGAGCCCTTGGAATACACCCAGTTGCTAACTGTTCTGAGCATTCTACCATTACCTAGGGCTGGGACACCATTATGCCTTCCTGGTATCTATTACAATGTGTTACACTTGTTTCCAGTTCCTATCACTAGTCATGCTGTAAGCTGTTCTTAGTAAAGCAGCTATGTTGAGAATTGAAAACCTCTGTCTGATAATCATACTGGCCCATTGTGGCTTACCATTCATTTCAAATAGAGGAAAATACAAAGCATTTATATTATCACAAGATCCAACACAATTCAGCATGACCGCAGCCCAAAGAAAACAAAGACTCCAGCAACTTTTAAAGAGTTTCTCTATCAGTAAATACCCAGAGAGCCTTTTCATGTGACACTGTTGTACAACACTTTACAGAATTAATTCATAGGACGCATGTAACTAGACTATACTAATAATAGTAACTAGTACTATTATTACATTTCAACAATCAGGATATCCAGATCTAACAAAATTAGAGAATCTGCCCAACAACACTTAACTAGTAAATTGCTGAGGTATAATTTAAATTCCAGAAATCTGAGTCCAGATTCCAAACTCTTAGCAAAACTCTAAAGCAGAACACACAGAAACTCAATGAATCAAAATTACCTTTTATAAAATCCCAAATCCAAAAGAATACTATCTATTAAGGGATCAATACTCCTTAGTGGTTATAAACTGTTTAACCAAATGCTTTATGAAATTTCATTTTGTTCAAATAACATTTAAGATATTTCTATAGCATATGTTTCATTTGGATTAAAGCTTCAAGGATCTTTATTTTAGCTGGTCATGGGTTGACATGCTATTAATCTGAGCACCCGGGAGGCAAAGGCAGGTAGATATGTGTTTCTGAGGAGAGCCTGGATTATATGGCAAGTTCCAGACCATCCAGGGCCACAAAACCAACCGTGTCTCAAACCAACCAACAACCAACCAACCCACCCCAAACAAATAAAAGATCATTTTAGTTAAAGATGAGCCTTATGCTTGTCTACGGTCTCTTCTACCATTATTGCACTATGAAGTATAATTTCTCATAATAGTAAGAAAACTGTAAAACAAATGAAAAGAGATAACTAGAGTATAAATTTAAGCAGGTAACAAAAGTTAAAAAGTCTGGTGGAGAATTAGTAATGGCTACGTTGACTTATTTCAGGCCCAGACTTGTTACCTTGATCTAATCCAAGACTAAATTGCTGGCAATCTCAACCTTCCCTGGTCTTCAATTATTCTTTATTTCCATTGTCATGAGCAACAATTTCACATGAGTGAAAGGACATTTCTTTTCCTGTATAATTACTACTTCTATCTAGTACTTTATAAACTCAGATTGGGTGTTATATGAAAGCAAAGAAAGTCAATGAGACTTTTATGGATGAAATTTTTATCACTTCTTTACAGAAATACCTTCAAGTCCATAAATCTTGGCCTAGAAAGTTCAGCATATCAAATATAAGACTATACACAGTGAGCAGCACGCTCAGTCACCACATCCATATGGAAGATTATTAACTATACATGCTTCATTTCTTGCATGCTCATGTGCTGTGTTTTTAAGGTAGAATAAGCACCCCGAAGAGCTTTTTTATACTGAATTCAAACTAAAAGTGGAGTGAGTAGGGAGGGTGTTTCAATTTGTACTGGTAGAACACCAGGAGCCTTCACACTTAAATAGCATTATACCACAGACACGGCATCAAGATCTCAATGCTGGGACATAACTGTATAACTCACCTGCTTGGTGGCAGGCCAGTCTTGAACAACGATGGCGGAGAAGTAAACTCAGCTTTTGTTGATGGAAGTGCTGCTTCTTTCTCTGAATTTCCAGTTCTTCCTTGCTGTACCTTCAAAAGAAAAATGGGGTTACTACTTTCCTTAATTTAGCAGAACACTCAAGTATGAGGGGCTTTTAACATCTGCTCTGAAGTTAAATATGAAGAATGTACCATGTCTGGTTATTAAAAGGGACCCATCTGAGATTAGCATTAGGTAAAAGGCATCAAAGACAGATTTAAGGATAATGTTCCATTTACTAAAATGTTCGGTTTGTCACTTAGAAGCCACAATCAACTGTAATTCTTGGAGATTCATAAATTACTCATGAACAAAGTAAATGAGTCTAGGATGTACTTGGTTATGACTCCATGTTTCTGATTTCAAAGAAAGCCTTAAAGAAACTTTCCTTTCTTTACTCACAAGCTTCACAGCCCATTCTGAGTATTTTCTATTTCAGAATGTGATCTGCTCTAACACCAATGTGAAGAATCTGCTCCTGGAAATCGAACTGGTGCCCAACTAATACTTCACACCTACTGACTAACTTTTATGGTCCTGAAAGGTACTTTGCATACTACCAGAGGAGAAAAGTAGCCATCAATATTACCAGCTATACGCCATATCGCATCCGACAGCCTCCTGCCTGCAAAATCTACTGGGGCCACAGTGGCACAAATGCTAGGGGAGTAATCAACCCCTTTTCATTAGAGTTAAGGCTCTACAGGGCGGAACCTCCATCTGACATCATTAAAGGGATCGTGAGCTCTGGAGGAAACGTACTCTCATGCTGCTAAAAAAAAACATAGCAATAAAATTACTCCTAATGACATACTGCAGTTACACTTATAGTTCAGGGTATCACTCGACATTCATCAGAGAAGCTTACTGCAGTAGATGGTAATTAGCACAAGCCCCTCCCCTGCGGCAACCTATGCTGAAGTGGAAAGACTGTGTGAGAGCCAGAGGTCATGAACAATTCCAAGGAACGAACATCATTCATAATACACATATGAACTCATGAAGACTGAGAGCATAAATAAGACTGGCAAAAATTTAAACTAGACAAATACCGGCATGGAGAAGGGAAAGTGGACATAAAGTCACACCCCTAACCAAAAAGCTATTTGCAGCTCATAGCAGCTGAGAAAGGGAAAAGCAGCTCTCTCCAATGGAGTGCCGCTGGGCCTATCAACTATACCAAAGGTTCGGCCTCACGCCCAGAAGTTAACCAGTATAAAATGGACTACATGGTTTTGTTTTTTGGTATACTTTTTGTTTTGTCTTATAGGTTTTTGTTTTGATTTTGTTGTTGTTGTTGTTTTTGATAAGATAGAGGAAGAAAGAATCAGAACAAAGTTGGGTGGGTAGAAGATCTGGGAGTTAGAGGAAAAAGAATATGCTTCAGCGTATATTGCATGAAAAAATTTAACTAAAAGAAAAAAAGGAACATAACGCAGACTAAGTGGATTATATTTAGGAACATATGTATACATGTAACAACACTTTTTTAAAAGAGGCCATGTATTTGAGAGCAAGGAGGACACATGGGAGAGGCTGGCCAAAAGAACGGAAAGGGGGACCTAATGTAATTACAAGTAATTAAACAAAAAATATTACTAAACAAATTTTAATAAAATAAAACTAGGTATTCACCTAAAGAGTAACTAGTGACTGGTTTTACCCCTGACTGGCACCTACCTATAATCAGGCCTTAACACTGAGTGTAATTGAAGTTGAGTTCTATTGCTTAGTAAAAACAAGTTCATTTAAAATGTATGGATCCTGTTGGGATATGATGATCATTACTGAGAAAGACTGAAATTGATTTGATACACATCTGTCAGAAGAAATGCCAGGATGTGGTGACACGGGAAGTAAACAGTTCATTTACCAAACATCTATTAATTATCTACTCTGTACCAAAAGCTTAGACTACCAAAAGAAAAACAAAACCCCAAGTCTTTGAGAAAACAATAAAAAGAGTGAGCACAACATAATAAAATGCCATGAAAAAATATGGGATAAGGACCAGTGAGGTGGTTCAGAGTATATGAGGGTTTATTTCCAAGCCTCACAAATGGAGTTTTAATTCCTGGGATCCACATGAAAGGAAAGATCCAATTCCTGAAAGCTGTCCTCTGCCCCTCTCAAATGCATCACAGCATGTATGTGCTCTCTCTCTCTCTCTCTCTCTCTCTCTCTCTCTCTCTCTCTCTCTCTCTCTCTCTCTCACACACACACACACACACACAGGGTGGGGTGGGGAACTGACTTAAAAAGGGGCGGGGTGTAAAAAGTGAAACAAAGAACACATTAGCCTGTTTAAAGGATCAGGAATATAGTAAACCTTCTAAGAACCAACTGTCCCTGTGAATAGCAGCAATTAATATTTTATTTCTTAGCACATCTAACTGACACTTAAAAATTATCATGGCATAAACTAAACTACCCATTTCCCCTATTCCGATCCTCTCCATATTATTTTCATACTAATAGAGTGGCATTCTAAACTTCTTTAAGAAAACAAAACCCTACAAGTATTATCTAACTCCTGCTAATGTACAGGATGTCAACTTTACTTTTACAGTCAGACCCGTCAGTGTGGTGTACGGCAGCTGCCATGACAGGCACTCTTCCCCCTTGCTCCTAACGCTCTGACTCCACCCTCTGTATGGACCACAGCGTTCTTCCCCAGAAGCCAGCCAACTCCGGCCTCCACTCTGCTCAAGATGCTCTCATTGCCAAGTGCACCCATCAGATCAGCTTCTTGACGTGGCCTAAGGGGCTGGGTGCTGTACACCTCTAAACTTGTTTCTTTCTATTCTTCCTCTACTCATCTTTACCAAACCACGCTGTGATCGACCTTTCTCTTGTCTTTTTTTGTTGTTGTTTTGTTTTTGGACACTTAAGCTCCTCTCTTGTCAGAGTTTTCTGTATTAACTATTTTTTTCGGGATGGGGTTCGGAATATCCTTTCTGCAGATCTTCTCAAATATTCTTCTAATCCAACTACAATAGCCTTCTTGACCTCAGTCTACGCTATTGCTTTCTTGTTGTTAAAACATACTAAAATAACAAGTGAGAAATACTCAAAAACTGACAGTTCATAAGTTGAGCCATGCAAAATATATAAGTAATATGAAATTCAACACCTTTCCAACTGCATCTTAGCTGAAACATGAGCCATCCCTCTGTCTATGCAACCACATGCATACTTGAGCATCCTGCTAATTATTCGGCTGAGATACTAAAATGACTGTGAAGGTAACAAAGTGTTGATGTCCGACTAACCCCTATTTTACTTAAAAATGTTTCTAAAGCACAAAGGCAGCGATGCTGGCAATTCAGAAATGGCAAAGAGTTGTCAAGTACTTCCTCTCAGTACAGTTATTGACTTAGCATCAAAAGAAAAGTCATCTTATGCTAAGGTCACTACGACCGACAGCACAAAAAGTATTTGGGGCATAGTCACATAATTTTTATGGCTTTGCATTGTTATTATTAATCACTACCTGTGACTAATTTGTAAATTAAACTTTACTATGCATATGCATGTGGAAAAGAAAACAGAGCACATAGGGTTTAGTACTACCCACAGTTTCACACATGCACAAGAAATCTTAGCATGTATTTCAGGAGCCCTAAGAGGACTACTGTGTCATTCAAATTATCCCTTGGAGTAGTACAGACTTCCTCTCCCATTCCCAATCTCACTCCTATTTTCTATTTTCTTCTTAAAATTTTGTATTAGCATCATTATCCAAGTATATTGCTGTATGATACTATCTACCTATTGTCACTATAACAAGACCTCTGAAGACACTCACTACATATAAAAATCTATATCCTATCTGTCTAGAAAACAGGATGTGGACTAACCAATAAATATTTTTTTAAAAATTTAATTGAGATACTGCTTTCATGTCACCTGTTCAGTCTTTCAAATAGCATGGAGTACATAAATATGTAATTGTTGGCATATTGTTTACTGAATCCTTAGCATTCCCATTACAACAGGTAAGAGACCATGTCTATTATGTTCATTTTCCAAACAACCTAAAACATTGTTTGGTGTAGTCAACTGAAAGGTGGAAAGAAAAAATAAATGGGAGAAGAAAGTGGGAGAAAAGATTTTAAAAACGGAAGGGAGTATTTCAACTGTATGGATGGATGTGCATCTCTACAACAGGGCACAAGACTGGACAGATATTAAACGTGGAAAAACTATTTGTTTTCTCAGTTCAATACTTAATCTTTTTAAAGCATCCTTATTTAAGCAACCCTGAACACTTTTACTGCCTTGTCACTTTGCATTATCCTCATGTGTCCTCAGATGCTGCCCTCAGGGTTACCCTCGAAACCTAAATAGCCAAAACATGAGACTATCAGTACCTAGCACTTTAGGACATAGTTGTATACATGCTTGATTTACTAAAACCAAGGTAAACATCAGAGCTTGTAGCCAAACAAAATTTAATTCCAGTTCATAAACTTGAGAAGCTAAGGGCTGGCAAGATAGCTCAAAGGGTAAAAGCCCCTGCCACCAAGCCTTATAACCCGAGTTTACTTCTCTGGTACCCCATGATGGAAAGGGAGAACCAACTCATGCACACTGTCCTCTGATCTCCCGTATGTGCACCATGTACATGCTGATATTACACACACACACACAATACAAATTTTTTAAAATAAGGTAAACAGTCATCCAAATTATTATACTAACACTATACCAAAAGTTCTGAAGTTTAACATTATAAGATTAAAATTATAAGCAATACTTAACACAAATTAGCAAATGTTTGAAATTATAATTAACAACAAAAAAATATAAACTACCAATCTCCAGAAAGTACCCGGGTGAAAAAAGGAAAAGTTGAAAGTCATAAATGAATAATCACATGTCTCAACCCACAAAAACTAAAAATTGGAAATGTCACAATACCCAATACTCTGAAAGCATATTAAGGAAAATTAACTGAACCTTGACCATGACCTTCATATCCAAGTGTGTGCATCTTTCTCACAGAACACAGCAGACAACAGTTTTACTTGGCGTTTGTTAGTGTGACAGGCTATAAAGTCACATGCTTGCAAAAGTAAACAACAATGAGTAAGTCACCAGGAAGCTGAAGGTTTGGAAGAAAGGTAGCTATTTCCACTTTAATTTTCTCCCCTGACCAATGGGATGGGAGCAGACTCAAGAAAAAAAAAAATGAGAGCAACCAAGGATAATTCACTAAAATTCACCTTAAAAAGATTGAATCTGCCATCTTGGGTCTCTGCACCTGGTGTAACTTCCATAGTACAGTCTTCGGCCTAAGTTAAATAACATATTCCCCATTAAGATACCGCACAACTTTTAATTGACAGGCCACGTAAAGACAAACTAGCTGTGGCTAGTCTGATTTCAACTAAAAACATACGGTAACCATTAACATGGATGTGAAGGGGAAGGAAGGGGAAATAAACACAGTCACAAGAACAGAAAAACTAAACTGCATTTAATCACCTCTTTGGGGGAAAAGTGGCTTATTTGGGGCATCAAAGTGGAACAGTGGAGAAGGCAGGGTCACTCTGGAAAGGTTCCTAATTACCGTAATTTTATTTGTTGCTGAGGTAACTGGTATAACTTCGAGCCCCATCCGTATCCTCTTCTGTTTTTCACAGTAAGCTTTCCAAGTGTCTTCATTAAAGCCATAATTAAAATAATCGGAAAGATCAGCACCTAAAGATGAAAGACACTTTTAGGATGCAAATATTTTAACTCCTGTCAGCATCACACTACCACAGTGTGGTACAAAAATGCCAACTTAGGGAAGACATGAAAGTAGAAGGGGCAAGCTTTGAAGAGAGAGGTATTAACGGGATTGGAGGGAGTTGAAAAGGACAAAGGAGTGGATCTGACTGAAGGACACTAAACACATGTGTGAAAATGTCATGGGATCCACTGTTATAAGTATATGCTAAGAGAAACACTAGAATGTATTTTTATGGCATTGTCATAACACCCCTTAAGTTTTCACTACTTCTCAAAATTACCAAAATGAAGCAAATACCAGAGAACATTTTGATCAGAATGGTTTCCTTTAGAAATGGCATTATTATAAATAATGAGTCTGCATTTATGTTAATTCCAAGGACTAATGAGATTTAATACTCATTCAAGTCCTCAATACTCATTATTTGCTTAGGACAATAAAAGACAGTATTTCATGTTGCTGCTCAAAAATACTTTCCTGATCATTCTACACTAATAATCTGTTTTGAGACTGATATCACCCAAAATCATCTTACCAGGTTTCCGCCATGGTTTATCTTCAAAAGAGTCCAGATCTACCTCGAGGAGTGGCACCCCATTAATGCTGCCGGGTGCGTCAAGGTCTACCCCTTTCACTTTGGTTCCTATTTTACAGAAATGCAAAATGTAAAGAAGCTACATTAGCAAGAAGCTAGAACACAAAAAGAGAGAACATAAGTGACCCTTTATCATCCATCCTGACCATTCATAAAACTAGACAAAGTCAAACTTGGTGATGAAATTCTTAAGATGAACAGGATGGGAAGGTTCGAGCTTTAGACACTACTGTTTAGCATGGCAGCACATGCTTATCAGCTATACACCTGGAAAAGGAAGCCAGGAGGACCAGGAATCTAAGGAGAGCTCAGGGTCCACAGCTAGGTCAAGGATAGCTTAGGCTAATGAGGTACTAACTCAAAGACAAAAGCAACAATCACTGTATCAGCGGAGCTGCTAATGTCCACGTGTTAAATTGTTGTTTTATATGCTTTGTGAGTAAAGAAAAGTTTCTCTTAAAAGGTTTTAAAACAAGCAAAGCAGCATGACCAGAAGAGGCCACATATTTGCTGTCTGAGATGAGATGTCTTTCACAGAATAGTCCACTTACGTGTATCACAGGTAGTCACGTATTACTCCTGAAAAAAGCTAATACAATCTACTCAGGGCCTATTTGAGATATTACGCCCTACTTTCATAGTGATGAAGCTACAAATACAAATTTTACCTGTATTTCCATAGACTCTTCCTCCTGCCTTGATATTAAGATTTACTGGTGCTGTTCCGTAACTCCTAAAAACAGAATAAAAATTAACCTCAAAAACATACAGTAACAAATAGGAAGATATTCAACATGTTATAAACCCACAGAAGTAGTGAATGAATCGGTATTCACAAATTTTACACTAATTTTTCAAGTTTCTTATTTAGTTATTACAAAATAAAAACTAAATATTTTAGATTATTTTATGTGCATAACTATTTGCCTACATGTATGCAGACCATGATTTTTTTAAGATTACTTAATATGTATGACTGTTTTGCCTTCATGTATGTACATCACAAGTGTCCCTGGTATCTAAAGAGGTCAGAATAGGGTATTGGATCTCTTGGAACTGGAGTTACAGATTGTTGTGAGCCACAACAGGGAACTGAATCCACATCCTCTGCAAGAACAAGTACTAAGCCATCTTTGCAGCCCCTCAAAACACATTTTCTTTTAAAGGCCTGACATTTCCCATCTCAAAAGTCTCCCAGCTACTTCCTCCCTACGCCACTACAGTAAATATCCTGAGAAAAACCTTTGCTATCACCTCCCAGTTTCTGACAATCTAGCAATACTGTAGCACGGAAAGCGCCCTTCATGCTGCCAAAACCCATCACCCACTTTCTCATATCTTTCTCATATCTTATATCACCAGTCAATACACATGGAGTACTGCATTCACAAAAATGAATTCACTTAGAAGAAATGTGAAACAACAAATCTGGAGAGTAAGAAAAACAGTGTTAACAAGAAGTTACTAACTAAAGGGCAAAAGGGACATCTTCCAGGACACCCGTAATATCCTCCATCTATATCTGGGTTGTGACTACACAAACACACATATGTATGTATGTATGTATGTATGAATATATGTGCGCACACACACACACATATATGAGAAAACCAAGTCACATTTTAAATGTGATAATATCCATATGACAAATAGTTGAAGTTAAACCAACCCATGTTCAAACACAATTAGTGTGTAACTCTGACCAAGTCACTTAGACCACTAGGGTCTTAATATCATTTTCTTTAAAACAAGTTTGCTGCTGGACACAATGGTGCATGCCTTTAATACCAGTGCTCATGAGGCAAAGGTGGGTGATATCTGTGTTAGAGGTCTGCCTGATCTACATAATAAGTTCCAGGACAGCCAGGATGACGTAACAAAAACTAAACCAAACAAAAAAAAAAGCCAAAACAAACAAACAAAAACCACCAACAAAAAAAGTACCATATTTTTAATGAGTAGAAAAAAATACAATTAAGTATCAGTATTAATTGAAATAGCTTTCAACACTGTTTGGGGGAGAGAAGGAGACACAGAGGACCAGGTGAGAATGATTTGTAGTGAACAGAAAGATTAGTAAGCTTTCAGATTATAATCAAGACGATGAAGGATTTATGTTTCACATCATTATTTCATTTCACTCTTTTCCCTTGAAAGTTCAACTAGCTGGACCTTTGATGATTCCTGCTTTCTTCTGCTCAGCAGTGTTTTTGTGGGCTGTGAAGGAGCACTTGTCTAGCATCTGCTGGGAAGGTTCTGAGTCCAAAATCCACCATTACCAAAATAATGTTATTATTTCTAATTTTTATCTTTGATACAGTCCGACCTCCCTTCAATAAAAATCCTGAAGAAATTAGAAATGGACGGAAAGTATCTTTACATGGCAAAGTGGCGTGACATTCAAATGCATGCCAGCATGTGTGGATGATTCCACTAAAGTCAGTAATAAAACAAGCTGTCCACTTTCCACAATACAGAGCTTACAGCTTTAACTTTAGAAATGGGAAATAAAATGGAAGGAGAAAGCCAAAATTTTCTTTTAGCAAATAACAACTCTATTTGTAGACCCTATGGACTCTACAGAAAATCAAGAAGCCCGAATGTACTATATATAAACATGTGAAATTGTCAAAGAGCAAAATATATTAATATTAATTTAAAAAAACCAGTGTCACACCTATCTATTAAAAATATATAGTGAGAAAGAAATCAGGAAATCAATATCAAACAACAAAAAAGGAAACCTAAGAAGCCAAAGACCTCTCCAATAAAAACAATACTGTGAAAATTGCAATATCAGCAAAAAACAATCTAGATTTGATTTGATACAATCCCATCAAAATAACAGTGATATTCTTTACCAAAAAAATCCTAAAATTCATTATGGAAGCATGAAGGACACCAATAGCCAAATCAATCTCAAAGAACATTGCCAGAAATATCACCACACCTGACTGTAAGAGACCACAGAGCCAGCAACAAAAACACTGCTCCAGCTCGAACACAGACAGTAAATCAATGGAGCAAAGGATTCAGGAATAATCTCACACAACTACTGAGCGTCAACAAAACATCGACACTTCAACAAATGTCCACCTACAGAAGAATGAAACGACATCCTTGCACCTCACCTTGGTCTACTCAAACTGGTTAAGAAACAGAACTGTTATGCTAAGAAAAACAAGTTCTTTCTGAAAATGAGTCTAATAGTTTAGGAAGTGAAACCAAGCCCTGACAAATGGAATTACATGAAATTCACTCACCAAAGAGCAAAGCAAACAACTGAGCAAAGACAGCCTACAACACATAAAACAGAGGATTAATATACAAAATATGTAAAGAACTCAAGAACTGGGTGTGGTGGCACATGCCTTTAATCCCAGGACTTGGGAGGCAGAGGCAGGCGGATCTCTGCGTTCAGTTCAAGGTCTATAAAGAAAAAGAAAAAAAGAACTGTAATAGCAAAGCAAATACCAAAGCCCCTAATCTATAAACAAACTAAGGAACAATGAACAAACAGTTCTCGTATAACCAATAACATTTTTAAAAGTTTAACAATCTTAGCCATCTGGGACAACACTGAAATTCCACTTCATCCCATTTGAAATGATTAATCATTATCAAAGCAAATCAACCTCCCAAAGACAAGGAAAAAGTTTTAGTAGTCATCTTATACAGCTAATTTGTAAACCCCAAAGAACTATTAATTCTACCACCATAACGAAACTGCAATCCATTTTAATGTTTTCTTCCAATCTTTCAATATCCCTATGAATTATAGTCCATCTACTAGGTACAGTTTATGGATCATAAATCTTGCTACCAGCACAGCGGCCTAGAAGGCCCAACAGAGAATTAACTCAAAACAATAAATTATGGCAGCCATGAAGCAATGTTACTTTGTATTAGATATAAAAATTAAAACCTAAATTAAGGTTTATATAATAAAATGAAAAGATAACAAATGCAAATTACAATTTCATTGTCCTAATTCTAACCAACTCATAGGAGCCTAGTCTGTAGCAAAGCTGTTTTAAATACAATCAGACATTGCTGCTTCCAAGTATGTAATTAACTGCAGGTGCAAAGTAACCACCTGTTGAAACTGTAACAAGTTCTTTCATTTCCTGGCAAGACAGAAAACGTGAAAAATCAACAGAATCACCCCGACAATCCATCCACAGTGTCTTCACAATGTGCATTCAGACAGGCATTAACTCAGGGCCCCACGGTGGCTCACACTAAAGGCACTTGCAGCTAAGCCCACAACTGAGTGGAAACACAACCACGACTCTTATGAGGGCCCTCTGAACTACACATGCAAGCCATGGCACACATGACCTGCCAAGGAAGAGAACAGTAACTTACCCATACTGTGGTGCTCCAGTTTTAATGTCTCCTATGGTGACGTGAACATCATCTTCATCATCATCACTGTCACTATCACTATCATCTTCAGTCTCAGTCACTTTCTACACCAATATAAGCAATTACAAAATGCATTCAGCATTTAATACTAATAAGTACAAAATTATTTATTGTTTTTAAAAATAGTACAAATTACAAGCTTACAAAATTGTTATCCCAACTTGATCTACAGAAATCAATAAGCTTATGAAGAAGTAGAACTTTTATTGGCATCTTTCAGAGAACAACAATACATGCTCCATGTTTTCAATGCTCAACTATTTGGTAGTTTTTAATACTAACACTGAAACTCACAAGTGTTTGACTCATAAGAATTTCTCAAGTACTTCTTTTTACATAATTTTATCTTAGCTTCAGATTTATTTTGCAAAGTCATCAATTACAGTATGATGAGACTCTACATGTAGATGATTAAAGAAGCATGTATCTTTTAAACTACAATGGATCTGCTTACAATGGTTTTAGTATAGTTACATAGTGTTAGATAACTTAGGCAAAAATTTTTTTTTTTATTACAAGTTCAAGTAAAAAGAAAACACGTTTCCTTCTCTGTTCAGGAGTAAACTGTGTAAGTATCAGAGGACATCCCAGTTACCATTTTAATAGTCACAGGGAGTATCACAGTCAGAGAGCATTCCTAAGAAACTCTGTCAGCTTTAGGTTGTGGCTTTGGAAACCAAGCTCACTTATGACAGTCAGTTGCTTTACAACTATTTGGTTCTTTGAAGACAATAAGCAGCAAGCTTTTGCTGATGCTGTGTGCTCTCCTGAAGTTTCTTCCCACTCTTTTTTCTCCTCACTAAGTCCTACGTACTCTTTTGATGATATCAGATGTAGCAGCTTGATATAAGAGGTCAAGTCATAAAGGATGCTCAGTTATGTTAAATGTTGATTTTATTTGTAAAATGTGAAGTTCTTAACAAAGATTTTAAACACAAGAGTAACAGGGTTTCAAAGCCTGAGATGTATGTTACCGGTTTTGCCACGCCATTTTCAGCAGCTTCCTCTTCAATTCCAGGTGGAGGATTAGTACTGCAAAAAAAGAAAATGAGCAGACAAGTCAGATGCTACTGCTTCAAGAACAGATTACCCTATCAAGCTATCGGTGATAAGACTTTCTAAAGTCACTACCTCTATTAAATGATAAAAACAAGACTAGTAAATCTATCTGCATTTCCTGTTCGCGTGCATGAAACAAATACTTAGATGGAAGTAACTGACTGTTTGAGACAGTCAGTTGACATATCCCTGGCTGTTTTTGACCTCACTATGTAGATCAAGCTAACCTCAAACTCAGAGATCTGCTTGTCTCTGCCTCTTAAATGCTGGGATTAAAGGCCTGTACCACCACTCTCTGCCTAACAATTTTTTTTTCCCATTCTTTTTCAAAGCAGGGTTTCTCTTTGTTTAACAGCCCTGGCTGTCCTAAAACTTGCTTTGCATACCAGGCAAGCCTGGAACCTACAGAGATCTACTTGCCTCTGCCTCCTGAGTATTAGAATTAAAGTCGTGGGCCACCACTACCTGGTTTGCCCAACAATATCCTTAATGACATACAATTTGATTGTAGGACACAATTCAAGTTTTTCATGTTTTTAAATCATACTGCACACCATACCACTTTTAACTCTGAATCTTTACTGAGTATCTGCTTTGTGCAAATTTGACTTCTCATTTTGCAACAAAAATCGATTCAGTTAACAATGAAACATTCACACTGCCATGAGACTTAAGCCATTAACCAAAAATAATACTTCCAGATATTTCAGATAACAAAGAAATGAGTAGAAAAAAAAGGGGGCATATCTGGAAGAACACTGCTAATTTCAGCCTTTTAAAAAAACTATAGTGAAGTCAGTTTCTTGTTAGTAGGCTTTAGCTATTTTACAGAGAGAAACACTATACAAGACAATGAAATCATCTGGCCCAAGGCTCTGAGATATTTTAGTATTATTTCAAAGTAAAACGTTTAGTTTTGGACAAGCTTGATGTTCTTTTCACTAGAGCCATACTCATCTCTCCTAAACTTCAGTTCTTTAATACTCCTTAGTGGCAGCCAAGTACATCATACTCAACTAAAGCAAACAAAAGGAAAAAGATGAAAACTTCAACTTCTTCTGTCCTAACACAGGACTCAAGATACCTTTTCTTTAAAAACTTCCAGAGAGGCATCAACAAGTTTTGCTTGCCTGTTGGTATTATGTGCATACCTGCAAGCAGTGGTACGAACCCTCAGTGTGCTTTCCATTTCATAGGGCAGTATGCTATAATCAGCTAAAGCCTGCAGAAATGAAATCAGTGTAATGCAATGCTTAAGGGCAGAGGCTTCGGCAATGAACCTGTCACAACGAAGAGGGCCAAAGTCAACTGCAGGGACCTAGGCAGGATAATGCAATGATATACCAAGCTGTCGCCTAGCTCTGTCTGAACTCTTTCTCCATTACACATACTCCTTTAGAACTTTTAACTCATCACCATTAAGAGATAAGAATAAAGTTATAAGCTTTTTCTAGAAAAGTAAATATTTACTTTCATCCAATGGGATGAAAGACACACATAAATCTTCAAATCAAATTAACGGCAAATATAGGCATTAGCACTTGGAGGAGGCCAAAGTAAATGAACTACCATGCTGTGTCCCAGAGAATTCAAGCATGCTCAATGAAAATGAACTCTTGAGGAAGGAGAGATGGCTCAGGCATTCAGAGCTCATGTTGCTCTTCCAGGACTTGGGTTTGTGTCCCAGCACACACATGGCAGCTCACAACCATCTGAATAGCAGTCCCAAGGAATCTAAGACCTTCTATCCTCCACAGGCATGAGCAGAAACATGGTGCATGAACATACACGCAGGCAAAACACCAATACACATACAATTTACAACAAAACAAGAAACCAACACAAAGTGAATTCAGAATTACAGGTAAGTAATAAAATCCAGAGACAAGGATTAGCTCTAAAAGATGTATATTTCACTATAACTCTTTACCATGTAATACACTTAATCACTTAATGAATGTGCAGAAAACATTTAATCATTTTAGACCTACCAACTTAAGAAAGTGAGCTGAACACATAAACTCCAAACAAAAATGATTAAATTTCAGATAATGCAGAAATGAGTAAAGAAAAAAGGGGGCATATCTGGAAGAACACTGCTAATTTCAGCTCTTTGGAAGCTATTTCTACTTTCACTCCTTATTTCCATGTTTCCACTATTTTTGGTTTTAGCGCCTTTTTTTTTTTTGATGGAAAAGAATTTACTTGTAATGGACTTTCATGGCCGACATTCATTTTAGAAACGCAATTAAGAATAAATCACATCTAGCCACTTAATGACTATACTTAAAGGGATTTATTTTGTTCACAGTGCAACCATCACTAGAAATCCTAGAACGTGTACACAGATTCCCAAAAAGATACCCTGTATATCTCACTAGTCACCCCCTTTTCTCCTACCCTACAACTCTAGTCTTTCTATCGCTATGGGTTTACTTGCCCGTTCTGGGAACTTTCTATATTGAACCATGCACAGCTTTCCTAGCTGCTTCTTTAACACATGCTCAATGTGCTCTTCCATACTGTAGCAAGTCAGTACTCGATTTCCTTCCACCACGAAATACTTCCCTAAGGGCACACTGCACTGAATCTATTAACTTGCAGTGGTGGCCAGGTGGGTTATCTCCATGTTACTGACTAGCTATGATTGTGCTAAGAGCACTGATACTCAAGTTCTTGTGGTCAAGTATGTTTTCACTTCTCTAATTTAAAGTGAGTAGGACTGCTTAACTAATGATAACTATGTTTAACCATTTGAATAAGCTGCCAGAATATCCTTCCAAAGAGGCGCAACTTTACAACTGCAGTGTATAAAGTCACTACAGCTGTCACTATAGCTGTCTTATCTTTTCGACGACAGCTATCATGTTAGGTATGAAGTATTAACCCTCTACTCTGAAAATCTAAACAGTCTTTAAGTGCTTTGTATGTAAGGTACATGTGGGGGCCAAAGACATCGGGTATCTTCCCAACCCTCTTCATTTTCTTTAGATGCTCCTGCCTATGTCTCTCCTAGGATGTCACTCATGCCCACATGCTTATTATGATGCATGCATTTCCCCAACTGAGCCATTTCTCCAGCCCTTAACTTCTGTTTAAAATCACTCCTCTCCTCATCATTTCAGATAGTCACCTTGATCAAAGTAAAGTCAATTTAACCATGTATTTATATGAATGAAGTATAGTGACATTTTGATTAAATGTTGCTTCCCTGAACATACTCTGTTAAATACTAAGTTTTGTATAATAACAAAGAAAAATCAACTTTAAAAATCATCTATTGTGTTCATGGTATAGCAGCGAGCAGGTTCCTTCCAAAAATTAGTTCTATTATGAATTTAAATAAGTATAAAGCAATAAATTACAGCCAAGCCAGGCATAATAGCATGTGTCTTTAATTCCAATACTCTAGGAGGCAGAGTCAGGCAGATGTCTCTGAGTTCAAGGCCACCCTAGTCTACAAAGGTCTGTCAGGGCTACATAGTATGAGGGCCTGCCTCAAAAAGAGAAAAACCGAAATCATATCTAAAGTAAATGACACTATAAATACACCAATAAATTATGAAAGCAACAACCTTCACTTATTATTTAAAATCTTATAGTAAATTATTTTTTCTCAGTATTTTAATGACTACGTCAGCCATGCATAGTTGTGCATGCCTTTGATCCCAGCACTTGGGAGGCAGAGACAGGTGAATCTCTGGGTTTGAGGCCAGCCTGATCTACACAGTTCCAGGACAGCCAGGGCTACACAGACTACACAGAGAATTCCTGCCTCGGAAAACAAAACAACAAAATAAAACAAAAATTCAACTATTTTATATACTCCACTATAAGAATAAAGTTATTCAACAGTGAAAGGTTAACAAATCAAACTCCAAAAAACTGTCCTATACGCTACTAGAAACCAAGACAGAATTGGTCCTGAAATAGAAAAAGTCCTCCAATCTTTGGTCAAAATGAAATGAAGCCAAGGATTACAATGAAACACTTGACAACCAGCTAATATCACAATCTGCATAAAACATCAACAGGAGAGTTCACCAACCTGGCATTTTCTTCTTCTGGCCTTTCAACTTCATTTTCATCTACCAAATGAAATAAAATAAAGTAAATAAAGAAACCAAGCTTAAGCAACTAGTATAAAAATCTGAAGGAAACGTCACAAGCACTAACCTAGATCCTTTGCCAAATCACTGTGCACATGCACGTCCCACGGGCCTACAAGCATAGCCAAAGTTAGATCACTTTATAAAACAAGATACATCTATTATGGAAAAAAAATCAAGACTTTATTGCTATTAATACAGTCTTAATGTAAGAGGCAATGAGGATTTACACATCTTGGTAAGGGAAGTCCAACACATTTCACATTTTAAGAATAGTACTAACGTTAAATCTTTCCATTAAAATATAATCTAAAACAATTTATGACGAGAATTTACGTTCTAGGCAAGGACAAAATACTTTCAAATTTAGTATAACAAACAAGAGAGATTACGACTTAAAAGTTAAATACCAGACATCAAACATGTCCCCTACAAAAAAACAAAGTATATGATGCGTTAAATCTGGGGACACCGAAATACAAATCACTGAATAACAAGCCTACGGGAAAGTCACGAGGTACTATGACATGGACTATAGAGCAGTCTCTTAAAAATAAAAACTTCACCTTAATACAGAAGGCAATTCAGGGTTTTCTTTATGGACCCATAGTGTATTCCATCTCTGTCTCTCTTAATTAATATTTTAAAAGCACGACTTTCAGACAAGGAGATACCCTTGCAGGTGCATTCCATACAAACTGACCATCAAGAAACAAGACGTTAGTTTTATAGCATTAACTTTATTTAGCTGTTATTACAGGATGACTGTTTCTGAAAGAAAGGGACCAGGAGGGGCACCCAACAGCCACCGAGCAAGAGACACCGAAGCAGCTCAGGAGCGATAGAAAGGGCATGAATAGAGAACGCAGAGGCGAGGAGGCCAGGACGGTGGGGAGGAGGGCGAAGCGGGGCTGCCCAGCCTCCTAGGCCCGCGTCCACCGCGCGGTGAGCGGCTGCGGGTCTGGGCGAGGGCCGGGAGGTGCAGGCCGCGCTCGGCCTAACTCAGGCCGGCCAAGGCTAGTACGAGAGGCCCCGGACGCCCAGGCCTGCGACGCCGGGAGGAAGGCCAGAGAGAACCCGGGAGACAGACAGGAAGTTCCGTACCGCCATACAGCCACTCTTCCTCCTCATCCCCTCCGGTCCCGCCGCTCAGCTCCACCAGGCGCTCCACCTCGCCGGCCGACATGGCCGCCCCACGCACAAGTTAAAGGCGGCGATCAACAGCCCCCTTTCAACCCCTTCCCCAGCCTCGCCGTCCTGGGGCGCGAGATGGGGAGCGAACCCGCCAGTAAGCGAACGGAGAGAGCGCGAGACTCAAATCCAGCCAGGGCCGACCTCGGCGGAGGCGGCGACCATGAAGTCTCAGCCACTGGTCCGCCGGCGCCTGCGCAATAGCACCGGCGAGGCGTCTCTAAGTGGCTTGGCTTCCGCGGCCGCAGGCACCTGAGCTTCATTGCGCGTGCGCAGCGCCATTGGCTCCTCCTACCCCGAGGATTGCAGCTTTGCTCTTCAGAGTGCCTTTCGCTCCGGCTTCTGGTGTTCTTTGAAGTTCCCTTCCCCCAACCTTCCTTCCAATCCCGAGTTCCCTTTGCTACATACACCATTGTTCTTTTTGGTCCCTGATGCTTTTCTCCCGCCACCGTTTGTTTATTTGAAAATCTTGAAGGCCGTCGTCTCTCACGTATTTACTTGGCACAGACTCGTCCTTGTCTGCCGGTTTTTAACAGAAGCTGGTCACGGGGGAACTTCAGTTGAGAAAATGCCTCCCTAAGCTCAGGCTGTAGACAAACCTGCAGGGCACTTTCTTAATTAGTGACTGATAGGGGAGGGCCCAGCTTTAGACTGACTTCATTTCACATTACCTGAATAGATTATGTGGGTTTTGATTCTTCTCAGCTTTGAACTCACTTTTGCCCACTATTTCCTGTTCCTCTGTTGGGAATTTTTGCATTGTTTTAACTAATAGGGACTATTACCTCTGTAAAATCTTTTCTGAGTTCAACAAAAATGTAGGAAAGTCTACCCAAGTATCAGGGACTCTTCAAGGCTGTATAGATCGGGCAATTAAAAATCCTTTCTTTCATAAAGACTTTATTCTAATAAAAGAGTAAAACACTGAACATAGAAATACACCATATTGCTAAGGATTAATAATAATAATAGCGCTGGGTGTGGTGGGGGATTGGCACACTCCTGAAATCCCAGGACTCTGGAGGCAGAGGCAGGCAGATCTCTGTAAATTCTAGGGCGGCCTGGTTTACAAAACGAGTCCAAGACAGACAAGACTACACAGGGAAACCCTGTCTCGAAAAAAACATAATAATAATTAATAGTAATAATAGCTGTGATAAGACTCAGAGCAAAGTGATTAAAAGGGAGGAGGTGTAAATGACTACATTATTATATAATGTTAATGCATATGTGCCACGTAGCAAGTGGTACAGGAATAAGATGAGGTTTAAAAAAAGAGAGATACTTACATGGAGAGAGGCAGTAGGCGCTGTGGGTTCCTGGATAGGGTCTACTGGCCAGGGAGGTTAGGAGCATGCAAAGGCCCTGAGACAGAGGACCACTGTGCTGGGAGCAGAGTGAGGGGCAGAATGTAGATGAACTGAGCATGCAGATGAGGTCACCAGGATTGCAGTGAGGGAGCAGAACAGATATGATAACTCCATTTTAGACCATATGCTTCCTTTGGGTATGAGAGACATGTCTTATCTGACAGAGACTCTTCACTAGGCCAAATCTGCCTTTGTGTTGTTTGTCTTTCATTTCCATCTGTTGCATGATGCACAATATCTTCTTGGCCTTTGCTAGAAGAAGCAAAAAGAAGGTTTACTGCCTGCTTGGGAATACTGTAAGAAGCCACTGTGGTTATCTCTATTTTCATTGTTTGGTGTATCTATAATAAAATTTGATGGTTTCCTGAAAGAGCCTTTTGCAGAGTGAATTGTTTTTCCTTCCAGTTTGGAAGGAATCTTTCAAAGCATTGTTTAGACTAAACCAAAGACTTGATGGATGATGGCGGATGCATTAGAAGTTCCTGTGTAGTGGAGGTAGCACTTGAGCTAAGCTTTGAAAATGATCCTTACAAGCAGAGAAGCTAATAAATCACTAATAACCATTCTTAAAAGGCCTCTTCCTTCCTCCCAAACTAAATTCCTTGCATGGATATGCTTCCTTGGTTAAGGTGTCTTTATTTCTCCATTTGCCACGGGAAAGTCCTAAGATAAGTTATTTACTATTTTGCATGCCACCTCTCACTCCCTATGTTATGACCTCATCACATTGCACTATCACATTCATCCTAAGTATGCTTGTTTTCCAGTTTATTGTTTATTGCAGTTTATTGTTAGCAGTGATGTTGATGTACTAATCTGAGCCTGGTAGTGCACACTTGACCTCCCAGGTATTCTGGAAGCTGAGGTTAGTGATTCACTCGGGCTCATAAGCTGTCTGCCGGGGCAGCATAGTAAGAGTCCACCTCAAAATAATACCGATAATAATGATATAGTTTAATATGATATAGATTCTTGAGAAGTACTGAAAAGGAGTGATTTGTTATAATAATTAGACAATGAATAAATTACTACTAAGTTGATGTCGAGAGGCCAAGTATGGTGACACATGTCTTTAAACCCAACATTTGGGAGACACAGGCAGGTCGATCTCTGTGAGTTTACAGCCAGCCTGGTTCATGTGGCGAGTTCCAGGACAGCCAGGGCTATATAGTGAGATCTTGTGTGAAACACACACACACATACACGCACACACGCGACGTTAAAATAGTAAAATTTTATACTTGCTTCCACAATTAAATAAAAAAGGTTCCAAACTGAGATCTGATTCTTTTCGGTTTACTAAATTTCAGTAGCTGTGAAGCGAACCGAAAAGTAGTTTTTTGATTATGTGTGTGTGTGGAGACAGACTCTCACAGTGTGTGTGTGTGTTGAGGGCAGGGGATTGTGCTCTTCCAATGGTGAGCCTGTGGAGATCGGAGGACAACTTCTGTTTTTCTGTAAGTCCCAAAGATCGAACTCAGGTCATCTGGCTTGCCATCTTGCTGGTCCCAATAGGTATTTCATAAGGCTTGTTTGCATAGATGCAGAAGATAACCTATCTATGACTATTATGTAGCAGTAGTTATTTCTATTTTCTCTAGCTGCTCTAAGTTGACATGGGGAAGTGCCTGGGCTGAGGATATTAAACTTCAGAATAGGTTTTATTACTGGGTGGAGCTGACAGAGAGGAATGAACATAGCCCGTTTTCAATTCTTTCCTAGAAAGTAGCTATCAACTTTTCAGGATGATGAACCTTTAAGCACAGCCCTTATTTCCTCCCCGTTTAGACAATCCTCCCACCGGCCCGCGCGCGCCGAACCAGCCAATCAACACCTTAAACGTCATCACCGCGCGCGCGCACGGGAAACGTCAGAGACAGGCCCACGTGGACTGTGTTGACTGTCAAAGTGTCAAGGTACTCAGTACCCGGAAGCCCTGAGTTCTGACCGAAGTTCCTGTCCATCAGCCGGCTAGTTTCCCCGGGACCCGGCGAGGATCGAGCCATGAGCTCCGCGGGCGTGCCGTCTTTCGCCCAGCAAGGCTGGGAGCAGGTGCTGGCCAAAGTGAAGCGGTCGGTGGTCTACCTGGACGCCGCCTGCGCCGAGAGCCTGCACTGGAGCTGCGGATCCAGCAGGCTTCTGGAGGCGATAAAGGGTCCTGCGTGCAACCTGAGGGAATTTGAGCCCCACGCAATTGGCGGTGGAGCGGAGCAGCCCCGGGCCGTGTTCGTGTTGAGCTGCCTGCTGAAAGGCCGGGTAGTAGACACTCTACGAGATATCATTTGCCGCAGTCACTTTCAGTACTGTGTGGTGGTCACGGCCGTGAGCCACGCAGTCCACCTCACTGCTAACCACGTACCAGCGGCTGCAGCGGCCGAGCTAGAGGGGCAGCAGCCGGTGTTCGAACAGCTGGAGGAGAAGCTGTGTGAGTGGATGGGCAACATGAACTACACGGCTGAGGTGTTCCATATCCCGTTGTTGCTCGCCCCGGTTGCTCCCCACCTTGCATTTACTCCTGCTTTTGCTACCCTTTTCCCACTGCTCCCTCGGGATGTACATCTCCTTAATAGTGCCAGACCCGACAAGAGGAGGCTGAACAGCTTGGCCGAGGTGGATGCCGCTGCCCTGACCCCAGAGCTGCTGCTGTACATCAGATGCCTCGTGTCAGGCCTTAGTTCTCTATGTGAGCATCTAGGGGTGCGAGAGGAGTGTTTCGCTGTGGGTTCCCTCAGTCGGGTCATCGCTGCAGATCTGGCAAATTATGCCCCTGCCAAGAACAGGAAGAAGACTGCTACAGGGAGGGCTTCCGTGATCTTTGTGGATAGAACTCTGGATCTCACGGGTAAGCCGGATTTCTAGGAGTTCTTTATCTTCACTTTCCCAGCTACAGGGCCTTTTTCTTGATTCAGCATGTATCTTTTTGGCTTGATATTGAGGCTGACAATGAACTAAATGAATCGGTTCCTAATTTGACGGCGTATGGAATTTAGTTTTTGTCTGGTGGAAGGCTGGATATAGACAAAGTACATTATAGTTTGTTAAATGCTCTAACTGGGCAAATAACAGCTTTAGTATGTATTATTGCTTTTTAAAAAGCAACTGCACTTGGTGCAAGAGATCGGAAAAATGAGATTACGTTGATATGGAGGAAATTGCCACCACCTGAGATGCTTAGAAACTTCCAGGTAGCAGTTGCCTTAGTTAGGGGTTCTATTGCTGTAATGAAACACCATAGCCAAAAATCCACTTGGGGAGGAAAGGGTTTATTTGGGTTGCAGTTCCACACCATGGCATCATGGAAGGAAGTCAGGACAGAACTCAAACAGGGCAAGAACCTGGAGGCAGGAGCAGATGCAGAGGTCAAGGAGGGGTGCTGCTTATTGGCTTGCTCCACATGGCTTGATCAACTTTCCTGATTGTAGTCCCAGGGACTGGCCTTTGTTTGGTCTCAGTGACCCGCGTGATAAAAAGAGAGAATTGACTTCCTCCGCTTGTTCTCTGATCCACCCCCCGCCCCGTTGTTTGCACATGCACCCCCAACATGTGCAAATAAATAGGTAAATGTAGTTTTTTAAAAAGTGAAACTGAACGTACTCACATGTAAGAAGATGTAAAAAGAATTGTAGAAAAATATTTTTAAATGTATATTGATTTATTCTTAGCTTTCATTCTGTTGAGGTTTGTGGAGTAATTTTAAATTTCGGCAATGTATTATTTATGCACGAAAGGAACAACTTTAACCTTAAAATAGGTGAAGAAAAATGCTTTTTGACACATGATGTGAGAATTTATTTTCAGAAGTCAACTTTGCTCTTTAGTTAAGTAGATATAATTCAGTAATAGTATGCTACTCAAGATCAGTGATAACAATCAGAAAACTGTTGTCAGTAAGCATTCCGCTTATGGGTTAGAAAAAAAGTGGAGCGATGTTTTAAAAATCAGTAAGAAGTATATTTGAAATTGCATCCTAATTAGATGAATTTTAAGATCAGAAAATAGAGAGTAAACTAATGATACTTCAGAGGGAATGCTAGTGGGTTGAATCCTTCAAGGGTGTCCTGAGGGAAATCAGTTTCAAGAGAGCAGCAGGGCAGTGTCATGCCCAGACGGCAGAATTTTACAATACAGAATGCATAAGTCAGCAGAAGACTTCCATATCTCCCATCACCAAATCTACTACACGTTGTGGACATCTTTCTTTCCTTCATACTAAGAAGGAACACTCCATCCCTCCTGACATTTTTACCTTGTAGACTAGCTCAGTGTTCTCTCTTGTCACTTCTCATGCATTTACTTCTGCTGAGTACCTCTACATAGAACACTTTTCCCCCTTCTTCCAGATGTTCATCTTTGGCATACAGGCAGAATGCAGCGTGTCCTTTCTTGATTCCACATGATCATCCAACTTCCATTTCTATTTTTATTTGGCTTCATATTGTAGCAGACGAGAGAGTTGTCAATACTTGCTGTTTCCATAATCAGCTATGTCAGTTTTTTTTTCTTGACCTCCATTTTGTGTGGCTTTTAGTTTTCAAAACTTCCAAGATCCTGGCTTCCCCAGTGACGTCTGTGTTACCAAATCCATGGATGAGTCACAGCACTCCCTTCTTCTCTCTGAAGCTCAGAATAGTGTCTACTGCAGTAGAGTAAAGCAAGGAGTAAAAGGGAGGTCAAAGGATAGGGAGCTGGTTCAGTAGGTAAAGTGCTTGCTACACAAGTGTGAGGACCTGAGTCTGGATTCTGAGAACACATGTAACAGCTGGTTCTGATAGTCTGGGTGTGAGAGCATGCATTCCTAATTGCAATGCTGGTCAGTGGTGATGATTGTTGGTATAGAGAGGCAGATCTCAGCAACCAGTGAGCTCTAGGATCAGCAAGAGACTGTCACAAAAAATAAAATAAATAAATAAGATGGTGAGCCATAGAAAAAGACATGCATTGTCCACTCTGCCTTCCACGAGCACATGCAAGGGTGAACATTTCAGCAAACATATGTTTGCAAACACAAAAAGAACAAAAGGTAGAGAGAAAAGCACTCAATGATTTTTACTGTGTGATCTTATCAGCCATAAATCCAGCATTTTTTTTTCTGTGTCCTCCCATTATAGTCTTCAGGTGTTCTAGTTTGATTTCAATTGCTACAGTATACATCATGACCAAAGGCAACTTGGTGAGGAAGGATTTATTTGGCTTAGACTTCCAGGGAAGTCACTGCAGGAACTCAAGCAGGAACCTGCAACAGAGACCTTGGAGCAATGCTCTTACTGGACTTGCCTTTTTGTACAACCCAGGACCTGCCCAGGGGTGGCACTGCCTGCAGTGGGTTGAGTCCTTTTTATCAAGCATTAATCAAAGGAATGCACCACAAAAATACCAATTGGACAGTCCAATGGAGGCTGCTCCTTAATTGAGATTACCCTCTTCCCAGATAACTATAGCTTGTGTCGAGTCGACAAAGATTAACCAGCAGTATTCAAGGTCACACGTGTCTTTCCAGGATTGTCTCTTCTCACACAGTACCTCAAACAAACCAACCTTGTCCCAGTCATTGGAATGTTCGCTCAGTTATTCATATGACTTTCTTCCTCACTTCCCAGAGTGACCTTCCCTGACTATTTTCTTTACTCCCGGCCAGCATAATGTTGACTGCTACCCAGAACTAATAACTGGTTGCTTCCTGTCCTTTCCTTTCATGAGAATGGAATAGAAGCTTGTGAGTGTGTGTGTGTTCTACTTTACTATGTATTTCCTAGTAGTTGGAAGAGTCACTTGAAAACAATATGTTGTCAATATTTATTTATTATCTGTTTGTTGACTGATGGGTTGTATTGCTGGGTCTTAAGGCCTTTTGTATGCTAGGCAAATGCCCTACTACTAAGCTGCATCTTTGGGCCTTGGCTTTATGAGACAGGGTCTCACGAAGTAGCTCGCACTGGCTTTGAACTCACTATGTGGCCAAGGCTCATCTTGAATTTGTTGCCGCTGCCTCTTAAGTCCAAGGATTGCAGGCATGTGCCACTAGCCTGGAAATAAGCATTCATTGAATGACTGGGTGGATGAATGCATTAAAGGTTACTGGGTACTAGACAGTCATTAAATTTAACACACTTTTTCTAATTGCTTCTGAGTTATCTTAAGTTGCATCATTGGCCATTCGCCATGGATATTCTGTAACTATCATTGTGTGATTGGTATGCTGGAGCCACACAGTAAAGCTAGTGAAAAGAGATGATATCCATTAACCATAATTATGTAATTTTTTCATGGATTAAAAACTACATTTACATTGTCTTATGTGATCTTTTTACAAGTTAAGTGAGTCATTACTTTAAGAATAAAATTAAGGCTCAGAATTTGTCCTTACCCAAAACAAAACCAAACAAACAAACCACACAAATGGTAAGTAGTTAACCATTTATGGCAGTATTATATCAATATTTCCTTATATTTCCAGTATTTTATTAATTTCCAAGTTCATCTTTTGGGTTTTGAATTGTCCAAGTGAGACAGCATCATATTATTATCTGCCTACCTTACCCTCATGAGTGCTGGGATTAAAGGCCTGTTGTTGTTTTTTTAAGTCGCTCTTTTTTATTTATTTATACAACATTCTGCCAGCACACCAGATATTACTTTAGATGGTCATGAGCCACCATGTGGTTGCTGAGAATTGAACTCAGGACCTTTGGAAGAACAGCGAGTGTTCTTAACCTCTGAGCCATCTCTCCAGCCCTAAAGGCCTGTTTTTACCTAATATCTCTAAATATCTTAAAGACACTTCCATCAGTTGGCTTACTTGCACAGTGTCCTTTAAACTAGTAATGAAAACAGCAAAATATGGGCTGGGGCCTTTTTTTTTTTTGAGACAGGTTTTCTCTTTGTAACAGCCCTGACTATTTTGGAACACAATTTGTAAATCAGGCTGGCTTTGAACTCGCAGAGATTCTCCTGCCTCTGCCTCCCTAGTGCTGGAATTAAAGATGGGCCCCATCATACCTAGTGGATTTGAGATATTTTAAGGACCTGAGAAAATGTTAAAAGGAAACAAATAGGTTTCTTTGTGTAGATTCAAGGCAACAAATAAAAAAGACAATTTCAGCCTTTCTGTCAAAGGCCCTACAATAACTGTTGCAGTATGAATCCCAAGAGAATGCTGAGACTGTAAGTTGTGAGAAGTGACAACAGACTTCAGAAGTTATTGAACTACTTATCAAGTACATTCAGATTGCAAGAACCATGAGTCCTCCTCACCTTCTCAAGTATTCAGTGCAGAGTGTTTGGTGGAGGTGAGCAGGGTCAGTGCCCTACAGAGAGGCCAGGGCACAGGGCTGGGACTCTGAGTGTAGGTGTGTGGGGCATTTTGAGTGCTGCCCTCCAAGTGTAACACCCATGTTTTCATCAGAGCAGCTGTGTTCCTTATAAGAGACCTGTAAGTTGGGTGGAGCTTGCTGACTGTTGATGTTTCTTCCATAGTAATGGGGGAGACTCTGGCACCTTCTGGCAGATTATATATAAATCTGCCCTCACTGTAAGGGGTCTTGGGAGGTGCTAGGGTGTTTCTAGTGTGGAAGGGGGTAAGTTCTTCATCTGTGTAGCTATAGGGAAGTCATCATCTGTGCTGGAGTGAGATTTTTGGTGGTGGGGTAGTTTTGGGGTCACTCATGCTTCTCTCATTAACCCCCACTCATGTTCTATTAGGAATCCCAATGAAGTCATTGGTTTCTCAAGTTGGGTTGATGCACTCATACCTTGGTTTGTCACTGAAGCTTTTATATGGAGGGAGTAGGTGTTTCCATCTTCCCAGGGAATGAGTTTCTACAACTTTAGAGAGTATCTCCAAAGTGGGCAAGGCCACATGTATGAGATGATACGTGGCAATAGCCTGGTGAGGTGATGAAGCCAGAGTAGGATAAAAGCTTATTTTCTGGGACATCCTTTGCTTGCCTGTCCTCTGGTGTGTGGGTCCAAGACTGATTTGTGTTCCTATCTGGAAATAATCCTCTTTTGGCATAGTATAAGCCAAGAAATTTCTACAGCCTACAGGAGTCAGTTCTTCACTTTAACTATGTGAGTTCCAGAAATGAAGTTGGATTGTTAGACTCTGTGGCAAGCAACTTCCCACTGAGCCATCTCGCTGCCTCTTTTTTTTTTTTTAATTATGTCATGCTTTCATTTAGAAAAGGTCAAGTAGACTTTGTAGGGTAGATTTTAATTTAGATTGGTTTGTTCCTGGACCCCTATAACTTATAAATGCAAGTATTTTTGTTGGCTTTCTTTTGAGTAACCACCCAAATAACCTTGCATATGGTCAGCTTCAGGTTTCATTTGCTACAAAAATGTTTGAATATAGAGTTTTGGTTCTATATCAATAATATAAAGCCAGTTTTCAGCTCATAAAAGCTTGTATTGGGTGCTGGAGCAATGACTCAGAGGTTAGGAGCACTGGCTGCTCTTCCAGAGGTCCTGAGTTCAATTCCCAGCAACCACATAGTGGCTCATAACCCTCTATGATGAAATCTGGTGCCCTCTTCTGACCTGCAGGTGTACATGCAGGCAGAACATTGTATACATATGAAAAAATAAATCTTTAAAAAAAGCTTGTATTGTAAGTTATATTATTTGAATGTTAAAATGTTCTGCACTACTGAATAAAAGGAAGTTACTACTTTCTCAGACCACAGTAAGTTACTCAATACTGGGAAATGAATGGCAGCCTGTGGCTGTTTGATGTAGATGCTGTGGCTTCCAGAGGTGTTGAGAGTACTGAGATGGAGTGGGTGTGATGTATTAATGTTATGGAAGTCATTTTTGGCATAAGTCTGTTTGGTATTTAGCCTAAACCCTGGCATCCAGGATCATACTTACTTACAGGCTCAGACATTTTACTGATTTGTCCTTTTGGATGCAACAAGCTTGGGGATCTAGGGAGGTCTGGACTGTTGATGTAGTGAAATAATGGTTAACAGAATTTGATGAGGTTTTCTAAATTAAATTGTGGCTTAGACTGGGGTATAACTAGCAAGAGCTCCAGCCAACAAAAGATTATGGTGGAACCTTCTAAAGATCAAGAAATGATTTGAAAATTATTGGAATGAATGTAATGATTTGGATTTCAATTTAAATTATTCCACAGGTATTTTGTATAGGGAGCAAAAGAAAATATACTCCTAGTATATGATTTAGATGTTAATTTACATATAATTTATATAATAAACTAGTAATATTTTGGAGGCTATTCTTGATAATTTACCATTAGATGATTTATGTGCTTATATGGGAAACTAGAAGTTTCAAAACTTATAGAAAAATGTGTGTAATCTGTTTTGAGCAGGTCTCATATGGACTTGAAGTTGTTATGTAACTGAAAATGACCTTGAACTCTGGTCTTCTTGCCTCCATCTCCAAGGTCTGGGATTGTTTATGCGTGTCATTATACTTGGTCAAGTATAGTTAATATCATGTTTATAATATAGGCAGTTTTCTTATCATTTTGCTCTTACCTTCTTGAAAATGGTATCACCTTCCATTTTTTCAGTAAATGTTTGTTGTCCACTGTGTTCTGCATTGTTGCAGGTCTAGTGAGACAGTGATGACTAAGATAGAGAGTTTCTTTCCCTTAAGAGACAGTTGATAACTTTGAGGGTAAAAAATATATACATACTTGCAGTTACATGCACATGCAAGAGAGAAAGAAAGAGGGAGAGGGGTGAAGTAGGAGAGAGGAAGAATAAGCAAACATGGGAAGATGAGGGAGAATAAATTACATTTTTAGTTATTATTGAAAGGATATGTATTCACCATAGAAAGTTTAGAAGTTCTAGAAGATAATTAAAATATGATTTAGAGAACTGCTTTAATACATATATCACAGGTTGAAAAACAAATCAAAAATTATTCCCATGTATGAGGACATTGCCACGTGTATACAATCTCACTACTTGGGAGGCTGAGACAGGAGAATTGTCAGCTCCAGGCTAGCCTGGGCTACATAATAAAATCATGCACACTCACACACACAATCATATATATATATATATATATATATGTATATATATATATGTATGTATGTATAAGTATACACATACACACACACAAAAACTCATTTCTCTACTTTGAGCATTTGGGTTGTTAGTATATAAGATTTTAATAAAACAAATGCTACTTTGGCTGTATAAAAATAACAGCCATTTCAGATCTGACTTATCTTATTTTGAGGGTTTTAAGAGGCATACCATCAATTTCAATTTTCAGGGAATTTAGTGAATAGTAACTTTTCAAAGATGACGCTGTTTTGGATAGGATGGGGCAACAAGCAGCAGCCAGATGCCATACTGGCATACCTACAGACATGGGTTTGTGCCAAATAACTATGGATGTCAGAATGAATAAGAAAATTTCGGGGAAGAGATCAGATTTTATTCATCAGGATCAAAGAAAAGTTATTCTGGTGATAAGCAGAGATGTATAAAAGTTATTGAAGTCAGGTATAGTGGTGTACACCTTTAATCCCAGCCCTGAGGGAGGCAGAGGCAGGCAGATCACTGTGAATTTGAGTCCAGAGTGGTCAACAAAGTGGAGGACAGCCAAGGTTATACAGAGAAACCCTGTCTTGAAAACCAACCATAAAAAAGTTTTAATTTAGTGAGGAGGGAAAGGAAGATATTTGTGAGGGTTTCTTTTTCCTTAGCCCATTCACCTGGCTTGAAATATCACTTTGTGAGTTAGTCAGGGTTCTCTGCAGTAACAGCATGTATAGAATGATTATCTCTCTATGTATAGTAAGGGGATTTATTAGAATGGCTTACAGACTGAGGTCCACCTAACCCAATAATGGCTGGCTATGAACGGAAAGTCCAAAAACCCTCAGGCCCCACAAGAGTGAACTGTGGCAGAACTGGTGTGTGTCAGGTAATTTCTGATGTTAAAGAACATTCTTGTGGTGCCAGAAGATTACCAGGTCCTATTCCCGCTATCTGTGGTTTGTGGATGTCTCGGCACTCAGACTTAGAGCTGTTTGTTGAATACCAAATGCATGTCTAAGAACCAGAAGAAACCCACTATTGAGAGCAGTCAGAAGAGTAAGTGAATTATATCTTTACATTAAGTTTTTCACTAGGTAGAGATAGTAGGACGTTATAATGTGTCACAAATATCTTCCTTTCCCCATCTTCCTTTCCCTCCTCACTAAATTAAAACTTTTTTTTTTTTTGGTTGGTTTTCAAGACAGGGTTTCTCTGTGTAACCTTGGCTGTCCTCCACTTTGTTGACCAGTCTAGACTCAAACTCACAGTGATCTGCCTGCCTCTGCCTCCCTCAGGGCTGGGATTAAAGGTGTATACCACCACCCCTGACTTAAATAACTTTCATACATCTCTCTTTATCACCAGAATAACCTTTATTTGATCCTGATGCACAAATTCTGATCTCTTCCCCCAAATTTTTCTTATTCATTCTGTCATCCATAGTTATTTGGCCGTGATGGATTTTAGAGATACAAGTTAATTTCATAGAGCAATCATTGAAATATATCATTGCTCTGCCTCCACCTCCCAAGTACAAGGATTACAGGCATGAGCTGCCACTACTCAGTCTTATGTGGTACTGTAAATCTCTGTCTGCTTCCCATCGTTCATCCATTATCCCTGGAACTGATGTGTATAATTACAGATTTTGGAGCAATGCTTGGTCTACAGAAGGCATTCAGTAAATGTTGGCGAATGTCGTTTTGTTGTAGGTTGGTGCCATGTGTCCACTTACTCTTCCCCTCCGTCAACAATATTTAGTAAGAGCCTACTGGTTGCCTTTCTATGCTGGAGCTGGTGGGTGCCAGGTGAACTAGAATAAGTTTGCCCTTGTCATCACAGAGTTGAAGTGGCAGGAAATTTGTTACTCTTACCTGTCCCCTAAGCTTTTTGTGGTCATTGTGCATTCATCATCAAAATAAAAATAGAATTTCAGGATAGCAACACCTGTGACAGTGGCTAATCAGTCGAGTGCATGCTGATATTCTACTTAGCAGAGAGTTATTGGTGCTGCTGTGTCTGCTCACTGCACTAGGGGCTGGAGATAGAGTAGTTTCCCGAGCAGATGAGAAGCCTATCTTCATGAGCATTACATTCAATCCATGAGGCATACATTTGCTAGATAATTGAGAACATGACTTATTTGACAAAGAGCAAAATTCTAAGTTGGTGTTATTAAATGTCTGTTAATTTTTGGCAGAAGGAACATTCGCAAGCATGCATCCAGTTAACGTTTTTCTGTCCACTTTGCACTTACATTTGCTTGTGTGGTTAAACAGGAGCGGTTGGACATCATGGAGACAACTTAGTAGAGAAGATCATTTCAGTGCTCCCACAGCTTCCAGGCCACACCAATGATGTGATGGTCAACATGGCAGAGCTCACTGCTGTCCAGGCTGTGGAGGAAAACCAGAACGTGATTGCACCAGGCTGCCTCGCACAATCTAAGTAAGACGTGACTTTGTTTTGTTTTTCTCTCATTGTTCTCCCCCTCCCCTCCCCCTTTTAAAACTAAGACTGAATATCTCTGTTGAAAAGAAATGGACCTGTAATCCTATCACTTGGGAGATGAAGGCAGAAAAATCAGGAGTTCAGGATCATTTTTGGCTAGTTACCCAGTTCAAGGCCATTCAGGGCTATGTGAGATTGTTTTTAAAAGAAGAAAGAATAAAATTGAAAAAAAAAAAGAAGAAAGAAAGAATAAAGGAATAAAACACTACTTAGTAGAAAAATTCATAATGGATAAGAGTTAGGAAAAATACCACCTTTAAATATATAAATAATCATACTCAGTAAACATAGTAAGCCCAAGAGTATGGTATTTTATAGGAGTGCCCACAGGTGGTAATTTAAGCCTTTACCAACATCAGAGAAATGAGTCTGAGTCTCTGATGTTGAGTCTCAGGTGAGTTTTCACCTGAGTTCTCTCTCTGCAACCTGTCTCTCTATTACTGTCCCAGTAAAAAACTCTCTCTCTCTCTCTCTCTCTCTCTCTCTCTCTCTCTCTCTCTCTCTCTCTCTCTTGTTGTTCCTTAAATAGCTTCCATTTCCTCTCTCTTGTTCTGATAGTTGAGCATGTATCCTATTTTTTCAGGTCTTTCTCTGATTCATTGCTGTTTCTGCCATTCAATTAGACATCAGTTTCAAACATGGGTGCTTCCTTTGACAGACTAAATTTACATTCATTGTTCGGGATTAAAGGCTTTTCTTTACCTGAAACTTGCTCTATACTAGGCTGGCCTTGAATTCAGATCTGCTTCCCTCTGTCTCCTGGATTAAAGGCGTGTTTGTATTCCAGCTGGATCACACAGACCTAGAAGGTCTTTGGATTCGATCTCCATTTATGGATTCCCATTTGATAGATAGTTTTGTAGGAATTAAGTCTAGGATTCCACAATTTCTCTTCATAATTGGCTTTCTCAGATGACTAAGTGCAACTCATATAACTATGAGTCAGTGTCATATTTATATGCAAATAATATGCTTTTGGGCATCACAGGGTATGTTTTTGTTTCTAGGTATATTTTTTCCACACACTTAAAGAAATCAAACAAACAAAAAAACATATGTACTTTAAGTCATGTAGTGCTTCAAAAAAAAGAACTTTTATTTAGACATGATAATAAAAATATAAGTTGTCATACCTTTTCAACTTTCTCCTTTATCCACAATTCTTAGAAGAATTATTTTTTATGTCTGTCTGTCTTTCTTTCTTTCTTTCTTTCTTTCTTTCTTTCTTTCTTTCTTTCTTTCTTTCTTTCTTTCTTTCTTTCTTTCTTTCTTTCTTTCTTTCTTTCTTTGCATGAGTGTTCTGCCTGGATGACTGTCTTTATGCCATTTCTGATGTCCATGGATGTTAGAAGGTGTCAGATCTCTTAAGACCGGAGTTACAGACAGTTGTGAACACCATATGGGTGGTTGGCACCAAATGTCGTCCTCTGCAAAAGCAATCAGGGCTCTTAACCAAGATCCAGCTCTCAGCCCCTGGATTATTTTTTTAATGTATTAATAATGAAATAAGAGCACTTATTTTCCTTATCAATTTTGTATTTTTAAACAAAATAGGATGTTTTAGCATTATGGTTTCAAATTGAAACGATAATAAATTTGGAATTTGCTATCATTTTGAATTACTTTGTAGCATTTGAAGTTTTCAGCTTTTTTTACTGGTACCTAGTGTGGGAAGAAAATGGAAAGTTCGGGACTTTGTCTTCTCTCTGTGTTTATATAAATAACAAGGAACTAGAGCAAGAGCTTGCAGCTCTCCCCAAGATCCTTGTGATTGGAGGGTCATCAGAAACTAACAGTTAAAGTCTTTCTGTGAGCTAAGAAATATGAGGAGAGGAAAAAAGATCAACTAGCATTCCTGTCTTCATGGAACACTTTTGTTGTGGTGTTGAAGTCATGAGGTTTGCACAATAAGAAAAGCATAGACATGATGGGAACTGCCACCAATGGGCATCCCTTCAGACAGGCATAAGGTAAATGTGGTCAGGTTGATCTCATGGACACAATGCCTTGTGTCTTGTAGTTTGGAAATGAGGTCCTGTTGCACTTCTTTTTAAACTCTATTTTATTTGGGGTATTTAAGCCTCTACCTGCCTTCCACCAACCTTCTAACCCTAGGTTAAGACATTAGTAGGGAGAGGGGAACAGACCCCTTTTTTCTCCCAGCTGTTTAGAGTTATGGGTTCTTTGGGGGCTATGCCAGTCTCCATCCACAGCAAATGCAGGGAGCAGTTTCCTCCAGCCTCTTCGCATCTGTCTCTGCTGCACTGCCACACCATCAGTCTCTGGTCTCTCCAAACAGCCGCACCTTCTCTTTCTGGGCCCTCATATTTATATCCCTCAGAGTCCTAGACCATGCCCCTCTCCTGCTGCACGAGGCAGGCTGTTACCAGCATGCAAAGCCCACAGGAGGCAGTTACCAGCTGTGGACAAACTAAAATCCCACACTTAGGATTAAAGCAAAACCCAAAACTTCCATTAGAGTTTAGGTCCACATGAAAATGGTGTAAAAAGAAGATGCCCAGGGCCTGATGTAATGACCATGGAGAAGAGAGACATCCTTTTAGGTACCACTGCCATCAGCTATGTTAACATTTTTCAGGACATACTGTTGTGTCAAGCTCATCCCCAAGCATCTTGCAGTTGGGAAGTTGTTTTAAGTTTTACAGGAAATCAATGAGGGAAGTTTCCCTATTTTTCAGGTACAGAAATGGAGGTAATGAGACAGTAGATTACATAGACGTAGAGCTAGACATGGAACCAGTATGTCTGACTTCAGAGCCACCATCTTCCCCTCTGTGCTGATCATATGGGGCCCAGAGAAGAGCTTGGTTCCTGACCAGACTCAGGGACTCAGTAAGACACAAAGTCACTTTATTATTTAATCTAAGGAGTCCTTTTTGTTAGTGATAATTTTTATACAATAACAAAAAATTATTATCATATTTTAGTAAAAGAAGGGGTTGTTGAAAGGTGTTTAATAGGTAATAAAATCAAAGGAAGAATGTTGATCAAAGTTTTGAAAGTACAAATCATTGGAGTGCCAGGAGCAAAAATTTAGGAAAAGCTTCTTCAAGGCCTTGACGTTAGAGAGAATGGGTCTTAACTGCTTTCTGTCTTTTAGTTATTCTGCTAAAGCGTTAGTTTCCAGAATCTGGTGGATGGATCTATATTTCCATTTGTCCCTCTTTTGCCCTGTGGCAGTTGGGAGCTATTCATACTACGTTAGAACTGTGATGAGATCATGTGGCATGGCAGGGAGGTAGTTCTCTAGAGAAAAGACAGCAGATGCTCTTTGTTAATAGAACACACTTAAGATGATTTGTCATTCAGCTTCTGAACATGTAAAATATGTTAGCTCATTTGTTTCTCAAATCTGTGAGATAGCTTCCATCTCCCCCCTCCCCCCGCCCCATTCAAATCCCAAGTAAATTTTGTCCTGTGCCTTAAGGTGTCATGTGTAGTTAGGGTGGTGGTGGTCTGGCTCTGAGTCGGTGCTTACCTTTCCCCCATGCCTCTTTTGTAGAAGTGTAATTAGGGAAAGGACCATAAGCTTCTAGGACTCCTCAAACTACTGCAGCAGGGAAGGCTAGTGACGAGGATTGTTGAAAAGAAGAGCAGTCCTTGGATTCCCACACACTCTTTGAGTCTCAAATTTTGTTGTAAAATATATTTCTTCATTGTTTAAGCTAAATTGAATCACTGTTTTCAGGCACCCACAACCAAAACCATGCTGACACATTTTTTGTACCTTATTATTTTTTAAGTAATTTATTTATTTTAAGTATTTATTTATTTTTATATTATGTATTTTGTATCCCAGCGTAGCCCCCTCCCTCATTCCCTCCCACTCTCCCCATCACTCCGTCATCTTCTTCCTGGCCCCCTCCAAGTCCACTGATAGGGGAGGACCCCCCCCTTCCATCTGACCCTAGTTTATCAGGTCTCTTCAGGGCTGGCTGCAATGTCCTCTTCTGGGGTCTAGCAAGGCTGCTCCCCCCTCGGGGTGAGGGTGAGGGTCGAAAAGCCAGCCATTGAGTTCATGTCAGAGACAGTCTCTGTTCCCCTTACTAGGGAACCCATTTGGATACTGAGCTACCATGGGCCACATCTGAGCAGGGGTCCTAGGTTATATCCATACAAGGTCCTTGGTTGGAGAAACAGTCTCATAAAAGACACCTGTGCCCTGATCTATTTGGTCTTTGTGGAGCTCTTGTCCTCACCAAGTCTTACTAACTCCCCCTTTTTTCATATGATTCCCTGTACTCTGCCGAAGGCTTGGTTGTGAGTCTTAATATCTGCTTTGATTCATTCCTAGTTAGAGTCTTTCAGAGGCCCTCTGTGGTAGGCTCCTGTCCTGTTGCTTGTTTTCTCCTGCATTCAATGTCCATCCTGTTTGTCCATCTAAGTGAGGATTGATCATCCCACCCTGGGTCCTCCTTCTGGCTTATCTTCCCTAGATGTATAGATTTCAGTATGTCCATCTTATCCTATAGGTTTTAAGTATCATCCAAAGTGATATTGTGACCCCAAATGTCAAAGATGAGTTGTAGAGGGTTCTGACTAAAGCTTAAAGCTTTAGTCAGGGCAGGGCTGGAGAAATAATGACAATTGAAGTGCATTGTAAAAGACACAGAAATATATACTGAGAAAGTATAAGCAATAATTGGGAGAAAAATGGTAGCATTGTTTTAATTGCGTAGGCGGATGAAGTAGTTACATTGAATGATTTGTCCACAAAGGAGGAATTGAAATAAGTCACAGTTTTCGTAGCACACACCATCTGTCTGTCACAATAGCAATAACTACCACTACCCCTGACAGCTTCCAGAAGCTTCCCAATGAGAGGAGGGCAAGGATAAAATGCAGAACAGATGGGTACTTGGCAACAAATGTGCCTGCAATAGAATGGTACTAAAAAAGCAAGTTTCTAAGTATGATATAAGCCTTTATAATACAAATTTATGGTTAATACAATTTTCATAATAAGCTGTTTGCAGTTATAACCATTGAAGTTCCTGCCAATACAAATGAGAAGTCTAGAAATAAATACATTACAGCTTGGTGTTGCCATCCCTGTCCGCCTTCCCTGGAGTATGTGAAATATTTTGGGCAAGAAGGAGGAAGCCTCCTTTTTCTTATTGAAGTGGGTTTCTGTTCTTGGCCCCAATCCCCCTCTTTCTAATCCCCCAGTCTTTCAGCATCCTCTACCTGATTTTCAAGCTGCGTGCACCACCAGGTTCTGGCCTATGGCTGCTGAGTCTTCGGACCACCATGTCCATTTCTCCTGTTCTTTCTATATCCTTCCCAGGGAAAGCCAAGGACTTGCAGTGGATTGCAAGGCTGCAAGCCACCTGGCTGTCTAGGTCCTCTCTTTCTCACCTTTTTATCTGCCCTTTCCAGCTCTCCTGGCTTTCTTACTATTCTTTGCATAGGATGTACAATGTCCTGTCTCAAGTGCTTGGCTCCTAGTAGTCTCTGCTTCTTGACTCTTCTTTCTTCAAACACTTGCCCCAAGTTTTTCTTCATTTTCAGTGAGTCCTTTTCTGTCTATCTTACCACTTTGTCTTTGCTGTTTCATTTGTATTTTTCTTCAGTACTGCTTTTCCTATTACAGTTAGCTGTGCTCTATTTTGCTCTCTTCTCTATTAGAGAGAGTGAGAGAGTACTTTCTGGTAGAGAGATCCAACAATAGAGGTACTTGTCAGTTTTATTTACCACTGTGTCCCATTACCTGGAATAGTACCTGGGATTTGAGATATTAAATGAAAAAACAAATGAGTGAATGAATGAATGGGTGGTAGATGTTGCATTTACATATTCAGAGCAAGATCTGTGGATGGGATAAGTTAGGACTTAGAGAAGGCCAAGCCAAACAGCAACATGAGTGTTCTAGGTTATACTTGTTAACTACTTAACAAAATATTGTTAAGAGGAGGGTCAAGGAGATGGGAAAGGAGCTTGCCAACAAGTCTGATCTCAGTTAGATCCCACATGGTGGAAGTGGAGAACAGTTTCCTACAAGCTGAAGTGTCCTTTGACCTCCATGTGAGTGCCATGTCACAGGTGTGGGAACCCCCCCCCCATATAGAATAAATAAAAAATAAGGACTATAGTCTAAATCAATAAAAGTAGACCATAGTGCATACATTAAACCACTAACAGTTTACTGTGGCATCAAGAATCAGGTACTGTGTATAACTTCATGCACTACATGTTCCTTTAACTAGCAGCACAGTATCACTCGAATTGCCACAAATGTGTGAAAGATGCTTTTGCAAAAATGTCACTAGGTGCTCATTAAATTTTATAGGGGCACCATCCTGAATGTGGTGCATGGTTGAGTGAAACATCACTGTATGTTATGTGATTGCCTATGTCTCTTTTGGATTTGTTTCAGAAAGACTGCTTTTTTGTTTGTTGCTGAGGGTTGACCCAATGAATGGTGCATGCTGGGGCTTGTCCACTGAGTTATGCTCTAGCTCTGGACTGGTGTGAGTGTGTGTGTGTGTTTGCTTGTACTTTGTTGGTTTTTTTTTGTTTGTTTGTTTGCCTTTAACAAGTACTCTTTCTGCAAGAGCATTTTATTGTCTGTGTCATTTTGATAGGAAAAAAAAAAAACCCTGCATTCTGTGCCACAGTTTTGTTTTAGATGCATTGTCAAAATTTATTCAAAAGCAATGCAACAAGGTGGGTCTTACTCTTTTGTCTATATACTTGTATAGAAGTTGAGAACAATTAGAAAACATAATTTATGAATAATTTATGGATTCTTCTCTAAAAATTAAAGAATAAACATGCCCAGTATAAAGTATTGAAATAATTGAAAATAACAGCTATTATAAGCTGTTTTTTGTGATGGAGAATTATGTTTCACATATATACTTTTGAGAATTCTGTTTGAATTACATGTTAAGTATAGAGGGCTTGCAGGTAGCTTCTCTTGTCTGTAACTGCTGACATACTACCTCTTTCACATAGGGAGTGCACATTCAGACCTCTAAACCTCTTCCACAGTGAAGAATTTAAAATAGCTTGTCGTCTCTGTGTTGTGAGGTCATTGTAGCTTTGGGATTCTTAATTTAAATGGAAACTATGGCTCCCTTAAACAAAGTCAGGAAACCTCTGAAGTTAGCTATAGTGGAAAAAGGAGGAATGGAAAGACTACATTTGAACGACAAGCAAGTAATTGCTGTTCCTAATTGGGCTGTGTTCACTGCCAAGAAAGAAATAGGTATCAGCTCTGAAAATCTAGCTCTTGGGGAGTTAACTGGTTGCAGGCTGTATTGGGTTCTGTTTAAATTTCATGCAGCCGAGACTGGAGTTATTCTGCAGAAGGTCCAGGTTGTTCTTCAGCTGTGTTTACAGCGCTTTCTCTTAACTCTTGGTAGCATTCTTGCTAGCAGGCCTTTCCCTGCATTTGATAGTTATGGAGTTAATTTTTAAAAATGGGGGTGTATGAGAGAAGCATTGGTGAATGCCCACAGAGACCAAAGAATTGTGTTATATTCTCTGGAGCTGGAGGTACTGGTGATTTCTGGATGAACAACAAATGCTCTCAACCAGAGCTCCATATCTCTAGCCCTGAGATTTTGTTTTTTGCTTTTTTTTTAAACGTTAGTTGTGCTTTTTCCTTCTGTTTTTGAGCAGCTTCTGTGGAGACCTCATCTTTTAGAGAGTAGTGGCTTTTCAATCAAACCCTTATGACTTGTCCAAGGATCTGCTTTTTTCTTAATATAGTTTTTTATTTATTACAATTTATTCACTTTGTGCCCCAGCTGTAGCCTCACCCTAGTCCCCTCCCAATCTAGCACTTCCTCCCTCTTCTCCTCCCTGCCCCTTCCCAGTCCACTGATAGGGGAGGACCTCCTCCCCTTCCATCTGGCCCTAGCCTATCAGGTCTCATCAGGACTGTCTTTCATAGTCTTCCTCTGTGGCCTGGTAAGGCTGCTCCCCCCTTAGGGGGAGGTGATCAAAGAGCCAGCCACTGAGTTCATGTCAGAGACAGCTCCTGTTCCCCTCACTAGGAGGCCCATTTAGAGACTGAGCTGCCATGGGCTACATCTGTGCAGGGGTTCTAGGTTATCTCCATGAATGGTATTGGTTGGAGTATCAGTCTCAGAAAAGACCCCTAGGCCCAGATATTTTGGTTCTGTTTTCTCCTTATAGAGTGCCAGACGCTTCCAGGTCTTCCTTTCTCCCCTTCTTTCATAATAGTCCCTGCACCATGCCCAAAATTTGGCTATGAGTCTCAGCATCTGCTTTAAGATCCTGCTGGCTAGAGTCTGTCAGAGTCCATCTGTTAGGCTCCTGTCTCATTCCTTGTTCGCACCTTCCTCGAATGTCTATGCCGTTTGCCTTTCTAAATGAAGATTGAGCATCTTATCCACGGTCCTCCTTCTTGCTTAGCTTCTTTAGCTGTACAGATTTTAGTATGATTATCCTATATTATATGTCTAATATCCACTTATAAGTGAGTGTATACCATATGTGTCTTTCAGCTTCTGGGATACCTCACTGAAGATAATCTGCAAATTTCATTATTTCCTTGTTGTTGTTTTTTAATTGCTGAGTAGTATTCCATTGTGTAAATGTACCACAATTTCTGTGTCCATTCCTCAGTTGAGGGACATCTGGGTTGTTTCCAGATTCTGGCTATTACAAATAAAGCTGCTATGAACATGGTTGAGCAAATGTCCTTCTTGTATCTTGAGCATCTTTTGGATATATGCCTAGGAGTGGTATAGCTGGATCTTGAGGTAGCACTATTTCTAATTGTCTGAGAAACTGTCAGATTGATTTCCAGAGTGGTTGTACAAGTTTACATTCCCACCAGCAATGGAGGAGGGTTCCCTTTCTCCACATCCTCTTCAGCATGTGTTGTCACTTGAGTTATTCATCTAAGCCATTCTGATGAGTGTAAGGTCAAATCTCATGGTTGTTTTGATTTGCATTTCCCTGATGACCAAGGACATTGACCATTTCTTTAAGTGTTTCTCTGTCATTCAGTATTCCTCTATTGAGAATTCTGTTTAGCTCTGTATCCCATTTTTTAATTGGATTACTTGAATTGTTGCTGTTTAATTTCTTTAGTTCTTTACATATTCTGGATATTAGCCCTCTGTCAGATATATAGGGTTGGTGAAGATCCTTTCCCAATCTGTGGGCAGTCGTTTTGATCTGACGACAGTGTCCTTTGCTTTACAGAAGCTTTTCAGTTTCATGAGGACCCACTTGTCGATTGTTGATCTTAGAGCCTGTGCTGTTGGTGTTCTGTTCAGGAAGTTGTCTCTTGTGCCAATGAGTTCAAGGCTCTTCGCCACTTTTTCTTCTAATAGGTTTAGTGTGTCTGGTTTTATATTGAGGTCTTTGATCCACTTGGACTAGTTTTATGCAGGATGATAAGTATGGATCTATTTGCATTTTTCTACATGTAGACATCCAGTTAGACCAACACCATTTGTTGAAGATACTATATGTTTTCCATTGTATGGTTTTGGCATCTTTGTCAAAAACCAGGTGTCCATAAGTGTGTAGATTTATTTCTGGGTCTTCTATTCGGTTCCATTGATCCACCATATTGTTTCTATGCCAGTACCATGCAGTTTTTAGTATTGTTGCTCTATAGTACAGCTTGAGATCAGGAATGGAGATACCTCCAGAAGATCTTTTATTGTAGAGGATTACTTTAGCAATTCTTGTTTTTTTGTTATTCCATAGGCAGTTGAGAATTTTTCTTTCAAGGTCTGTAAAGAATTGTGTTGGTAATTTGATGGGAATTGCACTGAATCTGTAGATTGCTTTTGGTAAGATGGCCATTTTTACTATATTAATCTTGCCAATCCATGAGAATGTGATATCTTTATATCTTCTGATATATTCTTCTAATACTTTCTTCAGAGACTTGAAAATTTTTTCATACAAGTCTTTGACTTCCTTGGTTAGGGTCACACCAAGGTACTTTATGACCTTTGTGGCTATTGTGAATGGTGTTGTTTCCCTAATTTCTTTCTCAGCGCTTTTGTCTTTTGTATACAAGAGCCTTACTGATTTTTTTGAGTTAATTTTGTATCCAGCCAAAGTGCTAAAAGTGTTTATCAGCTGAAGGAGTTCTCTGGTAGAATTTTTGGGGTCACTGAGGTATACTATCACATCATCTGCAAATAGTAATACTTTGACTTCTTCCTTTCCAATTTGTATCCCCTTAATTTCCTTTAATTGTCTTATTGCTCTAGCTAGGACTTCAAGCACTATGTTGAAGAGATATGGAGAGAGTGGACAGCCTTGCTTTGTCCCTGATTTCAGTCGGATTGATTTAAGTTTCTCTCCATTGAGTTTAATATTGGCTATAGGCTTGCTGTATATTGCCTTTACTATGTTTTACTATGTTTAGATATGTGGCTTGTATCCCTGATATCTTCAATACTTTAAACATGAATGGATGTTGAATTTTGTCAAATCCTTTTTCAGCATCTAAGGAGTTGATCATGTGGTTTTTCTCCTTCAGTTTGTTTATATGGTGGATCACATTGATGGATTTCCATATATTGAACCACCCCTGCATACCTGGAATGAAGCCTACTTGGTTATAGTGGATGATATCTTTGATGTGTTCTTGTATTCAATTTGCAAGTATTTTGTTGAGTATTTTTGCATCAATGTTCATAAGGGAGATTGGCCTGAAATATTCTCTTTATTTGTTGGGTCTTTGTGAGGTTTAGGTACCAAGGTGACTGTGGCTTCATAAAATGAGTTTGGTAGTGTTCCTTCTGTTTCTATTTTGTAGAATAGTTTGAAGAGAACTGACGTTAGCTCTTCTTTGAAGGTCTGGTAGAATTCTGCGCTGAAACCATCTGGCCCTGGCCTTTTTTTGGATGCGAAACTTTTGATGACTGCTTCTATTCCCTTAGAGAATATAGGAATATTTAATTGATTTACCTGGTCTTGATTCAGCTTTGGCAAGTGGAATCTATCATGAAAATTGTCCATTTCATTTAAACTTTCAAATTTTGTGGCATATAGACATTTGAAGTAAGTCCTAACGATTGTTTTCCTCAGTGTCCATTGTTATGTCCCCCTTTTCATTTGTGACTTTGTTAATTTGAATAGTGTCTCTCTGCCTTTTAGTTAGTTTGGCTAAGGGTTTGTCTATCTTGTTGATTTTCTCAAAGAACCAGCTCTTGGTTTCATTGATTCTTTGAATTGTTTTATTTGTTTCTAATTTATTGATTTCAACCCTGAGTTTGATTATTTCCAGCCGTCTACTCTTTTTTTGGTCTGTCTGCTTCTTCTTTTTTTTTTTCTAGGGCTTTTTTTCTAGGTGAGCCATTAAATTGCTTGAATGAGATGTTTCAAATTTCTTCTTGAAGGCACTTAGTGCTATGAACTTTCCTCTTAGCACTGCTTTCATTGTGTCCCATAAGTTTGGGTATGTTGTGTCTTCATTTTCATTGAATTCTAAGAACACTTTAATTTCTTTCTTTCTTTCTTCCCTGACCCAGCTGGTATTGAGTAGTGAGTTGTTTAGTTTTCATGTGTGCATGTGTGTGTAGGCTTTTTTCTATTTCTGTTGTTGAGGTCCAGCTTTAGTCCATGGTGATCAGATAGGATACAAGGGATTATTTCAATCTTCTTGCATCTGTTGAGGCTTGCTTTGTGACCAACCATATGGTCTATTTTGGAGAAAGTTCCATGAGGTGCTAAGACAGTAAATTCTTTTGTGTTTGTTTGTAAGGTTCTGTATATGACTGTTAGGTCCATTTGATTCATGACCTCTGTTAGAGATATTGTTTCTTTGTTTAATTTCTGTTTTGTTTACCTGTCCTTTTTTGAGAGTGGGGTGTTGAAGTCTCCCACTCTTAATGTGTGGGTATCTATGTGTGATTTAAGTTTTATTAATGTTTCTTTTACAAATGTGGGTGCCTTTGTATTTGGGGCATATATGTTCAGTATTGTGATGTCTTTCTGGTGGAATCTTCCCTTGATGAACATGAAGTGTCCTTCCCCATCTCTTTTTATTAATTTTGGTTGAAAGTCTATTTTTTATCAGATAATAGAATGGCTACTCTTGCTTGCTTCTTGTGTCTATTTGCTTGGAAAACTGTCTTCCAATCCTTTACCCTCAGGTAATATCTGTCTTTGTGACTTAGGTTTGTTTCTTGTATGCAACAGATTGTTGGGTCTTTGTTACACATCCATTCTGTTAGTCTGTGTCTTTTTATTGGATAATTGAGTCCATTGATGTTGAGAGAGATTAATGACCAATGGCTGTTAGATCCTTTGATTTTGCTGTCGGCTGTGGTAGTAAATTTGTCTGCTTGGCTACTTTGTGTTTTGCTGTAGTGAGGTTAATTATTTCCTGTGTTTTTTTGAAAGTAGTTAGTTTTCTTGGGTTGTATTTTTCCTTCTAGTATCTTCTGTAACGCTGAATTTGTGTGTAGGTATTGTTGAAATTTGTTTTTGTTGTTGAATATCTTGTTTTCTCCATCTATGAGGACTGAGAGTTTTGCTGGGTAAACTAGCCTGGGCTGACATCTGTGTTCTCTTAGGGTCTGCATGATATATGTCCAGGCCCTTCTGGCTTTCATAGTCTCTGTTGAGAAGTCAAGTGTGATTCTGATGGGTTTGCCATAATATGTTACTTGGCCTTTTTCCCTTGTAGCTTTTAGTATTTTTTCTTTGTTCTGTATACTTACTGTTTTGATTATTATGTGGTGGGAGGGTTTTCTTTTCTGGTCTAATTTATTGGGTGTTCTGTAGGCCTCTTGTATTCTTATTGGCCTCTCCTTTAAGTTGGGGAAATTTTCTTCTATGATTTTGTTGAAAATATTTTCTGGTCCTTGGAGGAGGAAATCTTCTTTGTCTTCTATTCCTATTATTCCTTGGTTTTGTCTTTTCATGTTTTCTTGGATGGTCTGTTTCAGGAATTTTTTAAATTTAACATTTTCTTTGATGGATACATCGATTTCTTCCATTGTATCTTCCACACCTGAGATTCTTTCTTCCATCTCTTGTAGTCCTTTGGTTATACTTACCTCCGTAGTTTCTGCTTTCTTCCCTAAGTTCCTTTTCTCCACTATTTCCTCCATTTGTGTTTTCTTTAATTTTTCTAATTCCATCTTCAGATCTTGAGCCGTTTTGTTGATTTCCGTTACCTGTCTGACTGTATTTTCCTGTTTTTCCTTCAATTCCTTCAGTTGTTTGTTTGAACAATCCTGTTTCTTTTATTTCTTTCTGTGATTTAAGTATTTCCTCTCTAAAGGCCACAAACTATTTGGCTGCCACTTCCTGTATTTCTTTAGGGATGGCCATAATCTGTTTGTCTTTATCTTCCTCCATTTCTTTATGGATGGCCATAATTTGTTTGACTTTATCTTCCTCTAGTTCTTTACGCATTTTATTTGTTTCCTCAGTTATCCTCTTCATTAGCATATATGTAAGGTCATCTTCTTGAATTTAATTTATGGTAGGGTATCTAGGGCTGCTTGCCCCTGGATAACTGGGTTCTGGAAATGCCATATTGCCCTGTCTTTTGATGGTTGAGCTTTTATGCTGGCCTCTACTCATTGGGCTATCTTAGGTGTTGGGTGTTAATTTCAGGTGCTTCCTGGAATCTTGTGGTGGGGAGAATCCCCTTGGCAGGAAGATGATTTCTCCTGAAGGAGGCCTACTAAGTTTTTGGGCTATGGTCCCTGAATGGCCGGGGTTTCTCAGGAATTGCCACAGCTCACCTCAGGCGTATAGACCTGAGTAGTAACTGTGGTCCTTGTTAGTCAAGAGGGCTCTCCTCTCACCCGGAGAAGTCCTGGGACAGCTGCCCTGCTTCTGGGTTTCTTGCTGTAAATTTAGTGAGCTGCTGCTGTAACCTAAGTGCCCCGTGGTTTGGTCAGTTTTTTGTTGTTTTTTTAAATTTTTTTTAATTTTAATTTTTTACAATTAATAACATTTTATTAACTCTGTATCTCAGGTGTATCCCACTCCCTTATTCCCTCCCAATCCTACTCTCCCTCGTCTACTCCCTGCCCCTTTCCAAGTCCACTGATAGGGGAGGACCTCCTCCCCTTTCATCTGGCCCTGGTTTATCAGGTCTCTTCAGGACTGGCAGCAAAGTACTCTGTGGCCTAGAAGGGCTGCTCCTCCCTTGCTGGGTGGGGAGGTCAAAGAATCTGCCATTGAGTTCATGTCAGGAATAGTCCCTTTTTCCCTTACTAGGGTACCCACTTGAATACTGAGCTACCATGGGCTACAGGCAAGCAGAGGTTCTAGGTTATATCCACCCATAGTCCTTGGTTGGAGAAACAGTCTCATATAGGACCCCTGTGCCCAGATATATTTCATCCTTGTGGAGCTCCTATCCTCTCCAGATCATACTAACTCCCCCTTCTTTCATATGATTCTCTGCCATCTGCAGAAGGTTTGGTTATGAGTCTCAGTTTCTGCTTTGATACACTGCTAGGTAGAGTCTTTCAGGGCCCTCTGTGGTAGGACCCTGTCCTGTTACTTGTTTTCTCCGACATCCCACTTGTCTTTCTAAGTAAGGATTGATTACCTTACCCTGGGTCCTCTTTTTTGATTATCTTCTTTAGGTGTATAGATTTCAGTATGTTTATCATATCTTACAGGTCTAAATAAGTGAGTGTATACCATATGTGTCTTTCTCCTTCTGGGATAACTCACTCAGAATGATATTTTCTAGATCCCACCATTTACCTGCAAATTTCATGATTTCCTTGTTTTTAATTGCTGAATAGTAATCCATTTGTAAAAATACCACAATTTCAGTTTTGTTAGGGATAACTGGTTGCTCCTTAGAACAGTATCAGGGGGTTGATCTCGGGGATCCCAGGCTTCTGTAGGTCTGAGGTTGGAGCTCTGTGCCCCAGTACCCTAGTGGTAATCAGTGGCAGGTGAGCACCGCTCTCATGCATGCAGCTGGAGGCTAGAGTCTGGAGCTTGTGGATAACCAGAAACTTCTCCGGAGCTGGGTGTCTTGAGGTAGGGCCAGATGTTTCCCCCACTGTGGGGTTTTCTCCCAACAGGAAGGCCCAGTCTGTGGAGTTTGGGGTGGCATGTAGAGCGTCACTGGTGGGTGGTGGCTCCAAGCTGGTGATTGGGTACCATGTTTTAATTGGATTGCTTGGTTTCTTGCTGTTTAACTTCTTGGGTTCTTTATATATTCCGGATATTAGCCTTTGTTATTTTGATTGTTTATGTTTTTGAGAGAAGGTCACTATATATCCCTGGTTGTTCTGGAACTTGCTACATAGACCAGGCTGGCCTTGAACTCAAACTCACAAACATCCCTCTGTCTCTGCCTTCTGAGTGCTGGGGTTAGAGGCATGTGCCACCATGCCTGGCTTAACTAAGATATTTTTGACTGTTCATGATGATAGTCTTCTTCTGTGAAGAAAGTAGATGGAAAAAAAGAAAGTAGATGAGATAGTCTCTAAGGAATGGTCTAAAACCCCCAGTCCCAAGAAGAGTGCTTGGCGCATAGTAGGCACTCAAAACTGTTGACTAAGTGAGTGGAGCCCCGCATAAGAACACTTAGTACTCACTGCACTGTAATTCAATGTGAGTGTTCTCACGGGCTAGGCAGCACATGATTCTGTGCTGCACTTGTCGCTCCGTCTGAGTCCAGTCAGTGAGCTCTCTCAGTGGTTCTCCTCCGTCCTTTGTAATTTGTTTGTCGCTCCGTCTGAGTCCAGTCAGTGAGCTCTCTCAGTGGTTCTCCTCCGTCCTTTGTAATTTGTTTGACAAGTCGATGGGTCTGCTCTGACCTTGCTGTTTCAGCCTTCCACGCAGCCTTCCCCCTTCTTTCCTCCCGCATGCTCACAAACACTGCAGCTGTGTTTAATGTCTTTCACGTTCTCAGTGCTCTGGCTCTCCACCTGTTGGCCTTCCTACAAGCCACTTCTTCCTTTAGCCTCCTTCATTATTGCTTCGAATAAATAGTTCCTTCTGTTTTCTATCTTAGCTCAGACTGGATGTTCTGTCTATCTTTTTACTTATGTATTTATTTATTTATATTTACTGAGACAGTTGACCAGTTGACCAGCCAGGCCTGGAACTCACAGCGACCTGCCCGCCTCTACCTCCAGAGTGTGGGGTTAAAAGCAGATGGCCTCATATGAGATGATTTTATAATCACTAGCTTATTGTCTTTTTTCCTCTGACTAGATTTTAAATGCTTGTGAGAGAAACTCTATATCCAACCTTTTCACTCTTGTATGCTATCAAACCATACTGCAGAGCCCAGAAGGTATTGGTAGCAGAATATGACCGTGTATGGGACCAGAATGGTGACATTCAGTTAAAGCCAGGGTGCTTCTGTTCTTAATGTTCCATTGTTACCTGTATTCTAAAATTTACTTAGTTTACTGTTAGTGACAAATATTATAAATGTAAATTAGGAGGAGGGATTGTAACAGGGTCACTTTTGCTAGGGGTCCAGGAGGAAAACCATTTATTTGTACCAAGAACATTATATTGTAGATTCTTAATAAATGTTGAAGCCAGGCCTTGTGATGGTGTCCTGTACTACCAGCTACTCATCAGGCTGAGTTAAAAGGACTGCAAATTTCAATATCTGCTTGGGTTACTGAATGTATTCAGGGCTAGCCTTGGCAGCTTAGTGAGACCCTATCTCATAATAAAAAGTCAAAAGAGGGATAGGGTTGTAGCTCAGTGGCCAAGGGCAGCTTCCAACCAAGTCCTCAGATCCATTCGACACTGTAAATTTTTTTTTAGCACTGTAAATTTTAAGTGATGGTTCAACAATGCAGATGTGATTTGTTAAAGACCCTTCATTTTAGAAGTCTGCAGTCTCTGACATTAGTCACCAGACATGGGATGACTTAGAGCTTGCTTAGTGGGGTATCAAAGAGGATTAATTGGCTGCATCGTACTTTCATTTCCTTGGAAGGATTTCTCATGGACTCCTTGCCCAAGCCACTCTAGCTCAATCTACTTAATTCCATTCTTTGTCTTGCTTGTCAGTTCCTGAGTTTGCTTCTGACCTTTACCTCACACGTGGATTGTGTTCTGTTCTCCCAGAGCTGCTGTTCCTGTCACCTGAAGGAGCATACTCCATTCCCATTTCTCTGTTAGATCTTCTCCAGCGGCTGCAGTTGCTCGATGAATGTTCAGCTGCAGGAAGTGCTGATAATTTTGAAAGAACGATGAAGGAAAGGCTGGTTAATTAATGTCTCCTATATTGTAATTCTTTCACTTTCTTTTGAGATCAAGGTTAATGGGCACGTTTCTTAAAGCTGAATTGCTTAAAGTAGCAGTCAAGAGGAATGATGACTATTGAAATCTGAGTAATTTATTTAGTTCAAGCACACTGATGGAAGTCATTATATCTTCAGTTAACAAACTATGACTCAGCTTGCTCTATTTAAGACTAGTGAAATGTTTGTTGGGTTTATCACTGCTATTGTTACTATGTTTCTGTTGGAATTAAAAAAAAAAAACTGGGTGACACAGATCCCGTGAGTAGGCTCAGCTTCCCTGCACACCATAGAGAAACCATTTCCCCAAGCTTACTCACACAATGACAGTGTACACTCATACTTCAACATCAACCTCCTAATTCCATGTCTTCTACTCGATTGAAGTAGTGCTATGACTCAACAGTCAAGCACCTTTAAAAAATTAGTGCTGCCTTCTTTGTATTTTATTTGGTGGCGACTATTTCCTGTTTATTTCTAGTAGGCTGACTCTGACATTTCGTACTTGCCAAACCTAGGCAACTTCTAAAATTCCATTAAGAACTTAGTAATTATGGTGAATAAAGGGCCATATTTTCATGCAAGCAGTCTCTTGAAAGACATTAAGAGAGTATCCGTGGCTGGTTGTGGTTGCTAGTCTTCAAATGTGCTCATTTGTCAAAATAGTTTTAGTTTGGGGGATACAAGATATCTAATAAAAAAGAACAGACGCTTGTGAGTATTTGGCATCCTATATAGTTACTGACAATAACTTTATGGTGTGCATAGAAGCTGTGTTGCCAGTCTCCTTATTCCAACAGAAACACAGTCACAGCAGCAGTGGGAAACCCAACCAACATTTTAACTTCTCTTAAATTGAGCCAGCTGAGCCATAGTTTGTTACTTGGATTTTCATAGCAAGGCACTGGATCTTTTCATGAGATAAACATATTACTATATTATCATACACTTCAAAGAATGAATTGTTACAAAATTATATTCCAGTAACCACAATGAATTAAAACATGTCTCAATAATAGGACTTGAAAAGCAAAGGAGATGGTAGAAATATACTTAATTCATATTCTACAAGTTTCTGGGATGTCTCCCTGTTACTGTTACTAGATTTGTGAGAGGGAAAAAAATGCTTTTAATGAAAAACTAACAGTATCAGACAGTCAGTTGTACTTTGGAAAGTAAATCAAATTTATACATTTGAATCTGGAGGACACAAACATGGTAGAGATTTATCCTCAGATGTGCCATTCTAGTTTCTTTTCTTTTACAGGATTATAATCAATCAAGCTTAATATATGGAGTTTGCATGGATTTAAATATCAGTGTGTCAGTTATGTTACTTGGGCAAACCAATATCCTGTCCTTTTTTTTTTCTTTTTTCTTTTAAGCACAGGAACAATTTTTATCAGAATTTAAAAGAAAAACTCACAACATAAGCAAGCTGTCAATCTCAGCAGCTTCTTGGAGGAAGAAGATGGAGAGAGAAAGCCATACCCTTTGAGTTAGGGCATGGAGGTCAGCCACACAGCAGAAAAGCAGCCATATCAGGGGGAGGAGATATTTAGGGAAGGAGTTAGAAAGCCCAAAATACAAACAAATAAACAAACAAACAAAAAATAAAACAAAAAACCTTAGGGTCTGGCCAGCATCCAATAGAAAGAGATAGAAAAGAGATAAAAAAGAAAAGTTACGTCTTTTGAGTCAGGGATGAGAAAGGTAAGAAGACCCAACAGAATCTTGTGGAAGCTTAGTGGGACTCCAAACTAATCTTCATAAAGAATGTGCTTCTTCTTCATTTCAGAGATGGGGTTATTATACCCTGGATAATTGTTATTCTATGAAATATGATAGTCGTATTACCTGTGACACAGTTCTCAGTAAATGAAAAGAACGTTACACCTCTTAGAAATACAACATTCCAGGAAGACCAAGTGAATTATTCAGAGATCCAGAAGCTCATTGACACTTGGAGTTTTAGAATGGAGTTCTAATGTTCCTTAAACTATTTTTATTCTGGAAAAACAAAATATGGCATATACAGGGTTGTGGATATGGCTCAGTAACAAAGCTCTGCTTTGCCTGTCTAAAGTCAGAGGTTCTAATTCTCATCACTTAAAAAATTACTAAAAACAGGATATGAGGTAAGTGGTTTCACTCTGTCAGCTTCAGGAATCAGGAAATAACTAAAGGATACCTTTGCTATATTTTCTAAGGATGTAGTGAATATAAAGTAAGAACAGTGTTAGAAATGATCTCTCTAGGCAACTTAGACTGCGGTGTTTTGTCCTTTCATTTTTAAACGATTATATATATATATATATATATATAATCATGTGTGTGTGTATATTATATGTGTATATATGTGGAAATTTGAAAATTCAGAAAGAAAATAAAAAACTCTCCTTATGTTCGTGTGTGACGGTACAAGTTCATATCTCTATGACATGCATGCAGCTCAGAGGGCAATGCTGACTGTGGGCCCTTATCTTCTACCTTGTTCATTTCTGTATATACCAGGCAAGCTGGCCCACACTCTTCTCTGGATTCTCTTGTCTCTACCTCCTACCTTGCTATAGGAGCACAGGATTACAGATATATAGTACTGTTCCTTCTCTTTTTATGGGTTCGCACTTTTATAGTAGGTGATTTACCCCTGGAGCAATCTCCCCATCCTTAGAAAGTTTTTTTTTTAAATGGGGAGAGGCAATTTGTACAATAAAGTTGAAGTGGAAAATAATTAGCATTGTGTAACAGCATGACTGTTTAGTGACTAATCATGACTACAGGGAATAATATAATATTATTTAAAACAAAACAAAATAATACAAAATCCTGAGAGAATATTATCTTCTTTATATGTTTATTTAGCAATAGAAATAAGAGGAAAGGGTGAGAAGAGAGTTGCTGAATTAAATCTCTTCAAGCAAGAGATTTCTTAGCCAGCAGACAGGCAGCACAGCATGGCAACGGGGCTCTGTGGCAGGCTAACCCTTCCTGGGTAGAGGAGTGGGGCCTGGTTTATGTGTGACCCATATGTGACATTAGTCAGGCTGGTGGTGGGGCATTTGGATGTGTCTTGCTCCTAGCCTTCTTTGAGTATTGTCTAGTTCCCTGGTAGGCCCGTGCATTCTAAAACTGTTCATTCTTGTGTTCTATAATGTATGAGGCCCATGTGTCAATTTGAAGAGAGAATAGTGGATATTTAGAAATTAAGGATTTGAAAAGAATCCATCATAAACTACCAAAAATATAGTCAGTCTGCAAAGCAGACACTTTTTGATAGCTTGCTTACTGAGCATAGACATTTGTTACTTGAATATGATCTCTGATTTTGCCATTACAGGCTGAGTGTACTTCAGTTAGGTGGCTGGCTTTTCTGTCGCTTTTTAGATTGAGTTAGCTATCATGACATAGATCCTGAGGAAAGGATCAGAGCAATATGCTTTATAAATTCTAAAGTGCTTTGGAAAGAAAATGCAGTGATAGTATTTGAAAATATACTTTAAAACTTTTGTTTATGTTTCAAAAATCCTTAAATTAAAAAAGGTTTAATTTTAAAAATGTATGTGTGTGTGTGTGTGTGTGTAAGGGTTGCCCATAGAGGCAATGAGAAAACTAGAGTTACAGACGGTTGTAAGTTGCCATATAGGTACTGGGAACTGAACTATGGTCCTCTGGGAGAGCAGCAAGTTCTCTTAACTGATGAGCCATCTCTCCAGCTCCACAGAAATTTTATGTAGTAATGAAAAACAAAGCTGTTTTAGGTTAAATTTATTAAAAAGATGTTGATCATCTGTTCCCAAACATAAGGGAGAAGACTAACCGAGATGAAGTAGGTTTAAAAGAGGACATAAGGGGCTGAGATTAGGAGTAATTAAGCCTACAGACTGGGAAAGGATCTTTACCAACCCTATATCTGATAGAGGGCTAATATCCATAATATATAAGAACTAAAGAAGTTAAAAAGCAATAAACCAAGCAATCCAATTAAAAAATGGGGTACAGAGTGAAGCAGAATTCTCTGTAGAGGAATACAGAATGGCAGAGAAACACTTAAAGAAATGCTCAATGTCCTTAGCCATCAGAGAGATGCAAATCAAAACGACCCTGAGATTTCACATTACACCCATTAGAATGGCTAAGATCAAAAACTCAAGTGACAACACATGTTGGAGAGGATGTGGAGAAAGGGGAACCCTCCTCCCTTGCTGGTGGGAATGTAAACTTGTACAACCACTCTGGAAATCAATCTAGAGCTTTTTCAGACAATTAGGAATAGTGATTCCTCAAGATCCAGCTATACCACTCCTAGGCATATATCCAAAAGATGCTCAAGTATACAAAAAGGACATTTGCTCAACTATGTTCATAGCAGCTTTATTCCTAATAGCCAGAACCTGGAAACAACCCAGATGTCCATCAATGGAGGAATGGACACAGAAATTGTGGTACATTTACACAATGGAATACTACTCAGCAATTACAAACAAGGAAATCACGAAATTTGCAGGCAAATGGTGGGAACCAGAAAAGATCATCCTGAGTGAGATATCCCAGGAGCAGAAAGACACACATGGTATATACTCACTTATAAGTGGGCACTAGACCTATAAGATAGGATAATCTATGCTTGTAAAGAATACATTTAAATGGCAATTGGTGCTATGAATACTTAGCAAAATAATAGTAGTGAGTTCACTTCTGGGTGCCCTTGAGCTCCCAGTTCTTGACCAATTTTACAGTATCAGGCATATGTTTCCTCCTGTGGAGCAGACCTTAAAGCCAATCAAAAAGCACTTGGTTAATAATATTCTTGCCACCATTACACCCATGTTACACCCATGAACAACCCATGGTTATTCACCATTACACCACACTGAGTGTTCCTGTAGCTCATAGGGGTCACAGTGGGGTGAGAATGTTGTTTATTCTTTGTTTTTCCCCAAACCCCTGAAATAGGTAGAGCACCTTCTGATACTATGGAAGCTAGCCAACAGGGAGGAAGGAAGTTTTCTGATCAATGACAACATGATTTCTCCATATTTCCAAGCTAAGCCTCTAAGGCCTATAGAGTTCATTACTGCGGTAATAGAAGTATATGTGTGGGATGGGTGGATAGTACATATGTCTTTACTTGGCAGGAAGAGTTTGTCAGTCTCATGTACATGGTGCTGTTTTTTAGGCATACAGGGTCATAGAAGCTTTCAGCAAAATTGTAGACAGCTACAGGGGCCAGTCAGTGTGTAACATGATAGAATTCCCTGCAGGAAGGTCCTAAGAGGCCATTAAATCAAACTGGGAAGCCTAAGTTTCTGTGGAGACCCCAGGATGTTGGCAATACCAGGACCGTGAGCCATCCAATGAAGAAATTGAAGAGAACCAGCCTAAGAGAGGAGCCACATGTGTTCTAGGCTGTGTTCTAGGCAGCAAAACTAGAGAGGCGGGGCTGCTCAAGTTCACCGAGGTCCAAGCCCCACATAGTAGATTTGGAGCTGCAGGGTCTGGCGTTTGCTCTGCTGGTTTTGGCTTTCCTCAGGTTGCACGTTTCCTTGCTGTACTCCCATTCTTCCTCTTTGGAATGTGCCATTGTATAATGAAAATATGCAACTTGCTTCTTGCTTTTGCAGCATCTTATAGTGCCTTGAGTCTCAGAAGAGACTTTGGACTTTGAGCATTGAAACAATATTAGAGCTGTTAACATTTGGAAGACTCTTTACAGACGAACCAAATGTATTTTGCTTTATAAAATGTTTATGTGTATTTGAGGACCAGAGGCAGGCTGCTAAGGTTTAAATGTATTTGGGGATTGAGTTGATAAGGAGAGAGTCTGTGATGGTTAGCCTTGATTCCCAGTGTGGTGAGCTTTAGAATCACACCCAGCGGCGTGTCTGTGTAACTTAGGAGGAAAGATCCATTTGAACCTGAGTGGCAGCTTCCAATGGGCAAGGTCCAGACTAAAAGAGAGACAGTGATCTGAGTCTGAATATTCAAGTGTGTTTCCTGACTGGGGACATAATCTAACTAGCTACTTCATGTTCCCACTAACATGTCGCCCCTGAAATGATGGACTGCATTCTCTTAATCCCGAATCCAAAACAAATCCCCATTCAGTTCACTTCTTATCCTGTGTTTAGTCATAGCAAGGAATGGCAGTAACTAGATAGCATGGTTTGATTGTCCTCAGTGCATTTAGTCACACAAATTAGTTGGTGGATATTTCCGTGGGAAACTTAGGATGGCCATGTCTGATATGGAGGTAGCACGGCAGTGTAAGAAGTTTTCTCAGACCACTGGACAGACGGCTGAGCACTTAGGAGCACTGGTTACTCTTCCACAGGACACAGGCTCAATTTCCAGCACCCGCATGCTAGCTAATAATGGCTTGTAGTTTCAGTCCCAGGGGATCCAATGTACTTTTCTGACTTCTGCAGAACTGCATATGCACGGTGCATAGATTTACATGTAGGCAAAGCGCCATACACAGAAAAGAAAATGATTTGTGAAGAAACTTTTTAAGGGCTGGCAAGATGGTTCTGTGGTTAAAGGTGTCTGCTATATAGAATGATGCACTAAGTTATATCCCCACACCAGAGGATGGACAGAACGGATTCTTTAGAAGTTGTCCTCTAGTCCTTTAAATTCCAAGCATGTGCTGTGATGTGCACACGCAATGATACATGTGCCTACATCCACACATCCAGCACATGCACACAACAGACATACAAAATAATTATTGAATAAATTAAAAAAAAAACTGCTTGGAGGAGCCGGGTGTGGTGGTGCATGCCTATAATCCCAGCACTCAGGAGGCAGAGGCAGGATGATCTCTGTGAGTTCAAGGCCAGCCTGGTCCTCAAGCTGGACAGTCCAGGACAGACAAGGCTATACAGAGGAAATCCTGTTTGGACAAACCAACCAACCAAACACACAACCTGAAAACTGTTTAGAACAGGAAGTACACATTATGAAATTACATAACACAGAAGTGTTGATACTGACAAACCATTTTTCCAGGAAGCATGATCTATGTGACAATGTGAGGAATCTTGGAAAGTCTTATTTCTTCTAGAGCCAGAAAGTATAAACTTGGAGTGAGTGTATGTGTACAACTAGGAATTTATGAATAAAAACATTTGATAATTAAGTGGCATCATCCTATATATTAAATCCCACTGCAAGATTGTTCAACAACAGTAGTAATGGTAACAACACAGCTACTTAAATTTAATGAATCAAAATAGAGCTTTTTGTAAGTTCTTGTATTGAATCTGTGAAGTCATTCATGTTACTTTCATCATAAATGAGATAGGTGAGGAAAGTAGAGAATTAATTATATATGCTAGCTTATACCATTTGCAGTATAATTTCTTTAATATTTATTGAAAGGCCTACTGCAGACTTGGCAACATTCTAGGTAATGAGAAATTTGCAATGAGTCACAGTCCATGTTTTCTTAGAATTATTTCATTATCATGAGCAAGATATGTAACAATTAAACATGGAAACATACAGTAAGTCTAGTGGTGGTATAAATCAGGTAGGTCAGTAAAGTCCAATGAGGAAGCAAGAGCGGGCTAGCATAAGGTGCTGGGATGGCATCTTCACTGTTTTATATCTCTATGATAAGGTTACAGTTTACAAGAGACAGATCGGGGAGGCAATGTTTTAGGAAGAAAGCTCTTGGCAAAGAAGAGGAAGAAGTCCTATGCGAAAGAGGATGCCACAACAGGCCATGTATTTGGATTGGGTGATGGGGACGATGTTGGGAGTTTCAACACAAATTTATCTGACTCTGGAGTGTGCATCTGAGTCACTCCTGTAAGCCAACGGGCAGCCGCAGCGTCAGTTAATCTACTGTGATCTTAGAGAGGCACTGCGTTAATGAGAGGTAGATTCTCACGGAGAGGAAGAGAGTAGTATGCTCTACTCTGGAGCTTTTGTGTTGAGGCTGAGACCTGGGATCTGGGGAGAGGTACTTTTGATGGGAAAAGATAGGGTGTGGTTGTGGACCATAAATTTGGGAAGCTGAGCATTCTTCAGTGGTTCTCTATTGTATTCCAGTCTTTAGAGAAATTGGATGTTTTCTTGAAAGCCCCATAGCAAATAGGCCTAATTTTGAATTATGATGAAGACTTGTCTTTGTCTTACACGTTTCTTCAGGGAGGAGCAAAGCAGTCCTAGGTGTCTCATACGTGCAGCTTTGTATGTTCTAAAATGCGCCTTTCTCCTGTTGTAACTGTTTCATGATAATCCTTGTTGAGCTTCCTTTATGTTCCCTATCCTGAGTAGAGTTATCACTTCTTCCTTTGGCTACCCAAGAGCTTATGTGTCTTTGTACTAGCTTATTGTTTGCAGTAAAAGATTTTTTCTCAGCTTCTAAGTCCCTATCCTCCCAGATAGGATTATATTCACATGGACTCTATTTACTCATCATTCATTACTCGTATCACAGTTTTGTAATGTTCTTACTTATTTATTATAAATGTCAGCTTCCAGATTTTAAATCATTGAAAGTTTATTTTATCTGTACGCCTCCCACATATAGGGTATGCCATGTAATTTACTTGTTTATTTAATTAAACTCAAGCATGATGAATGCAGAGTTTTATTAGTGTCCTCTAGAGGAGCACAGCGACTGAATATATAATTACAAAAAGGGCTTCTACAGTTGCAGACTGGGGGTTCCACAACAGCCATGAGCTGCTGGAAAGCTAGAGGGAGCTTCTCAGTCCAAGAGGCTGGATGCGTCTGAATGAGGTAGAGGAGTGAGGGGCAAGGTCCAGCCCTAGGCCTAGGATGGAGGCCTAAAAACTTCATGTAAGTCTCTGATGTGAGCCTGTATTCAACAGTTGAATGCAGAATGCCCACACTTACGGGCCAAGCCCAGGCTCGAAGTGTCGCCTGTTCCTCTCGTCTCTATTTCCATCCACCCCAGCATACTGGACAGTACAGCCACGCCCATGTCAGGGCTTTCCTGCTGAAGCACCCTCACAGATATGATGAGAAATGCCTTTTACTGATTTTCTGTGCATCCCTCGGTCTGTCAAGTTGGTAGGCAATCTAACCATAGGAGGAGTTATGGTTTTGAGAGGTTAAAGCTGTGACTTCACTGTGGAAGAGTAGAGTGTAAGAAGAGCTACTCCTTCCTATTGAGAGGTTCGTGTGAGTTAGTGGGGCTTTAAGTGGAGATGTCCTTAGGGAAGGACAGAAGTCGCCCTTGTTTCCTTTAGATTGGCTTTTGAAAATGTTACTACAAATGTGTATACTTGGCTTCGTGGCAGTGGCCTTCCAGAGAGAACACTGTATTCATTTATAATGGGGGCAGAGCATGGTGGGTGAGACAGAGAGCTACTGGGAAGTGAACGCAGATGGGTCCCTGCATAATGCAGTGCTTGGGCTGCTATCAACAGCTAATTGTAAAGGCTTCCATACGTGCCATCCTTCCAACTGAAGGCCTGGAGTGGAATACTTCAGGGCCTGCTACTGAGTGTAAGCCCTCATTCTTATTCAGCAGGAAGTCTGCTGATTAGGAAGTCCATTGAGAATCTGTACAAAAATCCTCGGTAAGCATTTCTTTGTGCTTCTCAGACAGTTTGCTATCTCAAGTTGACACAGTGCTCTCACTACTGATGTCATTTTTAGTATTACATTTAATTTTGGCTTATGTGACATTAATGTTTTTAAGCAATGAATTGTATTGTGTACTACTTTCAAGTGAAAAATCTCAAAAAAAATCTAATACATGATTTTCTCATACTTTCATGGAACAGTATAGCCTTTCTTTTCCCTTTGATCTTGATTATGTTGTCCCCTTAATTACTCAATACTCTGCCTGTTAAATGTATCAAGGTAATACCAGTGGGAATGATGGGATTAGTACTCATAGGGAAATGCTGGAGGCTTTCTTTTCTTCTAGTCCTTCTCAGTTCCCAGTAGGAAGTTTTTCTAAACTGTTTTGTGTTCACTGCAGTGATGCCTCAGCAAAGGCACTGTGGGAAGTCTTACTGAACACCAAGCACAAAGAGGCAGTGATGGAAGTTCGGAGGCATCTAGTGGAAGCCGCCAGCAGAGAAAACCTGCCCATCAAGATGAGTATGGGTAAGCCTTTTGAAAGCCTTGTAGGCAATGCAGAAATCCTACCTGTTTGGAGCAGAAGTTGCTGCTTTCAGACCATTTGGGTGTTTGACTACTAGTTCCCGTTTCTGCCGTCCTACCTTGCCATTTTTCTCTCCGCCCCCCTTCCTCTTATTCTTTCACCTTCTTTTTGTGCTTAAGATATGTACTTGTGAATAGTATGTGTATAGTTATGTGCATGCATGTTTGACTGTATATGAGCACATGTACATATAGTACACATGCATATGAAGACTAGAGGTTGACGTCATTGCTTATCATGCTCCATAACTTGCTACATTATTTACAAAGGCATAAGGATCCTTTATCTCCCCTTCTTGAGCATGGTAATTTCATGCCATGCTCTTATTTGGGTGCTAGGAATCCAAACTTCATCTGTGTGAATCCAATTTATCCAGTGGGGGACACCCCGCCCCTGCCCTGTTTGTTGGGCCTTGAACACAGAATCATCTTTCCTTAGCTTTCCCAGTCTGGGGTACACCACTCTGCTGGGCTCCTTGCCTCTTTTTTTTCTTTCTATGGTCCTCTATGTATTACTAACAAGTATATTTAGTTTGGGTTCCTTGCTCATAAGTACAGAGAAATAAGAACTAATTCATATTGTGAAGTAAGAAAAGCCAAAGTGTACAGAAGACCTTGATGATGCCTTACACTGTATATTAGTGCTAATCCATATGATGATATCGTAGAGCATAAATCAATTTTTATAGCTCAACACTGGGCTCTTTAAAGATCAATAAACTTTACTTTTCTTAAGAGCACTATCTTTGGGAAAGAACCAAAGCCAGAAATTAAAGCAAAACTAAACAAAAAAACATGAGTAACTCCAAGAAGAATTCAAATTTAAATGCTTAATTTTTTTTTTCCTATCAATTCCCACAACCCAAAAGAGATAAAATGGAAATCTTTGTCCTAAAACTCCAGACAGGGGAGGTGGGGGTGGAGGGGAAGAAACAGCCAGTTGTTGGCAGGGTCAGTTCATGCTCTGTCCTTGTGCCGACTGCTGTCCAGTCAAAGATAACACTGTGGCTGCTCACTCCCGCTTACTGTCTCTAGCCAGAATTCTGTGGGTCTCATTCCATAAACAGATCCTAACCATGAAAAGTAAGGAACAGAACTGCAAGTTTTAGATGCACCACAACATCAATATTTGAAAGCTGCTACCCTCCAGCTTATGCTGAAAGAGCCACATCCTGCTGTCTCAGTGTCGGGGAAGCAGAGCAAAGCAGTTATGACTACAAGTGTTCTCTGAACAGCTCAGGACTCCCCTGCCTTTGTTGTAAATTTTACAAACGTATGATTTTTTTCTGTCTGCAATCAAAGCTTCTGGTATTCTTGAGACATTAAACAGATTTTGATTCTAGACTGAGGCTTCACTTGAGTTTAAATTTATAAGAGGGCTTTTCCTTCTGGAAAGCTCAGATCTTCAATGTAAAGTCCCTCAGCATTATGAGCACCAACAGAAATAAACTTCCTTCTCTTAAATGATAAAAGTAATTGCTAAAACAAAGAAAAAGTTTCATTTTATCATTGTATATCTAAACATCTGTCATCTCACTGAGAGTTTGTTATTAAATTGTCAGTTAATCAGATATATTCCAGAAAAGTGACTTTTTTTTTAAACACTGGAAAGGGAATTGTATTTTTCCCACTGAGTTTCATAAAAGGAAAAAGTGTATTCTGAAAGTCAAAAACAAATAGACCCTAAGAAATACATTTGTTTCTGCAAATTTCCAGGTCCTACCGTTTGCCTGTAAATTTCATGATTTCCCTGTTTTTAATTGCTGAGTAGTATTCCATTGTGTAAAAGTACCATAATTTCTGTATCCAGGTTCTGGCTATTAGGAATAAAGCTGCTACGAACATGGTTGAGCAAATGTCCTTGTTGTGTACTTGAACGTCTTTTGGATATATTCCTAAGAGTGGTATAGCTGGGTCTTGAGGAATCACTATTCCTAATTGTCTAAGAAAGGAACAAATTGATTTCCAGAGTGGTTGTACAAGTTTACATTCCCACCAGCAATGGAGGAGGGTTCCCCTTTTTCCACAACCTCTCCAGCATGTGTTGTCACTTGAGTTTTTATGGTGGGACCTGGAAACGATCATCCTGAGTGAGGTATCCCAAAAGCAGAAAGAAACACATGGTATATACTCACTTATATAGACCTATAAGATAGGATAAACATACTGAAATCTATACACCTAAAGAAAATTAGCAAGAGGACCCGGGGTAAGATGATCAGTCCTCACTTAGATAGACAAATGGGATGGACATTGAATGTAGGAGAACACAAGCAACAGGACAGGAGCCTAC